>JAQPZY010001070.1:617500-897500 GCA_029931535.1 Margaritifera margaritifera | reverse complement strand
CGGGGTGGAGACGGCGTAGCAATTGCCCAGGGTCCCGGCGATTTATAGGGGTACGCCGTCAACTCAGTTTTAAAAACATTTATTAATCTTTGCAGTAAATATTAAAATTTGTTCCTTGCAAGAGTCTAAGTTATGACATATAAATACAGGTTTTATATGCAAAACTGTACACAAGTTTTTATATACAAAATTAAACTAGTTTTTGTGGCCCATCACTGCTCTGCCCAGGGGCCAAGAATTTTTGTAGGCGGGCATGTATACGTCAATATATGCCAGTGTATCTATCCATGTCAATATAGACAGCATGAAAAACAAGTTTTTCATTTATGGAAATTACAATAACAAAATATCTGCATTGTATCTTGTCCATGTTAATATGCGTCAAAGGCCAAGATACCAAGAGTTAAAGTAGTGATAATCATTGTGGTCTTAAGCCGAAATATGTTTAAAGCGCTTAATTTTGAAAAATATTCAAGCTACCTATAGTTGTTAGGTCAATATAATGCACGAAACGAGCAACAACTTCAGTTTGAAAATCAACGCAAAGACTGGTATGGTTACCCCCTTGATAATTTACATAGAGTACCGATAAATATACAATAAATTATTCATAACCCTTCTTGTTCAGACTTTACTTGAGATGTAGTTTTAAATGAAATCTCTTGCTGGTAGGCTCAAAGAACAAAGTTGTATGCGAATATGATGGTTTTTATTGATATTTCAACAAAATTTTACAAACTGAACTTATCAAAGATAATAAAGATATTAGTCCCACAGTATAAGAATGAAGGAATGGTGTAGCAATAATCTGCATCCTCTTATCTGCACGTATCAGTGTATTGTGTTTTATGTGATGGAGGGTTCATTGTCATTTTGGCTAAGATGCTCTCTTTATTTTTTTTTATAAATATTTCTAAATAAATATAAAAAACACAAACAACAACTGTAATGTCAAAACATACATTTAAAGAAGGCACACTATGGACCTTATTAATGCCGTATTTTATTTTCTTGCTCATGCGCATTTATTTATGATGTCGAAAAGAGAGAAACATGGCTTTGCGAAGAACAATGGCAAAGTGCTCAGTATAATAGCAATTCCTAATTACCATTTTATGGCCAGTAAGCATTGGATAGGTAGTTCCACAGGTGCATATGAAGTATCTTCAGGGTTTCTTCAAGTTTAGAAATAATTATATAATAAAAAAAAGAGGACACCTTAGCAAAAATTACAGCGAAACTTATATCGAAATCATTTAATAACTTCTCTAAATATTTAAGTTTAAAAAATTAGGGAAGATAACTGCGATAAATTGTATAAATATTTGGGCGCCGCGGTAACTCAGTTGGTAGAACGTCGGACTCGTAATCCAAGGGTCTCAGTGTGTTCTTGGGAAAGGCATTTAGCTCCCATTTCCTCGACATGATATATTGAATAATCTGTCAAAAGTGCCGTTAAACCAACAACAACAAAACAAAACATTAATATTTATGAGTTTTACTTATGTCATAGAAAGATTACATATTTTACAATTTTTAGAATTATCTCGTGAAATACAAATAAAAGATAATTTTCATGCAATTTAAACTTATAATACAAATTAAAGATAATTGTCACGCAATTCAAACTTCTTCAAATCTCAACATTATAGCAGGCAGACATTGTTCACATGTTACTAGAAACATCTGAAATATTTTGCTAACTAAGAATCTGTTGAAATTGGAGATTTTTCTCATTCATTTCTCCAGAGAAATCAAATATGTTGTTTTTTTAAACTAAAAGATAAAATTTTATTTATTTATATTGTATTTTATAGAAAATAAAAGAAAACGAATGTGTCTTCAGTACTAACAAAGAAAATTTAAATTATTTTAAATAAGTATACCTCATCTGTTACGTCATCAAAATCATGAAAAGTTAATAAGTTTGTTATCAGTTTTCACCACTGAAAAATCTTTAAATATTCATAACATCAAAACTACTTCACAGATTTGTTCAAATATTAAACTTTGCTCATGTTAAGATGTCCTCTTTATTTTCCTAACGTTTATTTCAAAACTTCGGCCTCACTTTCAATGTATGGGTTATAATATCATGAAACTATATGTATATTATAAAACGAATAAATTGTACATAGTCACTCTTATACATTTGAATGTTAAAAGACGCTGTTCAATTGTTAAAACAGACACTCGATATTATTATCATATACCGTTATGAAAGGAATTAAAGCATTACATAAACAGATTTAAACATTATACACCTAAATATCGCTATGGCGTATGATTCTAAATTTCAAAATTAATGGATTCTTTATTTGAATATATCTTACTTACTCGTGAATCACGCGCATACAACTTTGAAACAGATTAAACCATGATATGCCGTGGCAAAATTTGATGGCAGATGATGACTTACGCTCTTTTTTTAAAATGATTAATAGAACGAGCGGCGAGGACTCTGATCTTCCAGCGATCTATGCTTCACATACTGTATCAACACAGTTTGCAAGTTCGATGTATACATAATCTAGAAAGGCAAGTTCCTCGAATAGGCAGCCATCTTTGGCTTTTAGACTATATCAGCTGTCAATTGTAATGACTGTAAATCCAGCAAAGCTTTGGTACTTTATCCTTGGATTATTCATATCGTACATGAGTATATTAAGAAATTAGCAAGGCTTAGAGATCAACAATGAATCAGGAACCTCTACACTCCTTAAGTCCAATTCATCTACGAATCTTCCGTTTATATCAAATACAATTATATGTCTGCCATCAAGAACATGCAGACAATAGGAACATATCCTTTTTGCACGAAACAAATGTCATTAAATAATGAATGCTTTACGGGACGGTGTCCAAGTGTAGACATACTTTGTCAGTATGTTGAAGTTATTTTGTTCTTCTCTTCGGCTTATAAATTCTGAATTATAAACATATCTACAAATCAAAGAAGCATCCAATTCTTGGAAGAACACTATTGCAAGCTTGGAAATAAGCATTTGCTTTTGGAAATATATACATATACATCACAATAATAAATGAATCAACGAACGGAGAAATGAACGAATCAAATAATATATTAATCAATGAAGCAATCAGTCAATCAATCAATCAATCAACCAATCAGTCAACTACTGCATCAAAATTGAGGTTTCCATAGTTTTAGAGTTTTGCTCTGTAAAATAAGTTTGGACAATGAATGGAGTGATGAAAAAAGGGACAATACAGAATAATAGTGAAACTTAAGAACTGTCAGTTCCAAAAGACAAATATCTACCACTAGTTTAATATGTGTACCAAGTCTTATAGAAATATCTCTAACGGTTTGAGATGTATGCCCGCGGAAACGAAAATAATTACTGACAGACATACAGATTAAGAACCAACCAAGAGATATGCAGACGGACAGAGGGAATATTGTTATATAGAGATAGCTATATTCCCCTCCCCTGATGATAAATAAAGCATTGTATATTTCTATAGTATTAACTAATTTTATGCATACAAGATATAATGAGAGCAAAGATGCTAAGTTCAAGCATAGATCGATATACTATTCATTCTTTTTTGATACAATATTAGCTGTATAATTTAGCAAGTGTTGAAGTTAAGATAAAATATCGTCAAAAATTTAATCACTGCCAGTTACTCTGAGAACATGTTCTTTATTTTCTAAAAGATAAAAATAGGACTAACTATTATTGATTAAGTAGAGACACTACATATGTCTTTGATGTAAAGATAAAGCTGTGAGACGCTTTTGAGCAAGTTCTAGAATAATGTATTTAAAGGATCCCCACAATGTGATAATATTCAGTGTATCCAGTTGTGGAAAAGTAAAGTACATGCTGGATTTAAATGAAACAGAATATTACGCATTCGTTATCTGTCCAACATTTATTTACGACAAGACCTTTAATAGGAAATTTAAAAAAATAATGTTGTAACTGAAGTTATGAAAGATGAAATACTTGAATAAATTAAAAAGAACAAGGAAAATGAACTGTCAATGAGGCTTGAATTTCCATTTGATTATAAGATGGATTAGTAGCCATATGGAAATGTGTTTATGTTATCCACTAAACAATGTTTATCATCATGTGATGGAATAATAGCCATATGGAAATGTGTTTATGTTATCCACTAAATAATGTTTATCCTCATAAGATGCAATATTAACGTCATGGAAATGTGTTTATTTTATCCACTAAATAGTTTTGTATCATCGTAAGATGCAATAGTAGCCATATGTAAATGTGTTTATGTTATCCACTAAATAGTGTTTTATCATCATAAGATGGAATAGTAGCCACATGTAAATGTGTTGATGTTATCCACTAAATAGTGTTTATGTTTAAGTGAAAGAGAAAACTTATTTATCCCGATATTGTATATCTCGTGATCGTGTGATCTAATTAAATTCATCCCTTGGTGATTTACAGTTTGGCTAAACAAAGTATCTTTGAACATGTCAAATTTAAGTTCTTTTCAAAAACATATTTCTTAATAACCTTGTATAATTTCTTTTCTTCTACGTTTGTTCTGAAGGAATATAGTTTACTTCTTAATCCACAAAATTCCTGTATTGGAACAACTTTCGTCTCATCATTGAACAATCCAACAACTTCCTTGTTAGTTAATGGCATTCAATATATGTACGCCCTTTTGTAATCACTTGTGTCGTAAAACTGAATATTTTGCTTTATATTATTATAAAATGTATAAGCTTCAACACGGACACACAGTAAATATGTATATGTCTGTCACGGAATTGTATTTCGTAAAATGTTTACGTATAATATATGAACGAAAATGAAGACGGGTACCGTTGCCGCATAAAGCGTTATCGAGGGTGGTTTATTTTTAACCTTGGCTGTTTCAAAATTCTGACTTCGGTTCAACCGCTCATGCACGCGCAAAGTGCCTGCAGTGAGAAACCCGATGATCCCAAGTTCCCTGCTGTGAATTTCACCACAGCCAGGGTACTTACAGAGTCTTTTCTCGCTGCATTATCACAATACAGACGAGTTTTGTCAGGAAGCGGTCCACTCTTCGGAAGCAATCTTCAACTGCAGAGCTGTTCGTGGGAATCGTAGAACGATGTGGAGTTTCTTGTAACCCAGATGCTGCTGTCGATGCTGACGTTGGCTCGGAAGACAGTATAGGTTTACTCGCAGTAAGTGGCCAAAGGTTCGGGACCAACGGGTCTGCGGGGACAAAGGTTTCTCGAGTGATCCTTCAGCAGACTGGACTGCGAGGAGCATGCCATGTGTGGTTGCTCCCTGACCATCCGATGAGAGCTGTGGAACCAGAAATACCTCGTGATCGTCGACTGAACCCCACAAGATACGTATTATATGTTACAGTTTTGAATCAATATAAATCAATATCGCTATATGGGTAAAAATCAATGTGTTACATCTAGGGGTAATGTAACAAAAGAAAAGACTCAAACAAGCTTTCAAGATTTAAACACAAATATTTAATTTCCTGAAATATAATAATATTTCAACAAACAATCAAAGTGAAAGAATTAAAAATAACCTACAGTATAGAATATCCTTAAAAGTCCTAAATTGTTCTAATGTTCAACAAATCCGGAAGTTAATCCAAATATTTCTAATGAAAACTATTCCGAATGAAAACACCACTGTGCTGATGTACTAACAAGAATCAGCTATATCCAAGTGTTATTAATTCCAAGTAATCCTTGTGAATATAAAATATCACACAAGTTTTAGAGATGTTTCCGATAATTCCAACGGAGCTGAATAATTCTTAAATATCAGTAGTTAATCCCAAAAAATGTACTGTCTGGAAAATATTTCTGAAGCAGCAGTACTAAATCCAAAATGTACTGTATAATAATATATCTGAAGCAGAATATCACATGTAAAGAACCAATTTCGTTAAAGACCTCTCAAGCTGATGAAACTATGTAGGAATGATGAACGCTGCTAGTACATCTTATTTTATAGTTTCTGTACTGCGTCATTGAAATACAAATAAAACCCATTTCTTATTCCGTCTTAAATAAACAACTCAGTATTATTCATTCTATTAAAATGATTCATCCGTTGAATTGCGAAATCCAAGTCAGAACAAAAGTGTCCACGCGCTGGCTCACCGGACATGACTAATGCTTCAAACGATAATATTGCTTTTCCCAGGACCAATGTACTGGGTCACATTGAAATTACCGTATATGTGTACTCTTCAAAACGACACCTATTAGACTATAATGCAGAGGTCATAAACTAATACAATTATACCATTATTTAAAAGAAATTATACATAATTCCGTAACACAATGCTATATGCATCGTACTTGTCGATGAAAAATAGATGGTTCATATTTGTTCATAAATGCTATACATTGCTCATCTCTGGTGATAGATCCATATATCATTCATATTTATTTATAAATGCTATACATTGATCGTTCCTGGTAATAGATCCATATATCAATCATGTTTGTTTACAAATGCTATACATTGATCATCCCTGGTGATAGTTCCATATATCAATCATATTTGTTTACAAGTTCCATTCGTTGATTCTCGCTCCATTAGCCGTTGAAATTACATGCTCTGATGAGTTCCATTTAGGAACGATATCATTTTACTATATCCGTTGTGGAACTCTGCCCATCATTCGATTAAATCCATTGTTGGACTTTATGCGCGCGAGCAAAGTCTCAGATTAATTCATCATTCACTTACATTATAAATAAACATTTCGTTCTGGAAACTGCGTTCAGTGTCTGTGCTAAATCCAATCCCATCCCGGTTTCATCCTGTTACACTGTCATCAAAAGTTTGATTTTATCACCATACATAACTTAAAGTTAATGGTAATAGAAGTCGTACGTCAAAATTTACTAACCGCGAATACAGTAAATCCCATAGATTTAATTTGTTTCCTTTTTGTTGTGGTTTGTTGTTTTTCATACCTACTAATACCATATCTTCATCTATTATGATTCTCCTCTCAAATGAAATATATTTTGTCCTTTAAAGCATTTTTCTTCATTCGTACCTATTTCCACTTTTATTCTTTTTGTACGATTTTCCATTTGTTTTCCAACATTTTTCTAAGTCATTGGTTGCTTTCGTCCGAAAGATGTATTTAGTTCAATATATGGTTTTCACAATGGTTTTTGATCGTGTGTCTTCCTTTAGTCTTAATACTAACTGAAGATAATTGTTCTAGTATTCACTGATCCGGAAGTTAATCCAAATATTCCGAATGAAGTATATTCCGAATGAAACAACCAAAGTTCTGGCTTGTAACAAGAATCAGTTATATCCAAGTGTTATTAATTCCAAGTCATCCTTGTGAATATGGAATATCACACAAGTTCTAGAGATGTTTCCGATAATTCCAACGGAGCTGAATAATTCTTAAATATCAGTAGTTAATCCCAAAAATGTAATGTCTGGAAAGTATTTCTGAAGTAGCAGTTCTAAATCCAAAATGTACTGTATAAAAATAATATCTCTGAAGCAGAATATCACATACAAGAACCAATTTCGTTAAAGACCTCTCAAGCTGACGAAACTATGTAGAAAAGACGAACGCTACGATCACATCTTATTTTGCAGTTTCTGTGCTGCGTCATTGAAATACAAAAAAAAAAACTGATTCTTATTCCGTCTCAAATCATCAACTTAATATTACGATCTTACTATCTAACTTCTGGTCAACAAAATTAATCATTCTTGGATTGCGAAATCCAGGTCACATCAATGGTACAAACTCACGCGCTGAAACACGTGACATGACTCATGCTTTAACCGATAAAACTAATTTTCCCAGGACCAATGTACCTAGTCACATTAAACTTACCGTATATGTGCATTCTGCAAAACGACATCTATTAGACTATTATACAGAGGTCATAAACTAATAAAACTATATCATTATTTTAAAGAAATGATACATAATTCCGTAGCGATTCTTTGTTTTATAATGTGCACAATAATGTAGCTACTCAAGGTTTTGTACAACTTTTATATTATGTTAATTTCCAAGGTAATGGAGATAATTCAGTCATATCTGAAACTAATTTTTCAGGTTCTTATGGATAATCCCTAAAGATGTGCTGAAACTTACAATTCCTCTTCAAAAATTCAACCTAATTCATTATCATCTTACAATGGATTATATTTTCTTTGATGGTTTTGATTTTTACTTTGTTTGCCCAATTAAAATTTCCTACGGGTAATGGTTGTCTCATGGCCCAGCCATACACATTGTTGTAGAATAGATACATAATGAATGACCTTGCCCTTGATGTGTAGTATTCTCCATCGTCCATTTCATGCTGAGAGTATGATTCTTTAGACATTGTCCCATAAAATGAAAACTGTCAGCAAATCGTATTGTCCTTTTTACAAAAATCTCCTCTCCATCTTTTCGAACTTATCCACTACAAAATGTTTTGATCATTATTTGGAATAATCGTGACATCTTTTTCAGGTTCAATATTTGCAATCATTTTTATGAATAAATAAGAATCATATCAGGGCAAGTTATGAATAAATAGAGGTATATATTTAGGACATTTGCATTTTAAATTGCAATTGTTGTGTCCGTCCTGGTCCTCTATATTTTGCAGTTAGATGGTCGAGTTCTTTAACTTTATAACTTTTTTTTTACCTTCTGTGACTTTAATACCAGGACTTATTTCTTTTAAGCAAATGTGACCAAAAAAAATAGTTGAATTATTACGGCCTTTTCTGGTTTGTTTATTCTGTGAAAATAGCTTCTTTAGCATTTTAGGCTGTAGCACTTCATACACTATTTTACAGTTAATTTTATTTTTTCATACATATTTGCTATATAATCTTATCTGTAGACTGTTGGCTCATATTCACTTTTATAGCTGACTTAATATGCAAGTAGAATACCGATAGAATATGTTTAGCTGTTTTATCTGCCCATGATTTATTATGATTCTGCTCGCGATATATCACATAAGAGTTTTAGGTTTGTTTTGATAATTATTTTGGAACTTTATTACAGATCTTTCTGCAGGCATTACATCCCTCCTGGTACAATATGCCTTTAGTATTTTATCTCGTTTTAAGAATTCCAGTTTATATACTGCAGGGTCTCCTATAATTACTTCTCTGAATGTAAAAATCTCTCCAATGAAATGAGGAAGATAGCCCTTAATAAAATTAGATTTATATTTTGAGATCCTAATGTTCTCACCAATTTTATATTTCGGTATTTATTGTTCGATACTAAAATAAGTTAATCCATACTTTAGACCTGTCTTTAAGGTCACTGGCTTTAATCGGTGACATATCTATCGATCAGTGATATGAATTCTTATATCCATCAATAAGGCCACGTAATATATCTGTCCATTGTTACATTTCACTTTCAGTCAAATCAGTTTGAAAACAGACTCTCTTTTGTCTCAGTAAGTGGAAAAATATTCGATATGTTCTTTCCCCAGTAATTCCTTAACTTTTCCGCTGCAAAATTTCTTGTCATTTCTAGGAAATGTAACTCTTGTGCGACTCTCTCATCAAAGATTTCTATACAAGCATCGTGTATATTGTGTCCCTTTTATGTTTTTACTTTCTTAACCCAGACACAGTTTGAGAAGACATCTATCACTGTCAATATATATTTGTATCCATTATAACATTTTTATACGCTTCTATGTCAACGATACATGTCATGCCATTTCAATAAGATTGTTCCTTTAGTGGTCAAAATTGATAAGCCAGCATTTTTATATAAAAAGTACAAAATGGTGCTGGTTACCTATTAGTTGAAACATTTTGAAAAAACAGGCGAGAAAGAATTGTTCAAAAAAATAAAAATGTTAGATGGTCATGTAGTGAGCCACGAGCATCAACAGGTTTTTGGACAGAAATTAAAATAGTGGATGGTCGTATATTAAGCCAGAAATGAGTCAGACTTTATCAGAAATTTGAACTATAGCAAGTTGTTAATTGTATCCTATTCCTTTTTGATACAAGTGTTAACGGTTAGAAGGATTTCATCGCGGTGTAATTATGCCTGAAGATTTTTCAGCATGAACAGTACCCAAACATCTCAATGATACCTCCAGTTTAATCGCTCAATCCATATTTTCTGCGCTATCCTTAAGAAACTTAATGAATGGGTAAACCTTGTCCTTGTCTGTTTTGATCGCAAGTTGCTGCAGGAAAAGGAAATATTCTACCTGCTATGACCATTCTTTTAACACACTTCTACTGTAATCGATGACCTCACACATAACAGCTAACCGAGCAGAAGTTAAGTTCTCTCATTTCATTGCTAAATGAGTGAATTCTCTGGGAGTAAACTGCACTAGAGGATAGGAATTTAACTTAAACATATTGTCCTAGAAAAGCTTGAAAAACTTACTTTTTGGAGATTTTCTACAATATTTAGCCTTTAAATCTCTTGAAAAGAAATCTACCTGCATGATATACCAATACAAAGTCGAATGCCAGTAAATAAATGTTTAACTAGAATAGTTAAGCTCTCTTTGAGATCCGCGTACCTGATATCTTCAACATAAAGTTGTTTATTTTTACTTCATTCACGCCTTTAAAGTATCACAATGGCTGCATTTTAATGTATATATTAACTATAAGCATTATGTATTTCACTATCATTTACAATAATAATAAACACGGAAATGTACATTTATTTTACGTACGTGTAAATCATTAATATAAATACACTATACGTAATTATTTATTGAAATATAGATTAAGTGGCCTTAAATCATTTGATACTTCCTAGCTACAAGTAAAACAGTTTTTTATTAATTTAAAGACAAACGATATTTTCATTATAAAATAAGTATTTGTTTGCTATTTAGACTGTCATTTTTAGGAGATCATTGTTGTAGAGACCCTAAAAGTTTGAGACTAAAAATTCATATAAGCGCCATTAAGAGGAGTTTTGTAAAACTTGTACATGTAGTCGAAGGTTTGCAATTGGGAAGGGAAAACAAAACTGTTGGATAACACGAGCATCCTTGTACAAATATACGATTCAGTCAGATTTAATAAAATTAGTAATTTCTGCATTCATTTTACAAAATTCCAATTACTATATAAATCTTTGAGATTTTTGGAGAATTGAAGTACTTATGACCACTTAATGTACACTAATGAAAATTTAAATAGTGCAAATTTCTATAATTAGGAAGCAGGTAAAGAGCAAATATAGCTATCCCATCTCCAAAACTTTTATATAAATATATCAAGCTCTGTACACACATAACAAATTTAGTAATTTTGGTCTTTTCTTCAGCGATTATTTTGCGTATTTGACAATTTCCATCTCCCATACTCAGCTTTGGATATTTCGTGGAGTTTAAGGTTGTTTAGTATCTTTTTCCCATGTATATCGATATAAGTGCACGTATGTTTTAATCCTTATACCCGTCCATCCTTGAATCTATCCATCGAGAGAGAAAGATTGAGAGAGTCGATCAATCTTTGCATGCATGCAAAAAGTTTGTTTGCATTTATTGAAATATATTGTTCCAGTTTTGCAGTATAAAACACTACTTGTGTAACTTGTCAAATTTATTTTTCAAGCACAGCGTGACCTATAAATTAGATATTTTGCAATCAGAATACAACAAAATGCATTGGATCATCAAACTTGTCATTGTCAAGAAAGACATCACTTTTGGAAATCCTAATATGTGGTATATAATTCCTACTGCATGTAATAAAGTATTACCAAACATCTTCAAAAACCGAACAATCATAAAATAAGTGTTCAATATGTTCTACTTCTTGTTTACAAATAGTATATGTATCATCAACAATGATTCTTGACTATCAAAGATATGTTTGACACCTGTTGTTCCTTTTTACCGCCATTTTTTATGGGAATGATAGTTATTAGTATCAACAAAATTTAGGATATCCTGTATTCTTCCATTGACGTTGGATCCATTTCAATGTTGCCTAGACATAGATAACATATCGCCAAAATGTATTGCTAATACATTTACCAATCTCTATATTAATTTTGTCTCCGCTTATTTTAATATTTTAATGCCTCCAACATTTTCTAACATTAGTTTTTTAACCATATTCTGCCAAGTCATTCTTCATTTGCAGTAAGGCATTCAATCCAAATGATCTTCATATGTTGAATAAAAGAATGAATATAAATTACGTCTAGGCCACCAACTGTACATGGAACTATAAGTGGACCTCTTTTTATCCTTTCGGTTTTACCACTCCAAATAAATTTTAAAAATAGTTCACTCAAGTCATTTTCTACACGTAATGGAGGATTAGACAATGCTGAGAATAAATTTTAAGTATTTTGTAAAATAAGGGACTGATTTCTCCACATCCAACAACCCAGAAGTCTTTTGGCTTCTTTTAACTTTATTGCACAATTTAACTTTAACATATCATCTAAGTTCAATGAAAATTATATTACTAAAAGTCGAAAAGAAGAAGTAGACCAAATTATTTCAATGTCTGGTCATTTTGTTTATTCTGCAAATTTGTTCTTTCCTATCCACATGTATATTGAGACCATGATTATCTGGGCAGAATGTTTTGTATCCCTTCATTGAATTAATCACCTGCATTTTAAAAGACACACTAGCAGTCAAACTGGAAAAATGATTGAAACAATTGTACCTAATTACATTTGTTGCATATTTGGATGAGCCTTTGCAATCAAGCAATATGATAGGTCCTACCCATCTTTAACTATTCATCTAAACAACAATCCACCTACATATGTACATATGTTTGACTATTTATTTTGTTTACCGTCATAATTATATGTATATATATATATATATATATATATATATATATATATATATATATATATATATATATATATACAATCCAGTATAGAAATTACAGTGTAACCTACTGATTTGACAAATGGCAGAAAATCATATTTGGCCCAACAAATTACCCAAGATTTTAAGAAAATCATTATTTTTTTAACATTTAACAGATGAGACAAATTATCTTTCTTACCATCCAGCCACCAAATTAATTCAGCTCTGGTGCCAACCCTACTATGCTCATATACTTATCAGAATAATGTAAAATCAAGGAATATATATATATATATATATATATATATATATATATATATATATATATATATATATATATATATATATATATATATCTTCTGAGCTGTAATGCTAAGAAAGTGAATGGGTAATCAAAAATGGTAATATCATATGGCCATTAAATATCCATATTTTAAATGTAAATGTTGAAGGTTCAATATTTCCAGGTAGTGCTTTGTTACGTTATGCCATATACTGATTTGACAACTAAAACTAGTTCACATTCACTACTCAGTGCACTGGACCAGTGAGTTTCCCTTATCCTTGAAAGTGATCACTTACTTGGCTTAGAACTTGGGTGAGCCGCTAATCTTTGAAACAGGCAAATTTTATATTTGGTTTGGTTGGTTCCTTCACAGAAATACAGTACGGCTGAACTGAATAATCTGTTCAACCAACAGCCTGTCATTACTGTATATGCAAAGATTTATTTTGTTAGTTTTGACGGCTTTGCTAACGCATTATTGGCCGTATCATGACGAGGAATTAGGAGCTAGTGTCTTTCCCAGGGACACACTGAGGCAGCCTACTTGGTCTGGCCTGGATGGGTATCGAACCTGCGACCCATCGATTACTAGTCTCATGCTCTACCAACTGATAGTATAAGGCAGCATACCTTTATCCTGATAATGCCTCAAACATCTCAACAGCACGACTTACCTCAATACAAACACATCAGTTATGGTTTAGCTGAGTTAAAACACCCCGCGTTTGTTAACAGATCTGTTTCATGTATCTGTCATATGAAAGCTTTCAAATCTAACAGTACAAGCAAATAAAATGATTATTTTGTTCCAAGTTCTAATGTACATTTGCATAATTACAATGTAGAACTGTAGTTCTACATGACTATAATATTATAACTTATCTAAGGCTTTTATCAAGCTTTTGTTTCATCTGTTACCAACATCAACAGTTCCATTTCAAAGATTACATGTACCTAATTAGCTGTGGTCCACCTTTGGTGATTTAAAGGCACCTAGTAAAATGTTTGAATGTCTACACCCTCAAAAAGATATATTTTCTAGTATGACTATAAAATAATTGATGTGACCAGGTGACTGCATAGTGATGTTCTTTTACCCATCAATAATATAATTACCATGCACATATGATATTCAATTCTGTAAGTTATCAATAATGCGTGGATGATCTAACCTTCTCATAATTGTCATACCTCATTTTATTCTTTTATGTATCTTGCAATTGTTTTTGGTTGTGTTCCCTCTCCTTTTATGTGACAGATATCTGATTGTCAACTACCTCCTTATCAAGCTTTGTGATGAAATAGGTTTCAATAATTTTCTATCTTTCGTATTTATTCTGGTTTCTTACCTATCTGTTAATTGAAACCTAATACTTCCATTTTCAAGTTTTCACTATGGCTTTTGTAGTAAGTCATTTATTCACCACCTCCCCACCACCCCCAATACTCCATTGTAGACTCTACCAGACTTGTATTCCACCAGCCCAATATTCTGTTGAGAGATTTCCTACAAAAAAATCATAACTGACAAAGCTTTTTTCTTTTCAGTTGAGACTGGCAAATAAATTACTTATTAATAAATTAGCCATCTTATTATAGCTTTTGGATTAACTCTTACTTTAATAAGAGATAAATCTATTTCTAAAAAAAGAAAGCCTGCCGACTTTTATATCCAAACTTCTTGTGATTGGTACCTGAAATAAAAATTGGTGAGTAAAATCTTTTACTTGTCATCTGCTGTTGATAGTGAAGTACATATTAAAAGTCCACATCACACCATCAATATTATTCTTGTTTTGTCATAGCCTAGGCTCTAAATAATCTCTTTTTATTATTGGTCCGGGCTATATATTCAAACCCGTGGCTGCTATCGTGCATGAAATAAACCATACTTTATTAGACTTGAACCATATAACTTTGTGTGGAAATGTTAAATAGTCTGTCCCTTATATGATATAGCCATCAGTTTTGCCTGCTGTTGAATCTTAATAGTAAATCTGATATTGATTTAATTCTGGAATTTCTAGAAATGTTTAAGGTATATATAGAATTTGTCATTTTGATCAACATTATTCTATTTTTGGAAAGATGAAATGCCTTGATAGTGCTAGCCACATGGACACAGGTAGATATGTGCTCAACATAGTTATGATTTGTGATCTAAGTTGATATGAAAAACAAAAAATTCCCGTTGATCTCTTAAAAGAAAATTTACACTAGTTTATTCTTTATTGAACGCTAATTTGGTTAATTTTATACAAGTTTGAAATCATTCCTACTGACCATTCATTCCAATGACAAGTAGGAATGTTAACCACTGCAGACATTTAAAGTCTTAATAGCCACTCAATGCAGCAATTTGGGTTGAGCACTGTGCTAGTAACAATACAAATCTTTATTCATGTGAAGCTTGCAACTCCAGATGTAAACACTAAACACCCTATGTTGATAATGACCCAACTATTCTCTATGAAATAATTAACATAGTACATCTTGATGAAGAAGAAAATATTTTTAAGAGTGTGCGGAGTATAGTAACATTATCTTTGGAAAACAAATAAGGCATTTACAATGTAACTATACTGATGTTAAAAGTGGAAAACATGTTGTCAATAAAATGCATTTCCATACTGCTTGCCAATAGACAGACTTGACATACACCGATATGAGGTAATGTTCTGTCGACCTATTGATTCACCAAGCAAATTGCTTTTTTCAAAATGCTGAAAGTAGAAATTGTCATTCAGAACATAGGTATTTACCCAGAACTCTCTAGCGCTGAATGCAACGCTTTATCCGACAAGTTACTAAACCGAAGTGGACGGGAATTCAAAATATCACCAGAACGTGAACTTGTATCAATGCCTGGCAGATCTATTTATTGATAAGTAAAACTTGATTTTATCAGACTGAAGGCATTTCGAGACTACAACTTTAATGCAACTTTAATACATGCATGTGTGACTAGCTGCATGAAAACAAATTAAGCAGGTTTTGAGGTGCGATTCAAAAACAATCAAATTTGGCCAAATTGGTAGCTTGTGTCCATGGCAACCTCAAATTGAAAATATTTTCCTCTTCATCAAGAAAATCCTAATATATAATTTACTTGTACACCTACCCAAATATGGCACGGTTGACTACCCATATACACACTTGTGAAAGCTAGTGTTCTGCAGTATATAGTTATGCACCTGCAACCACTAATAACTCTTGGTCACTAGTCTCATTCACAACAACTAAAGACTTATCAGTTTCAAAGAACACGATTAAAACACTAGCATTCTTGATCTTGATGAAATAAACTTCACAGTGAAGAAGATCTGCACGTTTAAATGCACAGGACATCTTCTGCAGAAACAAGAAGTTCCTTCTGGGAAGCAGCAAAGAAATAATTGCTGCATCAAAGAATAAGATAAAGAGAGAGAGATGCATTTCTTTGAATGATGTTGTCTGTTTTAAATGATGATATCTATATCATTCTTTGTTATTGTCATTTTTTTCAAATTACAAATAAAAATGTTATCGTTGAAGAACATGTGAAAAATATTTGATTCCACAGAGCTTAGAAACATGCCAAATGTTCAACCCTTGAAGAGGAATGTCCAGACTGTTCATATAATCAAGCAAACAATACCTAAATCATGAACTGTCTCATTAGTTCTAAGTAAGAGACATGTTTCAGTCCACATATTTAAACAAAATGGTTATTGATAAATATGTACAAAACATCAGACACTTTAAAATTCCTTTTTTTAATTAACTTTACACAAGTTTGATCACCACTAACTCCATATTGCCCAACTGCTCTAAATTTATACTTTATACCTGGATCATTAAAAAAGGACACAAGTATCTTCCAATCCAGACTTACACATGCCCCGTTTGTTACTAACGTTTGTACAATCACCCTTTTCTTTCTGAAATAATCTCTTTCATGCATATTTTATGTGATACAATCGTGAACTTGACTTTTAAGACTAGAATGTTGCCAAAACAAAAAAGTTCAATTAAAATGGGCAACTGTCATTTTATGTCAAATTTAAAGATTTTATTTAACATCTAAGAGTGTGATTTAACCTGTACATACATTTTATCAAGTTTTGTCCGAAAAGTGTTTTTTTTTTTTTTTTGCAGATCTGACACTGCAAGTGTTTGTGATGTATAGTTATGTTCGAAAGAATAAGCTTGGGACATAAGTTATGATATATATATATATATATATATATATATATATATATATATAAGACCTTGAATACACTGTATTTATCAGATATGGTGGTTCAGTTGATACATTTTAGTAATTCTGCTGCTTATAGCATAGACTTAAACAGTACAAAATGTACTTACTATGTTCTGTAACATCACCCTGATTATTCTCCATTATATTTTCTTCATAAAAATCATAAACCAGCGTCAATTTTATATTGTGTTTCTTTAGAGTGATTTGAGAAATGCTAAGCTGGTATTTATTAGGTGGGGATACAATCTTCAACATCTCAAAGTCATGCCTCAGATACTGTCAATCCAATAAAATCCAGTACAGGCATCTGAAATTAAGGATCTTTGATCTTGGAGTTGGATCACGTGGACTATTTCTCTAGCGTTTGGTACTAATGGTGATGTGTTGGAGCTGTTGATTATATGCTTATATTGGTTATCAGTGATGATTTGTACTATGATTTATTGCTTGATATAAGACAGTGCGTATTGCAAAAAAAAAATATCTAATATTGAAGTGCTCAAAGTCACAATGCTGATCTTTTTCTTAATGTGTAGGAATCTCACCCTCATGCGGAATACAATGGTAGGGTGAAGAAGAGTGGTATGTTGTAATAGCATACAATATATCTCTAAAAAAATCCTGTTAAACATTGCAAGACTATTCTTCTTTCCTTCTCTTGATTGGGGATTTTCAAAAACTCAGGGCATCATGACGCATGTGTATGATATACAACACCTTAGTCAGCTAGACCTAATTTGGAAGGAATATGTAACATTTACTTTATTTGTGTGTCCATTTCCTTTTTGTTTTGCATACATAGGCCCATATATATTGTTTAGGTATTTAGTTATAAACTATTCCAAGCGTTTTTACAAGTCAACGTATCTGTATCAGTTACACGACCCATAATCAAACCAATATGTGATCAGCAATTCCTCCAGCTTAGCTCTACGAATTATGTAGTAGTATCTATCTGCCGTTGTAGAAATCTATTACCTTGCAGAAAATAAATTAAATAATCCACCATTGTTATTAGGGTGTAGTCTTCATCAAGATGCATCCCTTCACCAAGTTTTATAATTCCATCTATAACGATATGCATACATGTGCAAAACCCAATGTGGTCATGAAGTAAATGCAGAAACGTAACTTAAGCCAGTAAATTGTGCAACATTCCTGTATTAAGAGAAAGCAAAATATTTGTAATAAATGTCAAGTCCACCTTGGCGGAATCTCGACATAGCAATTATTTTGATGTTAGTGTGTGCATATGTCTGTACAGCCACCCATCCAAATGTCCTTCCAGACCCAATATTAACCACCATGTTAACGTTATTTTACCTTGCTGTTATCTTATCCAAGTCTATTCAGATTTGAGACATAGCTTCAGAATGCAATTATCTTTGTGCACTAAATAAATACCCGCATTATGAAAGCTTGGGTGGTGAAAGGTGGGTTTTACATGCAGGTCATGACTAGATTCTTGTAAAAATACTCTATAATTAGCCGACAACAACCTCTGCCTTCTGTCAAGAATATATTGCTCCGTGTATTATTTAATTGGAGGTGAGTGATGTTGATATATAAACGTGATACATGTACGAACAATGTTGAAGAGTCAGCATGATCTTCGAGGAATCTGAGTGTCTTAAATACAAAAATAAACTATATATCGTAGTTGACAGGAACAGTAACTATGCAAACGTATACACCATAAATGTGTTTCAAACATTTAAATTCGCTGTATGCACTATTTTCATTTTAATGGGAATTTTTTTTTTTATAATTCTAGAGAACTCCTGGAATACACTATGGTCTCCTATATACACGAACTATGGAAAAAGCAGTCTTACTTGTGTAGA
Organism: Margaritifera margaritifera; assembly: GCA_029931535.1. Lineage (NCBI taxonomy): Eukaryota > Metazoa > Mollusca > Bivalvia > Unionida > Margaritiferidae > Margaritifera > Margaritifera margaritifera. The sequence goes on along the minus strand of JAQPZY010001070.1, from coordinate 878,313 downwards.
GACGGGTATGGTTTTGACGTTTAAGCTCTTCTGTAATGTAAATGGGAAATGCATCTCTCTCTGAAAACCATTTGCTTGTACATATATTATTGGTTTCATGTCCTTATTTGCAAGGGAGCTGTGGTTACCTTATAATTCTTTTGATTAATCCAAGCAAATTAAAATATGTTAGGCTTTAATAAGTGGTTGTATAAGCTGTGAGCACAATGGTGTGTTTTTCACAGTTATTACACCAATTATCAGTTATTTTGTTAGGCGGTACAAATAGAGACTGAAAACAGACCTCAAGAGATAATATCTGCAGAAGAAGAATGAATTCACTTTCATTACAATTATCTTACCTTACTAGTGAACGATCAAAACTTATGCGAGTATAGTTTTGTTTCCTCTAAACCTACGCGTGCTTCTGATGTCAGGGATTCATACCATGGACCTTGTAACTTAAATGTTTCACATCATTTATGACAAACATGGACTGTAGATACATACATTTCATATAATCCATACAAAATGAGATACACAACGGAGCACGTCTGGCTTCTTTAATAAATAACATATGCATTTCACGTATACACACAAATGATGATTCATACAGAAAGGGAACCATACATGCCCAGACTTTTGACTTCATTCGTATAGAATAGTGGCCTTAATACACACAGTTGACATCATTCATATACACTGAGGACCTCATACATTCATTCAACATAATTTATGTTCAATGGGGATATTTGACGTGATTAATATGTAAATACCACCATATATATAACTATGAGACAGCTAAAATATATTAACCTCATGCATACAAGTTGGTGAGGCAAGTATTCAGACATTTTACATACAAATAGGTTAGGGACATCTAGCATTGCACATGTACACACCATGAATATACGTATGTACACCATTGATATTTTGCCCGTGAAATGCATTGAGTACAGTTTCATTTAACTACGCAAATGCTGGCATGGGATAATTTTAAAATAACAGGTTTATGCAAAGATGTCCTCAGTTTGTATTCACACATTCTCATCTCTTATGCGCATGTATCATACATGGGAGTTCCCAATTAATTGAATAACATTTCATTGTAGATACGAAAACTTCTTTTGTTCATAATTTTTTAAGAAAAACGATGTCTCCATGTTGTTGGTAAACATTTCATGTTCCCACTTTGTGCCTTTTGCGTGTTTTAGCTCAAATGTGGAATTGTTTTGTATTAAAAAAATGTTTTCAGCAAAATCACCGTAGCACTAATGACAAACCTCCCTTGCTGCCCCTTCCCCAAGGTAAAGCCCAGGCCTGTCATGTTTTATTTTTGCTCATCACTTATCCAAACTCATGAAACTATATATACATGAGTTTGAGAAAATAATTATTGACTATAGCAATTGTAATGTACCAAAAATTTCAACAATGCAATAATAATATTTATACCACATATAACATGAGTCATGTGACAGATGGTGTTTTCTATTGGATGACATTATGTCATCATATTGCACTGTAGTGATGTCATCAACTTTAACATGACGTCATGACCTGTTTTGTAATAAGGCAATTATCTATCAAATTATGTTTATAACTTAAACATACAACCAGTGGGTAACAAGTTCAAATCCTGTCCAAACTAGCGTCCATGGGTTCTTTGAAAGGCCCCTATTTCCCACTGCATCAGCATCAATCCTCCATCACACTTTGTATATTGTCTGTATATTGTCTGATATTAAAATGTGTTCCTGTTGGTAAGGGGATTTGTGCTTACAACTTAATACCTTGTTTTCTTTAGAATAAGCACAAATGTAAGACACTGTATGTTATGTAAGAAAATATTGCTGATTTTTCAAACAATGTTTACAATTGTAATAACACAGAAAATGTGGATTGTCCTTGAGGTAGAGCTAAGAAAGAAATATTACCTCTATATACTACTTTATATACCCTATACCCAATTCACTAAGATCCATGAACATAACGGTCTGAATAGTGTAGAGTCAAGATAAAATACTCACTTGCAGTATGGCTATATATATATATATATATATATATATATATATATATATATATATATATATATATATATAGAGAGAGAGAGAGAGAGAGAGAGAGAGAGAGAGAGAGAGAGAGAGAGAGAGAGAGAGAGAATTACAAATATACACCAAACAGGGCGGTAAGTGTTATCCCTGGATTCTACAGGAGAATGCTTGAAAAATATTAACATAATTTTTTCAATACGAATAAAAATATTATCATACAGGTTAGTGAATTTTTAATTATGATGACACAAACATGTATAACGGCGCAAATACAAAACAGTTTCATAACGTTTCGAGCTAAACAAGCTCTTCGTCAGGGGAAGAAACAAAAACAATTTATATCCACAAAACTAACACTAAACGCAAAAGCCAAGAAGAATTCTCGACTCCTACATGTTTCAATGACGGGGAAATAAACAAAGAAAGGAAAAACAATAGAAGAAAGAAAGAAGACAAAATTATTTTTAAAAAATGTCTAAAACGGGTAAACTGCATATCTATATTATGCTGCACTCAGCCCAACAAAGTTGTGTAAACAAAGAAGTTTATCGTGCCTATCACGCAGAGGACAAAAGTATTTTGATCTAATTCAAGGCTTTAAACAAAGGACTGACACCATGGATCAAAATGTGCAAAAGAAATTATATCCCGGTAAAGTTATGCGTGGAGATAATAAGGAAGTATGTCAAGAGCATGGTATAGCGGGATAATGGGCAAGAGTTCAAATAATAATAATACTAATAAAAATACCAATTAGAAGAAGAAGAAGAAGAGGACGAAGAAGAAGAAGAAGAAGAATACCAATAATACATGTAAAGATTTACGGAATATTAACTGTCATAAAAGACTTTCTCACATTTGGAAATATGTCCATGGTTATGTAAGTCAACATTTGTGGATGGCAGACATCCTTAGAAGCTGGAATATCTTGGGTCAACCTAGAAATAATCTTATCAAGGCCTGTGTTTCCGTTCCCTTTGATGATGGGATTGGCAGACAGCCTTAAATATATATATATATATATATATATATATATATATATATATATATATATATATATATATATATATATAATTTAATGGAATAATCCTTTACAAGTGTGGCCTGTTACTCATCAGAAGGAGATAATGTCAGAAAATGTAAGATACAAGTATTTATGGGGATATAAAATGCTAGAAGCGAAAGACTTTGTTTATCTAAAGGCACATAAAACATGTACAGAGAGATATACTAACATGGTAAAGTTTGCACTGTAAAATATATATTTATGTTAAAACAAAAAATTTAGGTTTATCTTTCGGGGAGGAGTGGTGGTGTAAACTTCCAATAATTTTGCATGATTTAAACAACTCTCTCTCTCTCTCTCTCTCTCTCTCTCTCTCTCTCTCTCTCTCTCTCTCTCTTTCTCTCTCTCTCTCTCTCTCTCTCTCATCATGTTACAGTATGCATAGAAATAAGCATTCAAATATTCATTTGTCTACCTCATGTATTTTTGGCAAAATTATGTAAAAAATGTATTTATCCAATAATAGTTCAGACAGTTAAAATTATACAATATTAAAAAATAGGTATTTGGCTTGAAAATCTATTAAAGTTATCAACACACGCATATAAATTGCCATACCAAATTTGTGCTTTTATCTCAATCTTGCTGACAAGACTTTTGTAAAAAAAAACAAGTCCAAAAATAACAAAATTAAATCAATGTTATTTTGAACCAATTGCTGTAATTACTTGTAATTCAATCATCTACATTTTACCATGATAAAGTGTAATATTGGATGGCTGCAAATTTAATATTTTCGAGGGGACTGCATTAAACAGATCTGGAATGTCCATATAAGCACACAGATGTATGGAATGATAAATAATTATTTCAATCCATATTATATTAGGGGCCGACCATTTTATTTCTAGGGGTGAGGTTGGGTGCCTGGGATTTTATTTTGAGCCAGTATATTTGTGTATCTTTTCCCTCAAGAATTTTTTAAAATAATACAATAGATATAGTAATTTTTTTTGCTTTACCAATCAGAGCAAGAAATATTTTTTTGAATCTATTTTGTTAAAAAAAATGCAGAACCTACCCCCCCCCCCCTTCCGCCTCACACACACCTTTTTTATGTTACAAAATTCATACCATTCGCAAGGGAGCGGGGGATTCTTCACTTTAATATAAATGTATAGCTAGCACATACCACGTTGTGATTGTAATTTCTGCCGTTTTTCCCTGTATTAACCAGTTTTTCTTATGCTTTATGTGGTACTAAATGTTTGTTTGACGATTTCCTTCTAACAAAAATCTATTTCTAATTTCCCTCTTCTCATGAAATCTGACATTTGGCATATCTCTTCTTTTATGTAAAACTGTACAAGGGTCATGACCTCTACGATATACGTAAAATATAGTAAATAAGCAGATTAGTTGAAAAAATGTACGAAAATTTATTTTCCAAATGATCCTGAAAGAAATTAAACTTGATTTGAAATTTAATTTACATTGTTCTTTTTTTTTTGGTAGTCATTGTTCATATACATAATGCCCAATAGTCGCATTCACACCGACGTACACTGGAAGTGTACTGTTAGCAAACCGTGACATTGTGGCCAAGACACGAAGCAACGGATAAACTTCAGGTAAAGGTGGGCAATCAAAATCAGATAGGTAATTACATTTTAATGAGGAAAATGTTTGTAATGTCTTCTTTATGATGGTGTAAGTAATGAGCGACTAAATGCACAGATAGTATAGGAAAATTAGAACGGAATCATCGATGGGTTATATTGTGAACTGCGAGAGTTAGTTACATTGTATTAATTGGGGGTAGGGGAGGATGTTGTCATTAGTGTATAGAATCAAGTGCTTGTGACCTGTGACCCTGTACCCTAATGATAAAAACTGCCTCGCTTTCAAATTTGACATAGTGACACCTTTGAGTTACACTATCAACCTGACTGGAGTATGGAGAGTAAAGCGAGATAAGAAATGTTTGCATATCTATTCTCATCATATTCCTTTATCCAAACAATGCCTTCCTAATGAAGCAAAAGACTGAGCAGTGCCCGCTTAAGGCAGGGAGAAATCTTTGTTTGGTTAGAAAAACCTGGATGCTGACCGTGGAAAACAGGTGACCGTTACATACAGGACATTTATATTGGAAATTTGCGGGAGGAACTTACAATGGCTGTTGTGAACAGGTGACGGCCGAGTAAAGGTGACCGTTAGGACAGGTTTGACTAATATGTATATATATATATATATATATATATATATATATATATATATATATATATATATAATTTAGAGACATAGAGATCATGCACACACGCAAATGAACCGATTTTTATTAAACGTATTACGTATTCTATTTATCTATAACACAATGACGGTTTAAAGGTCATATAGAATTGTATATTTTGCATTTTCTTGTACAAATGTTGACATATTACAATGTTTCGTACTGAGATTCACATTGTGTTCATATGTCGGCAGATTCAGCTATAAACACGAAGAAACGAGTTAACTTAGCACGTCACTCTAGTCTATAAATATTTATGTGCAACACGCGACAACTCGGGGACGGGCGACCCCTATGCACGTGGCCCCAAGTTATAAAATCATTCTCATACTTAAAATCATATACGGTTTTAAAATTGTGATATCTGGCCTGGAGATCATGTAGGAAACAGGGTTTGAGACTGAAATCTTATGGTTATTTTGTGAGAATGAGCTTCCAAAGTTATTGGGCGAAAATAGTAACTTATGACTGCTTAAAACAAACTCTCAAACTAAAACTAAAGCTCCAAAGTAGTATAATCTCCAGGCCTATTTAGTGAATGATTTCACTAAGAAATGTTGAGTTCAGGAAGAGTTTGTGTATCTGACTTGTTATAACCTATGGCCCCAATGAGACATGTCATAACCTCAGGGCCCAAATTCACAGGGTATACCTGTCTAATTTATCTTCGACTTCATCGTCGTTTTGTGGTTGGATATCCTCTTATATGACAAATGTCGATAAAGAAAATCTCGAGAAAGTCGTGGTCCATCAAGTTTTTTTGCAAAGACAATTTTTAAAAGTTTTTTTTTTTTTGTTGTTGATCCGACACATGATTATGGACTTGAACTTTGTCTGAGAGTATTTAGAGCTTCCCCTTCAGAAGGCCTCTATGCTGAGGCAAATTAACCATCACGTTGTCTCAGACAAACGAAATGTAACAGGATGAAGCCGGGTTGGGATTGGATCTAGCGAAGACATTGAACCCAATTTCGTGAATGAGATGTTTATTTATAATGCAATTGAACGATGAATGAACCTGACACCATACTCGTGCGCATAAAGTCCAACAATGGATTTAACAGAATGATGCGCACAGAGTTCAACATCGGATTAAGAAAATGTTAGCGCTCCTAAATGGAGCTAATCAGAACATGTAACTTCAACGAATAAATCAAACGAGAATCAACGTATGGAATTTAAAAACAAATACTATAGATATATGGATCTATCAACATGGATGGTCAAGGTATAGAATTTATACTCAAATATGAACGATGTATCGTTCATCAGCAAGTAAGATGTATCTATAAATGATCTTCACTCAAATAGCGATATTGAATTATATTTTAAACCATATATCGATATTGAATAATACGGATAAAAAATGAAACATATATGTATCTTGTGGCGTCTGGTTGAGGATCATTTGTCTGTATTGTGAATTTTGGACTATGCGTACCCTGGCTGTAGTCAAATATACGACCAGATAACTCGAGGTAGTCGGTTTTCTCAAGGCAGGCACTTTGCGCGTGCATCAGTGGGTAAATCGAACTCAATATTTTAAAATAACCAAGGCTAAAAATAAACTACCATCTGGTAATGCTGTACGCGGCGACGAAACCCGAGTACATTTTCGTTCATATATAATGCATTGACATTAGGTACAGACAAGTCCGTGACAAATGAAAAGAAATTGGCACTTCAGTATGCTACCAAACTATCTTATAATCCATCTAAATTCCGCATATGTTGCAGTCTTCAGGTCCAAGTAACAAATCTTGCACGCTCAGAAACCAAATTTCACTTCAGCTTTTAGCATAAGAATTCGTCCTCACCTACAAGCAGCGAAAAACAATGTTGCAAAAACTGCAAAAGTATATGTTCCCAAATCACTACTTTGGTTTTAAACCCGCCTCTCTCCCGAAAAAAAATAATCATTTAATTTTTCGCCAATTCAAAAAGTCCTCAAACAATTCTCTCGTTTCTCGAAGTAAATTCAATGAATTCAGAACATCCTAGCATGGTCATACGTCACAGTATACAGAGGGTTCGAAATCTGGAGACATGGTTGCAGCACCCAATGGCGCCATATATGGCCGTTTACCAGATTAAGCCTGCACTTTTACCGCAGAAATTACGGCCATATAAAAATCTTTAAACTCATTGGACGCTCTCAAAATCAAATTTCATAACCTTTTCTTATTCCCTTTCTATACCAAAAGTCTTGCAAAACCGTATCATTGGTCAACCCGTTGACATTCAAAATCTTACATAAACCTAATTTACTCATACGATCTGGAAAATTTATTCTGTACTGTTAGCTGCCTACTAACATTGGTATTAACGGTAATGAAAGGGCAGAGAAAGCAATAAAAGCTGCCATGCAGTCACCCCTTAACGAATGGAAGATTCAATATGCTGGCTTAATATATTACGAAAATATGCATGTTTTATGAATTAACCGAAATGTGTGGAATGAAAACTCTACAAACAAGCATCGGAACGTCAAACTCATCATTGGAGAGTGGCATCACTCAAATAAAAGGAATCGCAGAGATAGGGTGGTATCGTGCCGATCGCGTATGGGACACACATTCATGACTCATGGATACTTTCTGATGGGTGAACCTCGACACCAGAGTGCATACCCTGCCAGTTTCTAATGACAGTGGAACACATTTTTTGCGAGTGTATCGACTTGCACCCTGTGAGTCAGAAGTTTCTGATGTGAGCTCAATTAGGGAAGAGTATGATGGTATACCACCAGAGAAAATCTTGGACTTGTGGAGGGAACGTGGTTTATATACTGAATTTTTAGTCTCAATTTTAAGGATTTTATATTTTTTACCGTTATCTTGTATCTAATATACATTTTACAGAATTTAACAGCTTTACGTTTAGCCTTTTAACTTGTGATACGTTATGTTTGCGTTTGTTTGGAAGAGTTTATCGTCCTAAAGTTTCTTTATATTTACATTTCAGAAGGTTCACTTTTAATCGTCACCACATAGCCACCAGTGTTTTTACATGCCGTTAAACCTTCGTACATATTTACGTACTTTTTCTGCTTCATCTGTGACATCGAATTACACCCCTTCGCATATTCTCAGGTAGAAATAGTAATGAAACGGAACTAATTATTAGTGCAAGCCTGGATAAAGAGATTTTTTGGCTACAGAGCAAAAGCAAAGCTGTCATAGAAGAACAGAAAATAAAGTCACAATTTTCGATATTTCTTTTACCAAATAATTACGAACTGAAAGTGGAGCAACTTAAAAGCTGGTTGCTGTTGGTTAATTGTTCATTATGTTTTTTAATTAGGTTGTTTGCTATGTTGTTCTGTCCTTGACAATACCTTTTTTTCCGACCTGATCGCTTGTTGTCAAAATATTTTCTACTTTCTTTTTTTTTTTTAAATTGATTAAAAAAGGTTCAGATAGATATATAGATACAACCTGAAAATTCAAAGAAAATGCACATTTCTCCTAGTCAGGTCTCGACAAACCAGTTTAGTCTTAGATGTTGAATGCTGAGAGATATAGGACAATCGGATCGACTTCTATCCTGCGAAAAGAAGATGTATAACTTACCAATGTCTACTGCCAGTTGGATACATTTAAGGATCGACCGTTTATTTTTTTTATCACCATTGAAGTATGAAGCAAACAAACGCTGTGCAAACTGGATCATACTTAAGTTTGCACAGCCTTTTTCGATTCATAATTCAATGAATATATATAAAAAAATGGTCAATCCCAATAATCAAATTCTATATCTAATAATGACAAAATACTGAAACATATTTTGAAAAGTGTATTAAAGAAACCATTCTAACCTTGACTAGCCTTGCATGAATTCATGCAAAATAGCGAACAGTCTCTGTAATTTGCATACAGCCAATCAGAAGATGGGAGCCAGTTGCTTGGTAAAAACTGAACCTTGGTAATGCAATCGACATATGAGCAGCCTCGATTAAACTATATAGTTAAATTACACAAAGTGAATTTCATGGTGAAGAAATATCCATATGATTACACTGCAATATTAATTTCGCTTTGCTTAATTACTTTTGCCCTGATTTCACGATATCGAAATTTGGTAGTAGCGCCTTCTAGTCCTAACTAGTGTACAACATTCGCTATTAGAGAAAAGAGGATTTATTCCTTAGCTTTTGCAATGTATTCTAAACTTCACTGAAAGTTACAAATATGTATACTTAACATGAAAACAATGTTCAGAGAGAGAGAGAGAGTTGTAATTGCTTATGAACCTAATTTATACCTGAAGTAATGAAAACATTCAGCATTCGACCTCCATCATTCGACCTCCATCGAACAAAGCTTGTATCCGATAGATATTGTGGAGCAGGTGGGTTATATATCATTGTGTTATAGATCGCCAACGGGATGTCTCGCGTGTGGATCTTTGTTCTGGGATAGATATGTTGCGGACCCTTCGCTGGTTTTGCGAAGCGTACGCAGATGCTGTTTCCTCCAGTATTGCCACGTCCAGTTCCGTGTAGCGCTTCGTCTGGTGCCGGCGTGCCCCCAGTATATGGCTTAGAGCGTCATTGTTGCCTTCGACAAAAGAACCAGGTTGCAATGGATTGAGCTCACCAGGGCTTCCCATTGTTGTTGCAGCGGCTGTATCTAGACGAGAGGGCTCCTGGGGTTGTACGAGAATTCAAGCATCTGTTCTACAGCGCTGCTGACGGTTTCCAGAGTCGCGTCCTCAGATAGAAGGGCGGACAGCGACACATCGATGCTGTAGATGCCACGACGCTGCACTTTTGGTTTGGCTAAGGTTGCTCCAAGGCGTTCGTCGGGGCACATGCAAACGTTCGCAGCGTTGTTGCCAAAGATTTCTTGCACACCAGCGCACTCCATCTGGCACACAAATTTGTTGTAGAACTTGCTGCGGCAGAGCAGCCCTCCTGGCTGGTCTTTGAGATAGAGAGATAGGCAGTTGCGTCCCACACTACCTTCGTTCTCCAGAATTATATTGCCGGAGGGATTCCCTTCTACAAACCCGTGCATCTGCTGTAGATGCTGGACCATGGCGTCGGAGTAGTCCCGTGTTGCGTCGACAGCATATACATCAATACCATCGGCTCGGAGCAACCCCAGAAAGTCTGGCAGCAGCAAGAAGATGTCAGGGGTTGGGATGTTGGCTGCGCCCACCTTGCAGACCAGTATCGCGGAGAGCGTCGTCGAGTTCAAGTGGTTCGCTTGATAGGCCTCGAGTACGTGCGGATCCTTCTGGAGAAGAATTGCGATCGTAGAGCGGTATATCGATGGTGCGGTCCCGCTGTGGGAAATTGTAGCAAGGATACAAACGTTGGGTAGCCCGGTGGCGGCAGCGTGGGCGCGCACGTTGGACAGTATTGCTTTCGCTACGGCTCCGACGGCAGACAGGGCTGCGCCTGCGACCTTTGTGTGAGATACCTGACTATCAGAGAGAATACTCCCCAATACAGGTCGTCGACAAAAAAATTGGACACAGGTTGCAGTTTGGTTCGAAGCTCGTCAGATGTTGCCGCGGTAGACGTTCTACAACAGCACGTGCATGTCGGTGCGCTCTCCAACAGACCGGATACCCATGTCGCGGGCGGTAACGTACATGTTCGCATTCGGCTTCCATTTACATGGGCGATGTCGCTTCTCCAATTGGAAAACATTTCGACTACTCCTGTGTATTGGTAGTTTCCGTGGGCTTGTGGTCGTGCGTTTGATGGTCTCTCTGACCTGTGTGATCGTGCTGCGAGCTCTTGGTAGTGGCGAAAATAATGTATGCCCTACTGCTGCTAATCTCCACGAGCTTCCTGTGGCCTTCCAACCGAGGTAGTTAAAATGGTAGTTGAAATGTGACGGATTTTATGACATGATCTGTTTCAAGATTCTCGTTTTAGACATACACCTTTCGTTCTACTGTGTCCCAATGTCATTGAAGTTTCTATATATACACGCGGATCGTATTCTTTAATATGAAATACTGTTCATCTATTCTCTATTTTTAGTTGCTTCTTCCTGTCGCTTTCGCTTTATTCCTTCATGTGCATGCGGTGGTATCTGAACCAGGACAGGATAATTTAGATGATAGGTTAAAATGTCTTCAGGTGACATAACAGTGTGAGCTCGTGTTATAACAATGCGAACTCGTAGATCAGGCCTTTGGAAATAAACAGGTTTGTTCTTACAAAGATAATAAAATTCGCTTGCAAGCCTGGATAGAAATTAAGTGTACAGATAATTCTCTGCGAATGTCTGAAAAAGTAGTACCAGTGAACCGGGCTAATGTACATATTTTTTTTCCGGTTCATACAGGTATAAACCAAAGAAATTGAAAAGCGACTGGCCAATCAGATTGCTGGAAATCGTAATGAAGAAAGACAAATTTAATTATTCTTGCTTGCATAGACATCCACCCCGTAAGACAAAAGTTGAATATTACTTCAATGCTATATTTATCACCAAGTATGTAACACAGAGAGGAGAATATAGCTATCGCTCTCTCCGTCTATATGTCTCTCAGTGGGTTCTTAATTCGCCTGTCTGTCCGTAATTATTTTCGTTTCCGGGGCACAAGTCTCAAACCGTTGGAGGTATTTCTGTGAAACTTGGTACACATATTAAACTAATGGTACATATGTTTCTTTTGGTATTGACAGTTCTTAAATTGTACAATTTCTCTGCTATGTCCGCTTTCTGTGCATCACTGCATTCATTGTCCCCACTTTATTCTCCAGGGCAAAATTCTAAAAGTACGGAAACCTCATTTTTAACCTCATTTTGCATGCAGTGATTGGTTAGTTGATTGATTAATTGACTGATTGTATCATTGATGTACATATTATTTGATTCCTTCATTCATATTTCCATTCAATGATTAATTTCTAAATGTTATCTATCTGTATATATTTCGAAATGCAAATGCTTATTTCACAATTTTTAATCATTTTCATCCAAGGATGCGATATTTCTTTGATTTGTGGATATATTTCAGATTCTGAGCTTTTACAGGCCGAATAAAAGAACAAAATAACTTTAACATTCTGACAATATCTCATAGACACTGTCTAATAATGCATTGATTATCTCGCGACATTTGGCATAATTACGCGTCAATATGGTTCTGTATCTTCGGCATGTTCTTGATAATAGCTGTATGTTTAATTTAAACGGAAAATTCCTGGATGAGTCTCACATAAGGATCGTAGAGGTTCGGGACTCATTGTTGATCTCTAAACGTTGGTAATTGGAGTTCAGGTTTTATAGGGGGTATTTTGTCGGCGGTCTTTTGTCGGGGATTTTAAGCTGCGCTCTTTTGACGGCGCTCTTTTGCAAACGCGCTTTTGTCGGCGCGCTTTTGTCCTACGCGCTTTTGTCGGGACACGGGTAATTTTATAATATAATCATATACGGTTAGAATAAATTCAAGGATAAAGTACCTAAGCTACTCAGGATTTACCTTTATTAAAGCTGACAGCTTATATAATGTAAAAGCCAAAGATGACTGCCCCTACGAGAAACTCGCCTTACCTTTTTACGCATACAGCGCAACCTGAAACAGCGTAAACCCTGAGTGTCAGGCATAATGTTCCGGCAGATCAGGGTCATCGCTGTTTGTTCAACGAATCATTTAAAAACACAGCGCTAACCTAATCTACCAACCAATTTTTCCGCGGCATATCATGACTTAATCTGTTTCACATTTGTATGAGCGCTATACAATGGCAAGTAAGAAATCTTCAAATAGAGCACACATTCATTTTGAAATTTAGAATCATACGTCATAACTATATTGAGGTGGATAAATATTTGCAAAAGTTGTCTGTAAAGGCAGGCTGAGTTTCGGTTCATGTGTTACTAACAATTGCCACATTAAGCTTCTTTACATTTCCTATCCATTAAGCGGTTGCTCAACTCGCTGAGGGCTTCAGAAGTTTGGTTTAAGTAAGACATTAATATTATGATACACCAATATAAAAGGGATTTAATGCACTATATAAACAGATTTAAACCTTATCCACATAAACATCGTCATGACCTATGATTCTAAATTTAAAGTAAACAAAACATAACAGTACTCATTGATTTGACGTATATAAAAAGCACATATTCAATACAATACATAATGCATATACAATACATTAATGCATAAATGAATGAATAATGGCGATGGAAATATATGTACACATAAATCCAGAGAGAGAGAGAGAGAGAGGGGGGGGGGGATAGAAGATAATCTTAGTTCGAATGCATTATACACATTTTTATCTATTTTGTTTTTTCGTTTTTTTTCAGTTGCTAAATATTCATTTTAAAATAATTGTAATAGTTTATACATACTTGGTTTCTGTCAATAACAGGGATCAATACGCCAATCGGTAAAATAGCAGTTTTAGCAATGCTAGTTTAAGAATCTTAATCATTTGTTCATCTCGTTACTTAATCCTGTGCTACATTTTATCAGGTGAATAAATAAATTATTTGTTTTACCTTTATATGGCAGTTAAAAGTGGACAAAGTTAAACGAGATGTGTTATACCAAACTTTTTCTAAGGGTAGCTTGGCGATGATGGATATTGATAAATATATATTAACTTTAAAAATACCATGGATTCGTAGAGGTCTTCTATCTAATACAAAATTTGACATGACGCTCGAATATGTAATATGAGATAATAAATACCTATTCCCATTAGGAGATGAAAATGAGATGACATTATCCAACAACACAAAAGTGCTTTTTGGCGTGATATTCTATTGGTTTGGCAACTGTTGATAACGGAAGGTATACACCAGGCAAGAGAAGATCTTATGAAAACTAATTTATGGATAAACTCGCTTATAAGGGTTACCAAGGTACCAACTTTCTATAAGAAATGGTTTCAGCATAATGTATTCTATGGGAATTATTATTGATTTTGATAGTTTTAATGCTAAATACGGTCTCACCGCGAATTTCCTTGCCTTTCAATGTATAATTCAATGTGTACAGTTCGTATGTAAAATATTACAGTTAGATATAACTACACTGGCCAGATCATTTATCCCATTCCATGTAGAAATTGCTTATCAAAACAATAAAGGGAGTAAAGTCTTTTACAAATCACTTTTGAATGAATAATGGCGATGGAAAATATATGTACACATAATTCCTGAGAGAGATAGAGATTGAGAGAGAGAGAGTGAGAGAGAGAGAGAGTGAGAGAGAGAGAGAGAGAGAGAGAAAGAGATTGAAACTGAAACCTGATGTCAAACTAACTAATGAAAATAAATGAATGAAATTGTTCGATTTGAATATGGATTTATGGCCTAAAATATATCCTAAAGTTTTTATAATAACAAGAAACTCAAGATTACAATGGTTTTGATTTCGTGTTATTATAGAATTTTACCAACGAATTCATTTTTGTATAAAATAAAATCGTCTGATACCGAAAAATGTACATTTTTGTAGCACGCTACCTAAAATAATGCTGTATTTTTTTGGGGAATGTGATGTGATAAACAGGCTGTGGAGTGATGTGTTCCACTGGATTCAGAATAAAGTGAACATAGATGTTGTGCCAAGTGTCATAACTGTTATTCTGGGAGATACGCGTACAGAAGGAATATATGAAAAACCTTTTTAGTTCTGTTTTCGTCTTGCCAAATACTATATCTATATATGTAAAATGAAAAGGAATATGCCTTCATTAGATATATTGAAACATTTTCTTAAAGACCACTCTAATTTGGGAAAATATATTGCAATCAAATCTGAAAAGAAATACAATTTTATGCTGATCTGGGAACAGTGGGAACCATTATTGCACCAATTACCAAGCAAAACGTTTTATGATTCAAATGCACATATAGCATGATGTATATTATACAGTATAATGTGCTGGTAATATATCATGTCGCTCAATGCCTGATCAACTGATATGATTTGAAAACTCTCTCTCTCTTTCTTTCTCTCGCAAATTAATTGGTATGTGATAGTTTTAAATTAAAAACCTATATATCAGGGCAAGTGGAATATTGGGAAGATGTAAATCCGTGTTACTATATTGATAGCCAATAGTAATAATAATAATAATAAAAATAATAATAAGGCTACATTTAAGATTCTCTAAGTGAAACATAGAGGACAGATTACGACAAAATGGTTTTCGTCTTGGACATCATTATTTGCACAAAGTTCACATTTCCTTTCATGGCGTTCGTTTCATACGTGTCTACCAGTCTCGATACTTAATGGATGTGATGAAATCCTTAATTTACTTAAGACCTTTCTGTGGCTTACATTGGTAATCAATCTAATAAATAAATCTATGCCTTTTTCAAGAATTTCTAGTTACGTTTCCATAATGTGCATACAACTGTAAAACCGATCAAACCATGATATGACGTTGAAAAATTACCGGCAGAATAAGGTTGCCCTGTTTATTTGAAATGCCTGATTGAACAAACAGCGAGGACCCTTATCTGTCAGCGAATGATGCTTGACACTCTGGACACACGCTGTTTGCGTTGTGTACACGTACAAGTAAATCGAGTTCTTCGTACGGGCGGTTATCTTTGACTTTTACATTATGTGACATGTCAACTTCAATAATCGTAAATCCTGAGTACTTTCGGCACTTTATCATTGCATTATTCACATCGTATTTGCGTATATTATACAATTAGCAAGGTTTTAGAGATAAACAATGAATCACGAACCTCTACAATCCTTACCTAGGATTCATATAACAATTTCCGTATAAATCAAATTCAATTATATGGCAGGACAGTCTCTAAGTGAAGAGACATTGACAGCATATTAAAGTTATTTTGTTCCTTTGTTTGGCTTTTAAGCACTAAATTATAAACATATCCACAAATCAAAGAAGCATCTCTGTCAGAAATCTATACAATATTTTGCAATAAGCCTAAGCCTTTGCTTGTCGAAATGTATCCAGTTAGATCACATTATTAAAGGAATCAATGAATGTACAAATGAGTGAATCAATGCATCAATCAATAAAACAATCAGTCAATTATTCAATCAATCCATCAATAGCTGCACTAGAAATATGAGGTTTCAGTAGTTTGTGACTTTTGCCCTTGAAACAAATGTGAGGGCAACGAATGGAGTGATGGTGAAAACACAGATAAAAACAGGAAAAAAAATGAACATTACACATTGTGAACGCAAAAGACAAATCTCTAGCATTAGTTCAATCAGTGTATCAAGAGTTAACGAAATACCTCAAACAGTTTGAGTGTTATACTGCGAAAACGAAAATAATTACAGACAGATGGATTACAGATCGACATACAGACAAACAAACGGACAAAGCGATAGCTATATCCCCGTATTGCATTGCAGTTGTATTGAGTGAGATATGGAATTTATAGTAAATAAAACACATTTTGTCCCATGAAGAGATAGAATATTGGTATGTCTAGTCACTGAAAAACAAATCAAATTTAATTTGCCTTCACTTATTTGAAACACTTCCATTCAAGAAAGTGAGAGAAGGCGAGTACAGTCTGCACTGGTGGCAATTTTCAAAGTCGGAACTAAATATTTGAAAACAATATGAAACATTACCCTATAGCCAGGAGAGCAGAAACATCTGTGATTTGCAGGTCAGATATGCTTGTTTTTGTTACAATATCTAGAGTAACATTTCTTTAACCAATTTACTCAGATATTAATAGTAACAAATAAACAAAAGTTTAAAAAATTTGAGAAAATATACGATTCAGCTTCCATTGGAAAATTATATAATACTTGAGATGAAAACGTAGGATTATGTTCAACAAAACAAATGTCCCCATTAATAAGGTATTACTGAAGAAACATCGGTTATAAAATTAAGAAAAAACTTCTAAATTAAAAAAGGGTCAAGTTCATCCACATTTTGATGTCAGACATTAATCGAACATTTTTAATATTCTAATGCTACAAATATGTAATCAGATATCCTCCCACAACAGCACATTATTGTTCGAAAAAACTAATCTCACTTCTTAATTTGTAAATGCAATCAGGTTTTGCTATGTATTCATTCACATAGCAAATAAGCTTAAGCATTGGTCTAAGTCAAGATGATATTGGTGCTAAGGAGTTGTTTCTCAATTAAACTGTATAATTCCAAACCAATCACAACCAGATTTGTATTTATAACCCCAAAAAAACCCTCCACCCCCCGCCTAAAGATATAAGAAATATTAATATGCATATAAATTGCTATAATGACATGAAAATCTAATCACGTTATCTACATATAAAAATATGCATACCAAATTTCTGTATCTACCTTGAACGATTTTTTTAAATCATGCTTTAATAGGTTTCCATAGGAAAGGACAAAGTGACAGACATGACTTCTATAATAAAAGTCTAAGTGCAGAACATTCAAACATTTGTAAAAACAAATCGATAAATTGATTCAATGGCCTGAAATACAAATATGCCTACTTAATTTTAATACCGTTTTTGCACAAACGTACTTACGAGGTCATATTACAAAATGTAATAGTCCAATAAATTTGTGACAAAATTATAAACAATTGGAAAATTGGTGTAATTGTCTTATCAGGTCATCTACTAATGAACAGGTGAAAGTGTGCAAAAAGCTCTAAAATGAATTTGGGATGGATGTTCAGATCCTCAGATGTAAGGACGAACAGCGGCAATAAAATGTTCCCTTCTTGTCTCTCAGTACAAATCATTATTAAATGCATTCTGATCCTAAAAAGGCACACTACTGGAAAAGATGTCGGAACAAATTCTAAAATATGTATGCCAGCAGAGTGGATAAAAAAGGACAAAGACCAGAAACATGATAAAGCGCAAGAAACAATGTTAAAGTGGCTTAAAAAACAATCAGGTGATCTACTTGTGCACATAATTATGCTTACCAAATCGCATTTTCCTATGTCCACATATTATCAAAAGCATATCAACCGCATTTCATTTGTTTTATGAAGTTTTTTGGAAGTATTTTACTAAGGCTAAGTATACACTAAAATAAAGTATAAGTCCAATATGCCTAATAAAATAATAAATCAAAAATAAAATTAAAAAAATATATAAAATGCCCCAACCAACCAATTAGTGTAAGAACATAACTTGATATGTTACTTTTACATCCATTCTTTAGCCTAAGAAGATATGTTTCACACAATATTACTGTATCCTGCCCACTTTGACCCATCCTATAAACTAAATCATCACTGAATTTTAACAACAAAAATCACTGATCTTAGATTGTTTTGTGCACCATAAATAAACACTAATTTTAGTACTAATTCATAGCTTACATCTGACCGTGAAAAAACAGAGGTCAGACTCTTAGTTCAGACAACTTGTATTATTAGGCTAAGAAACAGTTGCTGACACTTAAAATAATATCTGGATTAACCTGTTGTTCAACTCGCCGGCAGCAATAAACAGTCGGCTTAAGTAAGAGTTCTGTCATAAATAGGAAATAACCAAACGTCAATGTGGCTATTGCTTGTAACACATCAACCGAAGCTCTGTCTGCATTTATACGTCCTAATGAACAATACTGTAACTCGAATATCTCCCCAACAAGGTAAACAAAGTGATTAAATACGTCATACTTCATGGTCTAGGTTAAAACAACACAGATTCCAACCAAAGAGGTGTAAAAGACAATAAATTGTATACCCTAACAGTTAGAATTGTTTTGGAATATTAGTGGCTCCTCCTCTCTGTCCAGGTAAGACATATTTTGTTCATAAATTAAATTCGTTCTTGGTGAAACGGAAATGTGATGAAATGTTGTACTGCATTTTTGATCCAAATGTGAATCAAGATATAACTAACAGTTAGATTGGGAACTTATCTGAAGTAGTTTGTAAAGTACATGATCCTTTATTTCTAAAGCACCAAGTGCTAAATCGTCAAATAAACAGTCATAATCGGTCATAACGAGATTCTCCTTGGTTCGATGGGGAATTTGAAATTACACGAAAGCAATTACCTCGATGCCGAACTTTTTATAGAAGAAATGAGACGGTGACATATACGACACGCATGGTAGAAACAGGCACAGTTTTTAACAAGCACATGTTAGATGCGCGTTTACAAATATGCGAATGCATATTGGCGGATGCTAAAAGGATTCGCAGCCAAACAACAGACGGAAGAAACTGTTAAGGAATTTGCAGCATTTTTTAAGTATAATGCACCCGATGATCCTGATTTTAGTGTTGATAATGATACCGCTGAATAATATAATGAATATGTAAGTGGTGATATTGAAATTATATTTGTACTGTTAAATGCAGATATTACAGTAGAAGAGATACGTAAAGCCAATAGAGAATTAAAACGTGGTATGTTCAGTGCATCCGATAAGCTGATACATGATTGTATGATTCATAGTAATAATATATTGCAGCCATATTTGTTAAAACTATTTAGTAGTATTTTTAATACGAATTTTTTTTTTTTTGAAAGCTGGTTTGACATAATCATTATCGCAGCTCAGTTAAAGGTTAAAATAAAAGGCTCCGTTTTATAGAGGCATCACTCTATTATTTGTATTAGGTAAGCTTTTCATACGTAGT
This sequence comes from Margaritifera margaritifera, assembly GCA_029931535.1. Taxonomy (NCBI): domain Eukaryota; kingdom Metazoa; phylum Mollusca; class Bivalvia; order Unionida; family Margaritiferidae; genus Margaritifera; species Margaritifera margaritifera. The sequence goes on along the minus strand of JAQPZY010001070.1, from coordinate 858,420 downwards.
CTCAACAGTTGACTTTTGGAGTGAGCAGAGAATTTGCAGGCTTATATTGAAGCTGAGGCTGGTTCAAACAAAATATGTCTACTGTGGATACCTCGTTCCATTGTTCTTTTTTCTACTTTTCTCTATTCGATACCCCACCATTAATAATTTGCAGTTGTACTTAATTTCAGATATATGTTGTTATCCCTGAGTTGGCAATAAAGTTCTGATCTGTTCTGTTCTGATAACATTTGTATACTGCATGCCTTAATTACCCATTGTCTAAATTCAGGATATAACAACTATATTGACATTTTGTTGATTTTACAAAAGCCTTTGATTATATTATAAGAGATATAGTATTCTACAAACTACTACTGATAATAATGATTACTTGACAAAATTTTAATATTATATATTCGTTGTATGAAAATGTTAAAAGTAGAGTTAGATACAATAATGCTTCGTCTAACAAATTTATGTGTGCAACTGGAAGAGGGTTTACAAATGGGTTTGGGTACTCTTGGCAACTATTCTGATAAATGGCATCGAAAAGGAAATACAAACTACTGAAATTAAGGATTAGAACAAAATGAAATATGATATTCCTACCTTCCTAAGTATTCTTGTGTCATCATTCGATATAGTTTACTAAAACTTTTTCAAAAGTGCGCCGTTTTGCTGACATAAAATAATTCTGGTTGAAAAAAAAACTATGATACATTTTTACAAAGTTTCCGTGCCGCTTTCTTTCGTAATCTTGCAACTGTAATATAACAGCCGCCTAGTATGAAATATAGAATGATTTTCGCAGATTATAAGGCCATACAAATATATTTTAGAAATGAATTTAATTACTAGTATATGATTATTACTGACAAATCAAAATCAGGATATTGATCTAATTATATATATATATATATATATATATATATATATACACATATATATATATATATATAATATATATATAAATATATATATGCATGCATGTATGTATGTATGTATGTATGTATGTATGTATGTATGTACGTATGTATGTATGTATGTATGTATGTATGTATGTATGTATGTATGTATGTATGTACGTAGGTACGTACGTACGAATGTATGTATGTATGTATGTATGTATGTATGTATGTATGTATGTATGTATGTATGTATGTATGTTTGTGTGTATGTATGTATGTATGTATGTATGTATGTATGTATGTATGTATGTATGTATGTATGTATGTATGTATGTATGTATGTCTGTATATATTTCAGACCATGGAACTAAGAGCCAGTCTGATTTTGTGGACGTGTACGATAATTGGAAAAAATGGTACGGACACTAAGGAAGACGCCAAGTGCAGAAACAGTCGAACAGGATCCATGCCAGAAAAGTAGTCAAAAGTTTGAAGTAAGCCTGTGAGTTTGAAAACCTGAATAAGTTAGTTTAAATTAATGAATGATTTAATTAATCAGTCAATCCACTGCATGACATTTAAGGTTCCGGCAGAATGAAAACTGAACGGAAACTACACGGAAATTGTGTAAACTTGATTTCAGCCACGTTTCCAAGTCACGGAAGCTCCTCTGAACGTTCTGTGTAGTTTCATGGAGCTTTAAGCTACAGAAACCTTTTTTTCTATTTATGTATTGACAATTTAGAACAATCAAGTTTCAATTTTACTAAAAATGCTCTGAAGCCAACCTGGAACTGTTCTACGATGTACAAAGTCATTCTTATAAATTTGACTTTTTAAAGACATTATTCAATAATTTAAAAGCAGAAGCTAAGTAACTATTATTAGCATATACCATTATAAAAGCAAAGTAACTATTATTAGTATATACCATTATAAAAGATGTTACCGTAATATCAAGATTTAACCGTATACACATTAACATATATCTATTAGTTTGCACATATTTTACTTGCTAAATTATGCAAAATTTGTCGGGGGTTAAGTTCTCAAAATATTAGGTAAGCTCGTGCCGATACAAATATAGTGATACAAATTAATCAAACATGACAAAAGTCAGAAAAAAAGAAAAAAAAAGAAACAAAACAAACGATACAACAACAACAACAAATAAGATACTGAAAGATTACAATTTAATATGTAATGCACTTAAATCTAAGGAGAAAGCATTAGTTAAAGAGGCTTGTATCCTTAATGTATCTTTGAGAAACCTTAAAGATATTTAAATTGCGTGCAGTTTCGAGTTCAGGTAAGCCAAGTAGAAGAGTGTTTGTTGAGATTGGAATGAATATTTAGTTACGATTAAATATTAGATTTTGCCTTTGAACTTTTTATCGAGTATAAAAATGAAAATAGAATGATATGCATTTTCTGCTACTACCCCAAAGTCGCATACGAGATTATCTCTCAGGTGATTGTCACATAGATCTTTTTGAAGGTTTGTACGTTGGTTTCTGATCCTAGTATCTATCTATCCATCTATCTTTACGTCTGTGCGTCCATGAATGCATGTGTATATATACATCTTTCTATATATATTAAAGACAACATGGAAAACAACGTTTTTCATTTATAAAAACGACAACAAAACAAGACCTTTTAATGGTTGTCTTCACTGAAGGTAGACATTCGTTTTACATCCTACCTCGATAAATCGCAGATGTAAGTTTGGTACAAGGGTTTGCGATAAATGGAGTTTGCAGTGCATCTTGTCTATATTAAGATACGTCTAAGACCAAGAGACAAAGAGCAAAAGCATTGATTTTCATTCTTGTCTTAACTTTAAATAGGTTGAAAGCACTGAATTTGAATAAGATGCAAGCTACCTATAGTTGTTAGGTCAGTATAATGCATGAAACCAGCTACAAACTCAGCTTAAAAATCGTTGCAAAGACTGATATGGTTACATCTTCTGATAATTTACTGAGGGTTCCGATAAATATATCATAAATTATTCGTAACCCTTTTTGTAGAGACTTTCATTGAGATATTTTAAAATTTTTTACACGGTATCTCTTTTTCTTTGCTCAAGGAACAAAGTTTATGTAAATATGTTGGTATTTAATGATATTTGAACAAACTTTAACAAATTGAAATAATCAAAGGCAATTCAGATATCGAACCCACTGTATTAGAATGAAGGAACGATGTAACAATAATCTGTATCCTCTTATCTGCATGTATCAATGTATTATGTTTTATGTGACATTGTAAAAATGGATGATTAGTTTTTGTTTTCCCCCGTTGAATTTAAAAGACAGGAAACAAAACCCAGTCTAGGTAAGGCATCATTTATCCATACTTTTTATACAAAATATATTTATTAAAAAAGTAAATCAATCTACTAGGACTTAACACAGACTAAAGAAAAAAGATAAACGGAGCAATTGATTGATTTGAAGATATGTTTATCTTTTCTTTTTAAAGCTGTAAATTAGTAGTAAAGGAATGTCTGGTATAACGGTTCAATTATTAATAGAAAGAAAAGCCTCTTGTCATCCTCACAGAGAGAACATAGTATATGAAAAATATTTGTCCAATTTGTCAATAATTTTCTAAACAAAATCACGAGATTTTACGCAGTATAACTGATTCATTTCGCGCTAGATGTAACTGAGCTTAGCTTTGAAACGTGTATCACACTGCTTCCTGCTTATACACCTATCTAAATAAATATAAAAGTCCACCCTCCTCCCAAAAACCCAACAAACAAACAAAATGAGCAGTAATGTCAAGACGTATATTGAACTTTATTTTCGTGCGCACGCGTATTTATTTCTGATGTCGTAAAAAGAGAATCAGGGCTTTACGAAGAACAATGGTAAGTGCTCAGTATAATAGAAATTCCTAATTACCATTTTATGATAAATACATTTTGGATAAGTAACTCAGCAAGTCTCTTCATGGTTTCTTCAATTGACATTGAAGTTTAGAAACAAATATAATAAAAAATAAAGATAACCTCTGAAACTGCCATCGAGTTCAGTTAATAACTTCTCTCGATATCTAAGTTTTAAAAAATTCAGCGGACATAACTTCAATCAATCTCGTTAATGTTCATGAGTTCTGATAATGTCATAAAATATATAAGAGACCTTAATTTTTTTAATGAACTCTTATAATAAAATTTGAAGGTAATTTTCTTGCAATTTGTAAGTATAAATTTGTTCAAGCTGGTGTTAAAGATTCAGATACTTATCTGGATAATTTTTCACATGCCTGAACACTGAAATTGATATGATTTAAATACAACTTAAGTTTCTTCAAATCTCAGCATTATACCAGATGGACATTATTCATATGTCAGTAGACATATTTCAAATATTTTTCTAAGAATCTATTGAAATTTCATATTTTTCTCATTCATTTATCCAGAGACATCACATTAATATTTGTATAAAAAAAGCCAATGTAAACTTCTTTTTTTCGTTTACAAGAGTATTCACCTTAAGATAAATATTAATTTATATTGTATTTCATTGACAATGAAAGATAAAAAAAAAATGTGTATTAAGTAATATTAAAGAAAATTTAAATTATTTTAAATTACTATACCTCGTCCGTGACATCCTCAAAATCAGGAAAAGGTAATAAGTTTGTTATGAGTTTACTGCACTGAAACATCTTTAAATGTTCATAACATCAAAACCACTTCACAGATCTTGATAAACTTTCACGAATGCTTACGTTACGACGTCAGCTTTATTTTTCAAACGTTTGTTCTAAACTTTTGTGTTATTTTCAATGTGTGCGTGATAACCTCACGCAACTATACGTTATATATTCAAAAATACACGATGCACAAAGTCATGAAAATTGAGGTTTCCCTAGTTTTAGAGTTTTGCTCTAGAAACGAAAATTTGGGCAATTAATGGAGTGATGGTGAAAAGCGAACAAATCAGAATAATAGTGCAACTTAAGAACTGTTAATACCAGAAGACACATATGTACCACTATTCTAATATGTGTACCAAGTTATATAGAGATACCTCTAACGGTTTGAGACTTAAGCCCATGAAAAGAAAATAATTATGGACAGACAGACAGATTAAGAACCAACCGACAGACATACAGACAGACAGAAGGAATATAGCTATAAAGAGATAGTTATATTTCCCTCCTCGGGTGGTAAATAAAGCATTGCATAGTATTCAGTGTGATGTAGAATTGGTAGTAAAGAAAACAATTGTTTTCCCATGAAGGGATGGAATAAAAGTATGTCTAGTCTCTGAAAAATATTTAAAATGAATTTCCTCCAACTTATTTGAAACGATTCTATCCAAGAAATTGAGAGACGGAGAGTTCAGTCTGGCAGTTATTTAACTCTGGACTAAATATTTCAAACCATTATAAGTAATATTCAATTGCTAGGTGAGCAGAAATATTATTTTCGGGTCGAACATATTAGGTTTTGGTACAATATTTAAGAGATACATTAATTTTGTGTCAATGTTCATTTCTTCCATGGAATTTACAACCAATGGATTCTCCCTTAGTTCCAGAGTTGTGTAGCAATTGTTTTCCGAATTAGAATATACCATTCTTCTTGACCCATTTCCCTCTCCAATCTCTTAAATTACAGGAGTGTTCAATTTCGTTAACCTTTTTACTCAGATATAAAGAGTAACACATAAACAAAATAAATATGGAAAAATATACGATTTAGCACCCATTCGAAACTTTTATATTAGTTTTTCAAATGAAAACTAGGATTATGTCTTACAAAACAAATGTCCTCAGTAATAAGGTACTACTTAAGAACTGTCGCTTCAAAGATTAAAAATAAGAACACAACTAATAAAAGCAATGCTAAAACAAACCAACTCGTGCAAATATATAACCTGGTCAGTTATGTATGCATATAAACATGCCTACCAGATTATTTGTGCCAACATGGTTCTTGGGCAGTGTTACGACTCTAGGGGTAATGTAATAGAATAAAAGACACAAACAAGCTTTCAAGATTAAAATGCAAATCTTTAATTTTCTAAAATATTAAAAGAATTAAAATAGTTCAACAAACAATCAAAGTGAAAGAATTAAAATAACTTACAGTATAGAATATCCTAAAAAGTCCTAAATTGTTTTAAAGTTCACTTCCTGATGTTAATCTGAGTAATCCGGATGAAGTATTCCGAATGAAAATAACCTGTACTGTGTTGACGTTGACAAGTTCTTATTAAATCCAAAATAATCCTTGCAAGTCTGGAATCTCACAAGTTTTAGAATAATGTCCGATAATTCCACGGAGCTCTATAGTAATTCAGATGAATTACTAATTAAATAAATTCCACACTGAACTGAATAATTTCAATAACCTCTCTTCGTTCAAGCAATTGTAAAGAATGATAATTCCCAAGATTATTCCCTATATATCTTTACTAAGTGCGCAGAATTAAAAGGGAATACCCTTTCTCCGTCTTTAATAATATGGTATTTCAAAATAACACAACCCTCTAAGAACCAATCAGGAACTAGGTTACGCGTCATTTACCCAAAGGTCTAGCGTACTAAAAATCTTAAAGAGTAAACATAATGTTATTGTAGTATGGAATGTGACCTTTCAATGTTGATTTCCAAAAGTACAAAGCCAGGTCGACTTCATTTTCCCGCGCAATTGATCATGTGACCACTTATTGATCGAGCATTAGTCGTATCGATACTGATATGCTAACCTTTGTTTAGACAAAAAAACAGAGATCATAAATTAGTAAATTAAATCATATAAAGGTAAAAAGGTACGATTCCGTAACACCCTCCCCCATCAACAGAAAAAATAAGGATTTATGCAATAAAAACTTATTTTTTTTAATATGTACTTCCAACATACAAGTAAGTAAATCAAAAAAAAATGAATACATGATACAGTCATGTATACAAAACAGTGTAACGGTGGTATTATACACATGAAAATACATCATCGATTAAATTTTACTAAGAAATGGCCGTAACCTTAGCTTCTATTGATTTTATTTGTCCATGTCTCACAATCATGCCCTAAGAAGGTAACACAGGCACGATAAAAGTCACTTTAATATTGATGATCAGGTTCGCTTCGCTGAATCTCTTGAAGAATGGTTCTATTAGATCTTGCCACATGTCGTTGCAGATGATGACATCATCGATGTATGCATCGCAATTTCTATTCGGATGTTATTATATTCATCAGACGTTGGAAACTTGGGGAACCTTCATCCCAAATGATACGACTTTGTATTGGTAAAGTTCTGGAGTCGTGAATGCAAATTTTTCTTTCTCTCCGTAAGTGAATGTTGGTAGAATCTTTTCAATTGGTCAATATCTTGCGACGTATTAGTCATTTCCAATCCCGTCTAGAAACTGGAAATGAATATGTCCCGGTGACTATATTTACTTTCTATGCTTTACACATATACGGAAAATGTTATTTTGTTTCTGCACTGAAACATGGTAAACTCCAGTCACTTTCATTTGGTTCGTGTAGAATGTCTGTAAATAAATATCCATTTTCTTCTATCAACTATTTCAGTTCGTAAATCTCAGGCGGCAGTATGTGCGAAGAGTTGTGACTTCAAATCATCCTATCGGATTTCTCATCTTCAATCAAATCTTCAATGTGTGAGACAAGTACTACTAAAGTAATCGATAATTTATATGGCTATTTCTATCTACATATTGTTCTAACATTCTAACATTTTGACAAAGTTGTTTCTGCTTTCTCCTCCCAGAAGTATTAATAATAATTTAAATTCCCTTTCCTTTTGTCAGTAGTATAAGGACCAAAATACTTAACCTAAAGATTATTTTTGGGGTATAGGTAGCAAAACTAATACTCTATTATCTGACTAAAAAAAACTCCTACACTGACCCCTCGAAACAAACAACAATAATTGGAAACCTTCAACCTACTCCGTTCCTGTTCCACAACAATTCCCAATTATATACCATCTCATAACAATATGTTACAATAATTCGTTCTAAAGCCTGATATAGTATCAGCTTCAGAAGACCAAACAGTGTGAAAAACCCGACCAAAACTCTCACTATTGTCTCAGTTTCAATATTCCACAAAGGAATAACTTTTATAAAACTTGTAGACGCACACTTCGCCGACAAGTATTGGTTGCCTAACATCGTCTCATTTATTCCTAAACGACCAGACAACGACGTTTCATGGACTACACTAAGTAATTCCTGACGATGGTATCTAGGAACTACTATTTCACCAATTGACCACTCATCACCAGCAATTACCATAAGCAATCTCCATTTCCGTTCAAGGACTTCACTCGTCAAGAAGTAACAAGTACCTTCTTGCGTGGCTTCAGTTTCAGTCATAGCCCCCTGAAACAAACAAGAGATATCCGAATCTCCCTGTTGTAAGACATCTAGTGCTTGTCTTATTACACCCTGACTATTTTTATGAGACATAGTAGTTGAAAGAGTATCACTATCAATACTAGATTGAGGAGCAGAAGTGACCTCATGAAAAGCCTGACCCAAAAAGGTGTCCGCTAAAGGAAATACATCCTGTTCAACAACAATACTCTCAAGAGCATACTTTGCCATATCTCGAGTAACATCACAAGCTGGATTTAAACCAGGGATTTCTACTTCAATATGATCAACTAATTGATCCATTCTAGGCTTGTCAGTTACAAGTGGATTAACCACTACCTTATCTTTAGCTAGGTCATTACCTAGTAATAAATGGATGCCCTTAATAGGCAAAGAAGCCACTGCTCCTATGGTCACAGGTCCCGAAACTAAGTCTGATGACAAATTAACACAATGAAGAGGGACATTAACATATCCACAATCTACCCCCTGTATTAATATACTTTCACTAGTAGAAGATTTCTCAGAAAACGGCAAAGTACTATCTAACAATAGACTCTGAGAAGCTCCTGTATCTCTTAATATCTTAATAGGAGTAGCCTTATCCAAGTCACCAACAAGTGACACAGAACCCTTCGACATGAATGGTTCGTAATCCTTCATTATAAAATCAGACTGAGGTAAGCTAGCCTCCAAACAAATATCCTTATTGATAAATGACCCTGACCTTGACTTCTTTATAACTAGAGCATTTGGAACTGCTCTATTATAATTCTGAGGCCTAAATTGCAACTTTAAGCAATCAGAAATAACGTGTCCCTTCATCTTACAATATGAACACGTGGGCATAGATAAGGTTTTCTGATATTCCCTATCAGAATTTTGATTCTTTACAATCACATCATCCTGAGGTCTGAAATTTCCCGAACGAGTTTGAAATAATTTCTTAACATAAGATTTTTGAGGAAAAGTTTTAGTTATCAATGAAACCTTGTGTATTGAAGAATATTCATCAGCTGTGAGGGCTGCCTTTTCTAAAGTCTCAACTCCTTTCTCATTAAGATACATCTTAATATTATCACTGACACAATTCTTGAAATCTTCAATCAATACCAGTTGTTCAAGATTATCATAATTGCCTTCAACCTTCTTAGATGTACACCATCTTGTAAACAAACGTTTCTTTTCCCAAGCAAATTCTACATGAGTTTGATGTTTTTCCATTTTACATTCTCTAAAGTTTTGACGATGAGTTTCAGATACCAACTCGTAAGCTCTTAAAATGTATTCTTTGACCACTTCATAATCAGCAGATTGTTCAGATGAGAGTGCAGTATAAACATCACTAGCTTTGCCAGTTAACACACTCTGCAATAATGAGGTCCACTTCTCTTTTGGCCATTCCAGATTCTCGGCAATTTTCTAAAAACTGAGAAAATATTTGTCTATCTCCTTTTCTCTAAAAGGGGGAACCTGTCTCAAATGTTTGGCCAAATCAAAGTATGAACCCTGATTGTCATGAGAGTGCCCTTTGCTGGTCAATTCTAATTCCCTTAGTCTGAATTCTCTATCAGAATTTTGATTCTGAAATTCTCTAACTTTGTCTCTCTCTCTTTCCTCATTATCTCTTAATTCCTTCTCTATTCCCCTTTGTTTATCCCTCTCTTGTATTTGTATCTCATTATCACTTACTTTATCCTCCCTATCTCTTAATTTATCTTCCCTTCTTTCTTGTCTTTCCCTTTCCTCCCTTTCCCTAATCTTTTCCTTTTCCTCCCTTTCCCTAATCTTTTCTTTTTCCTCCCTTTCCCTAATCTTTTCCTTTTCCTCCCTTTCTCTAATCTTTTCCTTTTCCTCCCTTTGTATTTCCCTTTCCTTATCTTCCCTTCTTTCCTGCATCTGCATCTGTTCCCATTGAAGTTTGATCTTTTCAATCTCTATGTCCTTAGCTATCTGTAATTTCTTTCCCAAACCAGACGGAGATTTTTTCTTAACACTTGAAACCCCCTCTTCAAAAATACCTGATTGTACCAAATATTGAATCAAGATACTTCTAATATCCTGCTTCAACATAGAAGTGTTTGCTTCAGTAAGACTATAATGTTGAGCAATTTCAAGTAATTGATCCTTCTTTAAGGACTCAAATTTCTCCTGGGTAGGATCAGCTAAGAAACTCTCTACTCTGGATGTCATTATGAAAGCCTGTTAGTTTCTCTTTATTTCTTAATCTGGAAATCAAAAAAAACACTAAAATTTCAAACAATGAAATTCAAATCCCAAAAGAAAACTTTCCGAAGTATCAAAATCTCTGAAATATTAAAATATTTAATTAAATCTAAATTTCAAAATATTTAAATTCGGATCCCGAAATTATTCTAATTTCTAATCCCGTAATACGAGCCCCCCAATTTATCCTGTTACGACTCTAGGGGTAATGTAACAGAATAAAAGACACAAACAAGCTTTCAAGATAAAAATGCAAATCTTTAATTTTCTAAAATATTAAAAGAATTAAAATAGTTCAACAAACAATCAAAGTGAAAGAATTAAAATAACTTACAGTATAGAATTTTCTAAAAAGTCCTAAATTGTTTTAAAGTTCACTTCCTGATGTTAATCCGAGTAATCCGGATGAAGTATTCCGACTGAAAATAACCTGTACTGTGTTGACGTTGACAAGTTCTTATTAAATCCAAAATAATCCTTGCAAGTCTGGAATCTCACAAGTTTTAGAATAATGTCCGATAATTCCACGGAGCTCTATAGTAATTCAGATGAATTACTAATTAAATAAATTCCACACTGAACTGAATAATTTCAATAACCTCTCTTCGTTCAAGCAATTGTAAAGAATGATAATTCCCAAGATTATTCCCTATATATCTTTACTAAGTGCGCAGAATTAAAAGGGAATACCCTTTCTCCGTCTTTAATAATATGGTATTTCAAAATAACACAACCCTCTAAGAACCAATCAGGAACTAGGTTACGCGTCATTTACCCAAAGGTCTAGCGTACTAAAAATCTTAAAGAGTAAACATAATGTTATTGTAGTATGGAATGTGACCTTTCAATGTTGATTTCCAAAAGTACAAAGCCAGGTCGACTTCATTTTCCCGCGCAATTGATCATGTGACCACTTATTGATCGAGCATTAGTCGTATCTATACTGATATGCTAACCTTTGTTTAGACAAGAAAACAGAGATCATAAATTAGTAAATTAAATCATATAAGGGTAAAAAGGTACGATTCCGTAACAGCAGACATAACCAAGTCAAGATATTTTTATTTTGTTTTTGTTTGCTTTTTTAAATGTCTATCAACGTTGTATGTGACAAGCTTTTTTTGACACTTTGCTCATCGATTATGTAATGTATCTACAGCAAAACCTAGGAAAATACATCAATACTGAAAGTCTGCACAGTTGAAATTGCAAATAAAACTAAATTTAGATGCAGTTACAGATATGAAATTATTTGCACTGCTGGCCTTTTAGTTGTCCCTAATTGCACATTAATATAAAACACTTATGTATAATGTCAGCAATGTCTTTCATAAAATTTCGCTGAAGTAATTGCAATATTCCCTTCGACATTTTAATCGTCTAAATATTTCTTATTTTTAGAGCCACAGGAACGTGTACACAACTACTGATTACACCTGCGAAAATTCATAAATTATGAAAGAAGTGTCAACAAAGACTTGAATCCTCAAAATGTTAATATTTGTATAAGGTGTGAAGAAATTGACTCAAAATAATGAGTACGGGGTTAAGCACACCTGTTGATTGAATTAGGATTCCCTGCGAAAGTGCCTGAAAGCTAACGCGTGTAACACTATATGTCCCTACCATTGTCTTGAACATTAAAGACTTTTAGCATCATCATCCACTTATTTAGCAAAGAAAGTTTATGTAAATTCCTTTAGCAGCTTCGAAGAATTGATGACAAGCTTCTTTCTAAAACCGATCCTCTTGACATTTTTAATGAAATACATTTAAAACAATAGTGCGAGAAAAACAAATTTGTTTATATATTTACCCTGACGAATGTATATCAGTATTTTAGCAAAGTCTGTCTGTACTTTTAGCCACCCGTCCTTTGATTGTCATCTTACAACTGGCACCTGGTCTGTCAACATAAACAGAATATGCATGTGGCTATTTCTAGCGTAGCTGTTGATCTGATTAGCTGATAGCGGTGGAGGATCCAAAGTCACAATGTTTGATGCATATCTCATTTCTGTTCAGGTATTGAGTGTGATCGTAACTCCCATTGCTTTATTAAACTTCTCATCAGCAGTTAAACACATCATCACACACCCAGGCTCCACTCAGTCGTTATTGTACAGATGCCTGAAGTCAGTGTCTCGGATCATGCTCAAGCACTTCAGTGATAAGTAGCTCATGTACTTCAGTAATACCATGATGGTGTTGAAGAGTAGAATAATAAATGAATATAACTCGGGCATGCTGCATCTTTGATGAAAACAAATAATCGTATCAAAGTTATACTATAACCCTACTTCATATATGTATGACTTTTACAGTAGAAACTATGGTGGAAGCGTAGCTGTAAACATCTTATTGGCAATTACTTTAGAGCAAGAATTTAAACCTTTTAAAGTAACTGATGTCAAATAGTTCACTGTGTGATATCGAAAAGTCTTCCATAATCAGTCAAAAGAAATATATTGACCAAGACTGTAAGCTTAATCTTCAGAAGTCATCAACTTTTTATGGAACCTGAGATAAATTATCAAAATGTACACACCCTGTTTTTCTAAATTCAGAAAAGGAATATCCCATTGCAAAGAGACAGAAGAGATCGAAGGAAAAAGGCATGGCATGGATGGATGAAACGTCTTCTCAAGACTTGGAATAAAGAGATGACTGACGTACATGCAGTTTTCCCTTGATTCCCATCACATTATGGTAGTTATGTATAAGATGATGAACTCATAGACACGTAACTCTTTTTTGTCATTTTTAATGTTCATACTATTTGATCCCTCTCTTTTCTTCAGCATATATAAACATAAACAGGGGATGACAGTTCCTATGCCCAACTAGCTCGGACAGCAGTATACAATTGTTAGGCATGTACGCCTTCATCTTACAAGGTACATGTTTATATAGGAAAAATCCACATCATCAAACTTTTCTAAACCCTTTGCTCGTTATCAAACATGCCGGGCTAAAATAGTACATGAATATTGAAATTGTCGTCATCTTATATAGTTGGTATAAGTTTCTGGCAATCCAGCAGGACAAAGTGCGTGGGAATAAACATATTCTCTCAACAATTCAGTTCAGCAGAACAATATATCTCTCTTGTTTACAGGTTTGAATCTATATTCTCTGACTTTTCTATAACAAGTCACGGTTTGCATATCAAGCCCACGCTCAAATAAAACATTTCACCAAACTTGGCACAACTGTTGATGATGATAAATTTCTGCCATGGTCATATAAATTATCATCATGATTTACTTTTTTCACTAACATGAGCTAGGCAAAACTATTTCTTAGATTCGTACTCTTGGCGGAAAGAAGTTAAAGCAGCGTTTGTATTTAATTACTCAAATACTCTATATAGAATTCTAAGTGTTTGTGTTTCTTCCAGTTTACGCCAGCCACCTACTTCATAATATACCTTATGTGACCTCAATATATTCCTTTCCAGTTGTGGTGGTATAAAGCCATTTATAACAAGGTGTTGCATATATTTAAAATCAGACGAATTATTTTGTTACTAAATATCTGCAGTATGAGCAGACTTTTCACTTTTAATGTAAAGTCATTTACGAACATCTAGAATAAAATAGAAACTTCATCCGAACAATTTCAACTGGAAAGTAAATGTTAAACTCTGATTTAGCATATTTGTAGTTATATACTAAACATTAAATGTTTCAAAAAAAAGAAGAGTTACGCAATAAATAATTTGACTTGGCGAATATCAACTATTTTTTTGGGGGGGGGGGTAGGTTGGGGCAGAGATGGTGTGGAAATGACTCGTGAAAGTTGCGATATTTGTTGCAAATTAGAACATTGATAATAAGTACACCCTCAAGGATCACATTTTACACCCTTTTGCACCGAGTCTGAAAGTCTCAAGAGTAAATTAATTAATTAATTAGCCAATTGACTGATGATTCGTGGAATAAGGAATTAATTTAAACAAGACTTAAATGAGATGCTGTTGATTTCTAAAAAGTATTTTTGAACTCTGATACAATTACTATTTAATTTTATATTATTGTGAATAAAATATACATACCTGTTAACTTGTACCGTTAGTTGAAATGCTTCAGCTTATAATGTTTCCAAGGGCATAAGTATTTACAAAATCGCTCTAAAAAATGTCAAAATAACTTGGCTGAGTTATAGGAAAACAAAAATAGGAAGCTAAGGTATGTGCTTCTCTTTCAACGAAACAGTTCGGAAATTAAATCTGCATTACCATGACAGGTACACCATTATAAATGTCACCGGTGACTGAAGTGGACGTCGGTCATGGTGGATTGCGTTTTTCAGATTATAAACTATATATTCGATTTGTTCAAGATCCTCAATTCTTGCTAAGGTTTCGAATATGCAGGTGGTAATGAATGATTTGCAAAAATACAACTTGTCACTACTGGTGACAAACAACTGTCATTATTTTTACCATTACGTAGTATATTTGGATTATGTAGAGATATAAATACAGTATTCCGTGGTGTTAAAGACACCATAATCTTAGATAGGAACCCATCCGGACAATATATTATTAAGAATGCGGCTGTTGCTAAAGGTAAATTTAACACTGCTCATATTAGTTAATATATACCAAAACTTGGATTGTCAATGCCAGTGGCAAGTGATATCAAAACAAAATTGGTCAGTGGTGAAGCCTAAAAGATGTATTTGGAATATAGACAACATTATAACACTAAATGAATTAAATCCAGCATGGAGAATTACCACAAATGCAAGTGAGCAGCTTTCACGGCATGTATTTATAGCATTTCAAGCTTTAGCAAGAATAATACCCTGGAATAAAACAATATGGTATTTTATCATGCAAATTTAAGACGAATATATGTACGAATGTACTCTGTGCGATATCCTGAGCGGTCATTACAGTGCAATACTTCAGCTGGTATTGAAAATTACGCAAGAGCATATACAAGTATACAATATTTCAAGAGGCTGTAAATACATATATAGATCTTGACACTGGCACACACGTCAATATATTTGATTATGCAAGTCTGTACCCGAGATTTCCTTTTGATGTTAATAAACATGATGAAAAACTTGTAATGAATACATCTGACATTGAGATTACTTGGGAATTAGTTGGTAGATTTGGCACAGCGGCTGATTTTCATTGTTATGCAGTTATCTTAAGTTCCAGTTACCTATCATTAAACACAATAAATGGGAAAATTCAAATTATTGTATAAATATATAATAAAATTAGTTACATTAAAGTTAACGTGTTGCTTACAAATAAACAGATATAAATAGTAAAAGAACAAAGTATATAAAAACGATTTTAATATATATATATATATATATATATATATATATATATATATATATATATATATATATATATATATATATTAATGTCATACACATAATTTGGATTAAGCAAAAAATACGAGAAGATATGAAGAAACAGCAACTAGTGGTCATAGGACTTGAAAATAAGCAACTAACATGTTTCAGATAAGGTCAAGTTAACTAAAACACAAATTAAAAGAATTATAAAAGGAAAATGTAAGGGTCATGGTGTAGATATAAAATTATCAAAAGAACAATTAAAGAAGCAAGGAGGTATAATTCCATTGATTCCTCTTATGACTGGTGCGACTGGTTACCTTTTACCAGGTATTTTTCGAAAAATGTTTGGTGGGTCAGGATTAACACTTCCAGGTACAAGGGGTCGTGGTAATTAAGGTAAATGTCTTTTTTTGCCAGAGACAACAAATTAATAGTGCCACTTAGTAATATTCAAACTTAATATAATATAATTATAAAGTAAATTAAATCGTAATGTCTAAAGTGAGAAAAAAATACCAATATAAAACGTGAGGTTATTGGTCATACAAAAAAAAAGAGTTATGATGAGAATATATTCCATATGTGGCACAAGAAAAACGAAATGTTTATAATAAAAAACAATGTAATGTAATTATATCAATGAAATGGTATTGCTTAAAGTGCAAAACACAAACTGACACAAATAATATAGTTTCTAATCAAACCAAATGTAACAAAAGGCATATGAGGGAGATATGTTCAATATCTGGTACAAGAAAAAACAACTTGTTATCATCTAAAATTAAAACAGGTGGCAATATAGATATAGATGCAAAGTTACAACCTTTATTACCAAAAAGAAGTATTAACATTGCCTGGTGGTTACCGCTACTGGAAATTACTAACCTAATGGCTCACCACTTGATAAATTAAATGCCATATGTGAAAAGCATGATTATTGTTACAGTATTAGTACATCCAAATCACAATGTGATAGAAACACTGCTTGATGAATTAGACAAACATTCGGGTGCAACGTTGGGCGAGAAAAGTAACTAAATATAAATTGTCAAATCAATTAGAAAATTAAATTTAAATTAGGTTTAGGAAAAAGCAGAAAAAAAGATAAAAACGGAACGAGGAACTGAAGCGGACAACAAAACTACCCCAAGAAGTACATAAGAATACATTTCGCTCAGCGCCGTGTATTTACAGATAAAATAGATTCAATATTTTCGGCTGATTTTGTTGATATACAGCATTTTAGTAACTGTAATAAAGGTACAACATATTTATTAACTGTAATTGATATATTCAGTAAATATGCCTGGACAATACCACTTCAAAATAAAGCTAGAACTATTTTAACAAATGCTTTCAAGAATTATTTTATTTAAAAACCCACCAGAAAAGCTTTGGGTTGATCAGAGAACACAATTTGATAATACAACATTTAAAAAATGGTTGGATGATAATAATATTGAAATATTTCATACGTTTTGCGAGGGCAAAGATGTGATTGTTAAACGTTTCAAAAGAACTCGTTAAGGTATAATGTGGAAGTATTCTACGGCAAACCACACATAAATATTTAGGTATTTTTCCAAATATGATAGATAAATATAATAATACAAAGCATGGAAGTATTAAAATGACACCTGTACAGGCTGTCAAACCTGAAAATGAACAATATGTTTACATCAGTCTATATGTGATTAATGTTTTTCTGTAAAAGAGGACACACAATTTAATATAGGTGATATGGTTAGAATATATATATGAAAGAACATACATTTAAAAAGGTTATACTGCAATTGGACTGAATTATTTTTTGTTATAATCAATATTATATATACCATCCCTATCGTTTATGAATTAGAAGAATTACAATGTGAAAGAATTTATGGTACATTTTACGAGCTGGAATTACAACAAAAAAAGACTAAAGAAATCTTCAGAATTGAAAAAGTATTAAAACATGATTAAGATACCAGTGCCTTTTGTTATATATTGTGATTTGGATTGTTTAAATGTACGTTTCAAAAACAATATGGACCACATACAAAAACAAACATTATCTCAACTGCCTGTTTCTAATAAATATGTTGTAGTTCGTTATGAAGTTTAATTGTTTATATCACAATTATATGTAGGTGAGAATGTAAATGGTCACATTATGAAATTACTTGAAAAAATAATTTCAGAAATAAATGAATTATTTATAGCAAATAAGGATAATATAAATATGACCAAAAAAGAGAAAAAAGACATTATGAGAAAGCAAAAATATGTTATATCTGTGAACAGGAATTCACTAATATTGACATAAAATGCCGAGGTCATTTGTCATGTATTAGGTCATTAACGATGTGCATGCCATCAAAGCTGTAATCTCATAATTAGTATCACAAAAAAGGGAAACACCGTGTTTTATACACAATTTAAAAGGCTACGATTCTCGTATAATCATTTATGAATTTAAAAAACAACTAAACAAAAAATAACGTGTATCTCAAAAACAATGGAGCTGTATGTATCATTTAAAATTAGCCAAATTAGGTTTGTTGATAGGTATCAGCATGTATCTGAAGAACTTGAAATAAATTGCAGACAACATGAGAGATGACGATTTAAACTTAACAAATTGTATTGTAAATTTAATAATTATCAGTTCAATTTATTAAGACAAAAGGTATATTTTCATACGTATGGTTTGATGATATGACAAAGTGGATGAAACACAATTAAACAACGATAAAATCATTCCTATCAATACGAGTATGCACTGGATGTATGGAAAAAATGTAATTGTTAAACATTCAAAGATGATCATAATATTTGTCTTTCACTTGATGTTTTATGATGGAAAAATATCGAAAAGGTATGCGTGACCAATATAAGATAGACCCAGCTCATTATATTAATTTACCATTATATTCGTGGAATTGTTGAATCAAATATGATAAGCAAGGACTACAATTATTATTATATCAGAATATTTATCTGTGGGAGGAAAATTCTATTAGAGGTGGAATAAGCAAAGTATGCACAAAATGATAATGCTGAGTCAATAACAAGTATATGGGGGTTAAATTTGATAAAAATAAAGAACCGAGTTGTATTATATATGTTGAGGGAAATGGATTATATTCTAGCAGCATGTTATTACCTTTGCCTTATGATAATTTCAGATGGATATCACCTAACAAACGAAATCTTCAAAAGATATTGGAAACACCCGACGACAGTTATGTGGGATATCAACTGGAGATTGATGTACATATTCGTCCAGGAACCCATGCTTTTTAACGATTATCAGCTATTTGTTAAAAATATTGAAATTAAAAAGAAATGTTGTCACCTTTTCAAAAAAAATATTAAAAGATAATAATAAATAATTAACTGAGTGTAAAAATTGGTACCAAATTTATATCATAAAAAATTACACCATACATTAAAAATTATTAATTATTGAAAACTCTTTATAGCACTTGAATGTGTTGTAACCAAAGTCCATACAATTTTGGAATTTTAACAAAAACCATTTATGAAAAAAATACATAGATAATAATATTTGGTTGCGTAATGAAGCAAAAGCAAGAAAAAGTCACTATGAGAGCAATTTGAACAAGCTTCGCAGCTATGCCCCGTATGGTAAGTCACTTCAGAGTAACAGAAAATTTTGTAACGTACAACTCTGTTGAAGTGATCAAACAGGTAAAATTAGGCGATTATTTGCTAAACCTACTTACAAGCAATCCAAAATATTCAACCAACATTTAAATGGAATTGAGGTTAAAAAACAAAGGTATTGTATGATAAACCATTATATGTTGGATTGGCGATACTAGACCTATCAAAAAAGAAGATGTATACTTTCTGGTACAATGTGATGAAAAATAAATATGGTGACACAGTAAGATTTCTTTATGCTGATACAAATAGTTTGGTAATGAAAATAATTACAAACGATTTATATCAAGATCTTATTGACGATTGTTAATTTAGCAATTATTTTGATTTAGGTTGGTGTGATAAAAATCATTTATGATATAATGATTCAAATGCAAAAACATTTGTTAACAAATGAAACTTCAGACAACTATTTAAATTTTAAGATGAGGCTGGCTCAAAAATTATTGAAGAAAAAGTTAGATTAAAAAACAAACAATATTCAATACAATTTTACAATAATGATAAAGATTATATTAAAATATACAAAGGAATTACAAAATCAGTTGTTGATAAAAATCTCACATGAAAATGATAAAAATAGTATTTTTTTTTCATTGTAGTGAACAATCAAATAAAATGTGTTATAAGACCAACTAACCACAAATTAGGTTTATATGAACAAACAAAAACGTGTTTGTTATGTTTGGATAATAAAATGTACATGCTTGATGAAATAAATCAGGTAACGTACGGTCATTACAAATATTTACCTAAAGAAACTTTCTCACAAAATATTGATAACTTTATATAAAAAAATATAAAGAAATAAAAATTGTACCTGATTATTATTCTAATACACAGAGGATATTTGCTAAAAACGAGTGAATAATGGATATATTTCATCAAGTGGGTGAAAATACTTAAGTTATTGTTTTTACAGAAGAGATGAAATATATCTCTTATTCACTTTAAGCAAGCAAATTTTCTTTTTATTTCATGCTCAAAAGTATTGGCTGTCTATATGTATAACAGACTGAAGTAACAGATTTTTTACTGTATCCCGCTCGATAATGTCAGCGGTTTATCGTTTAAGTTCTGCTGTCTTTTGTGTATATTCGCATAGAAAATACCAGTAGTGGCATAATTCTCCTTCCCATTTCAAGGTAATGCAGCACGGAAAAATATGAAGAAAAAAAAATTATTTTCACAACGTTGGATTTGAATTTGGATAGTCTGCATGTGAGATGGCAATACTTTACACTGGACAACTCAAGCGTCTTAAAATAGTTCAAAACATCTTAGTCATAATGTTATCAATGTCTATTGACGGGCAGTGAAGAATTAGTAGTAGTATTCCACCCCAGTTAATAATCCAGATTATTTTACTTGGAAAATCCAGTAATTCACGACCTAGCATAAAAAAAATTATTTTTATGTAATTAATTTATTACAAGATTGTTCTTCGTATATTTTTATAAACCAGTCTATTTTTATTAGTTGAAAGATTTTTCTTCATGTAATTTTATGAACCAATCTGCTTGTAAAATTTTTATTTGGAAGCAAGCTTAAATACTTACATTTATTACTATTTTATATTTGTATGAGTAATTTATATCCGAACAATTTACTTTTATTTTTATTTGAATTATTTAGCATTTTTATATTTATATGATTTTACAACCAATTTCTATATTTATTTGAGTAATTTACTTTTTTGATATTTTTGAACTGTAGACCGAATCATGTTTTATTCTCTAGACAAAAGATATAGCAATAACAATCAAAGAGAAGAACTTATCAAAATGTTACGCACACTATAATTTGTATTTATTATTTACATCAAATGTTCAATAATTTTTACCATCCATAAGATTATAAAATACCAAACAATAATTACGATTTTACCACTAAATCAATCGTGTTTTTTTAAAAACATTTAATCACTTAAATTCATTACATTTTATTGAAACTTGTTATCAAAACATTTTTATAAAACTTTTTGAAATATTAATTTAAAAAATTTATATAAATGAAATTTTATAGTTGACAAATTTACAAAACGAAAATTCCAAATACACAGTTTAAAAATTAATAAAAATAAAATCTGAAATACATAGTTTAAAAGTTATACAAATTAAAATGTACAAACAATAAATTTGAAATATATAGCTTAGAAAATGTATAGAAGTAAAATTTCAAATATATGGTTGGAAAATTTACAAAAATAAAATTAGCCTAAAATTTATATAAATTTTTTTTTTATAATTAAGACTAAGAAAAGTTGTTAAAACCCCAAAATATATCGAATATTTTATAGTTTATAGTTTACAAAATAAAATTTGTCGAAAAAAATGAAAATAATTAGAAACAAGGTATCAAATTTCAGTGTTTTTACACTGCTATAGTCGGTATCATCAATCATTTTCACCCCCATACCCCCCACAAAAATAGTTGGTCATTGCCAAATTAAATTAATTGTTGACTAACTCTCTTTTTCTTGACCCATTTCATTTTTAGTATCATTATAATCAATTCAAATTTGCCAATTCAGATTTCGGATGAAACCATTTCTTTCCCGCTAATGAGATATGTCCTTGATACCCGCTAATGAGATATGTCCTTGATACCTGCTAATGAGGTATGTCCTTGATACCTCCTAATGAGATATGTCCTTGATACCTGCTAATGAGATATGTCCCTGATACCTGCTAATGAGATATGTCCTTGATACCAGCTAATGAGATATGTCCTTGATACCTGCTAATGAGATATGTCCTTGATACCTGCTAATGAGATATGTCCTTGATAATTTCATCTTAGTAGGAAATAACATTTTATTTCCGATTGAAATAGTTCTGATTAAGTTTCCATTTTTATCTAGATGTTCCTAAATGACTTTCCATTAAAAGTGAAAATTCAGCACACTATATACATTTTGTTACGAAAGAATTCGTCTGATTTTTAGTATGTGCGACACCTTGTTTTCGTTGGGCTTATACCACCACAACTGGAAAGGATTATACATGAAGTATATTATGAAGTGGATACTATACATGAAGTATATCATGAAGTAGATTAATCCAAATCCTTCAGTGCTAGTGGATGTCGTAAAACTGAAGAAGCGCAAGCGCTTAGAATATTTATTGCACTATTTAAGTAATAGAAAATAAGCACATTGCATTTCTGTCCCTCCTGTATGAACAGATAGAAGGGCACATACAACGTTTGCTGCCAGGAGTACCAATATAAGAAGTAGTTTTGTCTAGTTCATGCTAGTGAAAAAAGTAAATCATGACGATCATTTTTTGACCATGGCAGAAATTCATCATCATCAAGAGTTGTGTCATGTTTGGTGAAATGTTGCATTTGAGGGTAGATTTGCTATGCAAACCAAGAGATCCAAAGGTTGTTAACAAGAGAGACATATTGTTCTGAACACCATTTTCCCGATAATAAGAATGATAACGAGCAAGGGATTCAACAAGTTTGAAGATGTGGATTTTATATAACAGAAGCAATTCGATGAAGGCGTACAAAATTGTCTATTATTTTCCGGGCAAGCTGAACATAGGAACTGCCATACCCTATTTAAGTACGCTGAAGAAATAAAGTGCATGTGAGCGTGTGTGTGTGTGTGTGTGTGTGTGTGTGTGTGTGTGTGTGTGTGTGTGTGTGTGTGTGTGTGTGTGTGTGTGTGTGTGTGTTGTCAAGTAGTATATACATTTAGCATTTCCATAAAAATGACAAAGAAGAATTGGATGTCTATGAGTTAATTAGCTTATACATTGATTTCATTATGTGATAGGAATCAAGGGAAAAGTTTTTGAACTTCAGTCGTCGCTTCATTCCACGTCTTAAGGTGAGTTTATTACCATCCCTGCTATGTCTTTTCCCCTTCGATCCCTGCTGTGTTCTTTTTAATAGGATATTCCTTACTTGAGTTTAGTAAATTAGAGAGTGAAAATCTTGATTATTTGTACCAGAATCCATAAAATGCCGTTGACTTCTGAAGGGGAAGCATCCAGTCTTGATGAATATATTGCTTCTGTCTGATTACGGAGGACTTACTATTTGACATCACTGAGCCAATACAATGTTATTGTCCCCATGTTTCAGTCTGTCGGCAGATTCTACGTTAAAGTCACAAATATGGGTAGCAATGAAAGAAGCAATTTTATGGGATTAGTCTTTTTCATCAAAGACGCAGCATAAACGAGTTTTATTAATTTATTATTCGATTCATCAACACTACAACACTATCACTGAAGTGCTTGCGAATAATCCGTGACCCTAAGTTCAGGCATCTGTAGAATAATGAATGGGTGGAGTCTGCGTGTGTGATGCTGCGTTTAACTGTTGATGAGTCAAATTAAGCAATTCGATTTATAATCACACTGAATGCCGGAATAGAAACGGGGTATGGATACAAATTGTGACTTTGCATCAGCCAATTAATGCAGCTATAATTGGTATGGAATGTGTGTATGTGTGTGGGGTGGGGGTGATGGGGCTGCTGTCCAGAGCAAAAACTTCGCTAGAAATAGCCACACGCATACACTGTAAGGGTCTTTAAAAGTCTTCATGCTGGTCAGACCAGATGCTAGTTTGCCTGGTAAATGGTCTGTTGTGTGTCCGTCAAATAGATTGTCATCGCTTCCCTTAAACTGCTGGACGGATTTTACTGAAACTTTGTCGGCTAAATAAGTGGATGGTTTAGATGCCCCGTAATTGTTCTACTTTTACTATGCTTAAATTTGACGTTTTCGGCATTTGTAAGTGTGTCGGGGGGGGGGGGTGCCGTTAAGGTGTAAATTTCGAAGTCTACTTTTTTTAATGAAGCTTGTTATTACTGGTTCTTTGCAAAGTTGTTAAAGAATTTCTCTGAACCTTTGTAGGCTAAATAAGTGGATGTAAATGGACATATTTTATTCTTCTAGCCCTATTGTTTTAAATATATTTCATTAAAAATGTCAAATTGGAGGTATTTTGAGAGAACAGGTTTTCGAATGAAGTTTGTCATCAATTCTTCTAAGCTGATAATAAACGTTTACTTGTAAATAAGTGGACGATGTAGTGCTATACGTCTTCAATTTTCATGACAGTGTCATGGACATATAGCGTTACCTTTGTCCATACGTTAGACCGTCGATCACACTTAGGTTAAGATTTGCTAAACTAAGTTATCAGGCACTTTGTTAAAGAACCATGTTCTATCAACACGTGTTCTTAACACTTGCTCAATATATTTGGTAAATTTGTTAAAAACTTTTCAAAAATATGAATATTTTTAGGATTCAAGTCTCGATTGACACTTCTTTCATAATTTATGAATTTTCGTGGATTTAGTCAGTAGTTGTGTGCATGTTTTGAAAATAATTACATAAAACATGGAACAGTTTGATGAACCGATTGTCGAATGGAATATGGTCATTATTTTTGGAAGACTTTATGGAAGATATAACTGACATTTTACATAAGTGTTTGATATTAATGTGCAATTCGGGACAATTAAAATGCCAGCAACGCAAATATATTCAAATTTGTAACTGCATCTGGAACTGTATCTTCTTGTTGTTGTTGTTTTTTTTTTTTGTTTGTTTATTTTTGTTGTTTTTTTTTTTGCAATTGCAACATTGCAGAAATTTCATATTAATTTAATTTCCTCTTTCTTGCTTTCGATAAAATTACATGATCCGTGAGTAAATTATAAAAAACGACTTGTCATGAACAACGTCAATAGGTATTTTAAAAGACACCTTGCTGTCATGATTTCAGAGAGAAAAAACATAACTAACATAGAGAATTGCAATTTGGTAGGCATGTTTATATGCGTATGTAACTGATCAGGTTATATATTTATTTGTTTTTTAAGTAATATCTTTTTAGTGGGGACATTTGCTTTGTTTGACATAATCATAGTTTTCGTTTCAAATATTGTAAAAAACTTATTAAGTCGTATGTTTTCTAATATTTATTTATTTTTTTATTTTGTTTTTCTTACTAGTAATATCTGAGTAAAAATGTTAAAGAAATTGTATACTCCTGAAATTTCAGAGCTTGGAAATGAGAATGGAGATTGAAGAATGGTACATTGCAATTTGGAAACATGCTACTAACCTCCTCTGGATCTGTTGGAGAATTCATTGGTTGTAAATTTCATGGATGAAATGAACATCGACATAACTTTAAATCTGTATATAAGGTTAAATCTGAGTTGGTAGTACGGTAACTTCGTCTATATAACGGTAGTTTACTAGTAACAGTTACTTAGCTTCTGCTTTTACTGTGTTGAAAACATCTCTTTACATTCAAATTTATAAGAATTACTTTGCATATCATTGTGCAGTTTCAGGCGGGTCTCCAATCAGTTTTAACGAAATGGAAACTTGATAATTGTAAAGTGTCAGTAAATTCATGGACAGTAAAGTTTCCGCATGTTGAAGCTTGAGAAAAACTACACAGAAAGTGCAGAGGAGCTTCCGTTACTTAGAAACTTAGCTGAAATCAAGTTTGCACAAGTCCCGTGTAGTTTTCGTCCAGTTTCCGTTCTGCGGGAACCTCATTTTTATACAGTGATTGATTGATTAACTCATTTATTAAGATAAACTCATTTATTCATGTTTTAAGAATCACAGACTCATTCATACTTTTTACTGCTTTTCTGACATGGATACTTTTTTTACTTGAGCGTAAAAGTGGAACATGCCTCTCGTCTCCGTTTTATTACTGGCAGCCTCGTGATTTATTTAAATTTGGAAAACATAAGAACATAAGATTTGTACGCGTTCTCTACATCAGACTCTGTGACAGTCCCATCATCTGAAACAGAGAGACAGAAACATACACACACTGAAATATATATATATATATATATATATATATATATATATATATATATAGTTATAAGCAAAGAAAAAACTCAAAGAACCATTGTTATTAGAATAAATCAAAATAGACGATTTGATACAACATTAACGTTTTAAGTTGATATCTATTTAGCTGTTATAGTCAATATTACATCCAGTGAACCACATTATCACATGAAATATTTCATAATCTTGATTCTTAATATATATATTTTCATCCCTGCTGAGAACAGGAAAAAAACATAATTCTATTTAGGTTATATCTCTAACAAAATATTCGATGTTTGTTAGTGAGTGCACGGATGTACAGAGAGAGAGAGAGAGAGAGAGAGAGAGAGAGAGAGAGAGAGAGAGAGAGAGAGAGAGAGAGAAACAGGGAGAGACAGAGACAGAGAGAGAGAGAGAGAAACAGAGAGAGAGAGAGAGCAGAAACATTAATTGCCTGTTACACTTACGATCCGCATCATAAGTTTCAAGCCAAACTTCTATCTCTCCATCGGTGAAACCTCTCCATGCGAAAAGAAAATCCGCTTCCTCACTGTATTCGAGATTTAATTTCTCAAGGGCGACTATCAACTCATCCTTAGATAAAAGCTCATCCCCTAAAAATGGAAAAAAGTCTTTAGTTTTGCTTCTGTCAGTTATGATGTTCTTACAAAAGAAAGAAATTATTCCGTGTGTTCTGACTGTTGTTTTCGCATGTTTTCATTTCATAATTTTGGTTTTAATACAAAATTGCACATGCAGTAATAATTGATTATTTAACAGCAAGGTCGAATTAGCCAGACTAAAGTCAATAACGCTTTTATGCAAGCAAATAAATGACAATCAGTATACACTTTTAGAGACAGTTTCATTTCATTACTATTTACAGATGGAACTTTTGTTTGCAATAGGCACAGTACTTAGTGTTTGTTCATCAGCAGCAAATATTCAGAGTTGCGCAACGCCTATAATCTTCTTTATAAGTCTTCAATTCTGTGGATGATTCTGTAATTATGTTGTTACGTTAATACTGTATATAAGGTGTTCTTTTCATGGTTATATTGCGAGAGCAAATATCAGTGCAACGGAGTATATTGAATATGGGCCGTTTTCCGCGCAATCTCGAAGTGTCTTTATAGGATGCATAATACATGCAAGAAGTGGTTCTATTGTATTTCTTACCTAAATGTTATATTTACGCTCAAGATGCCATGGAAACCGCGTGTGGAAACATATAAACGAAGACCATAAAGTGTTCAACTTTTACATGTATTCATAATTGATGCACCGATCCATAAATTATTCATTCAATTTAAAATGATGATATAAATATATTGTTATACTCTTAATGCCATGAAAATGTACATTAAAATGTTCTATATAAAAAGATACAACTTTACACCGTGATGTCAATAATCAATATCACCGACTTACAAGTCAACGTAAAAACGTAAAAATCGTTAAT
Organism: Margaritifera margaritifera; assembly: GCA_029931535.1. Lineage (NCBI taxonomy): Eukaryota > Metazoa > Mollusca > Bivalvia > Unionida > Margaritiferidae > Margaritifera > Margaritifera margaritifera. The sequence goes on along the minus strand of JAQPZY010001070.1, from coordinate 830,626 downwards.
GTTTCATTTCATTGCAAATTCATGATCTCATTAAATTTGCATTAAAAGCTAATTTTTTTATTGTTTTTATTTTGTTTTTGCATGTTTGTTTGTGTCGGTTTACATTTTGTTTTGTGATTAGAATGTGCATATCAAATTAGTGAAACAGGTTGTTATGATCCAAGCAGTTAGAGATTGAGATTTTAGTTCATTGATTATCATATTAAGATCTTTCACAAAATTGTCGGCTTGTGTGTGCTTATATTCATTTGTTCCTTGATCTTTGATATGGGTCCTTATGAGAATACGATAGATACACGCATTCGCTTCAATAGTTCATCTGTGATACATACGTATAGTTTTGCATCTAATTTTAGATCAAGATTTACTATCTATGGATAGTCATATAGGAATATTTTCATAAAACTGTAGGGGCTTAGCCAATAGTAAGAAAAGGAGGAATGTTTTTCACTATATAAGGAAAAAAAAAAAACAATACAATATAATCTGTCTATAAGATATTCATATAACTAAAACACAAGAGTTATATGTTAAAGCTCAGTGGGGATTAGATGCTATTTTCAGTTCATATAAGAATAATAGTAAATGGGAAATTATTTGATAGTTGAACGATAGTTCAAAGGAAGAGTGTTACATTCATTAATATTTATAAGAGAATACAATGATAAACCAGAATTTTATGAACGTGTGAAGAAAAATAAAAATGTCATTGAAATTATTTTAATTTGGAGGGTCTTAAGTGAACACAAAACAGAGTTTACGTGGCATACGAAGAATCACCAGCAACAAGATCGTGTAGATTTTAACTTAATTTCAAGAGATTTGTGTGGTAATGTTCGAAGCAGTTGTATTGTACCAAGTTATAGATCAGATCATTCAGGAACAATTTTACAAATGAAATTTGAAGAGCATGTTAGGTGGAGGGGTTTGTGGAAGATGAATGATTCTTTATTGAAGGATAAATAATATATTAAAATAGTAAATGATACGATATATGAAGTAAATAAAACATGTACCATTGAAACAGGTGACATTGCTGTCAAAGATATTAAACCTGAGGATCGTAAGTTGAATATATCTGATCAATTATTTGTAGAGATTGTATAACTTATAATTAGAATCTTTTAGATTCTTTAATTCTGAGAATTCCATACATACTAACATGAATACAACTATTTTATAATTGAGCTAATTCATGTATATTACAAAGTGGACATATGTTAGTCTTTGTTAATGTAAAACAATTTCTCCATACATATTTCTTTTGTATCTTGAGGCTCTTGGGAAAATGATAAGAAATAATAAAGCAATGAAAGTAATTACTATCGATAATACTGAAAATAAATTAAGTCAATATGCTGATGATACCTAAATATGTTTAGATGGCAGTGAAATATATTTTAGAACCATATTAGAAGTGCTATAAAACTGTTCAGAATGTGGGGGACTAAATCTAATGTAGAAAAGACTAGAATATGATATTTGAGGTTTAAATTCACACGAGATAATGAAAAAGAGAGAATCAACTCTTGGTAGTTGGCAAAACTTCACATATTGCATCTCTTTCTGCTTGCAAAACAAGTACCAGAAAGACTTTGATCTCGTTAAGGTCCATGATATGTCACAAATATTGCTTGCATAGTAATTGACTATCACATTGACATACAGAGTTGCCTGTATCTAACGATTTTACATATATTTAATGTGTTTCGGCCCTTTATGTATTTGTATGTGTCAGTTTGTATGTCTCTTTTATTTATAAAATGTTTATTTATCTCCTTGCATAATATAAAAAATGAAAAAGGTAAACAGATGAAAATTGGAAAAAAATAGGTACTCCCTATGCAGAAGAGGAACCGCTTTATCTTGTATTGCAGGTAGCCGCCTTACCAACTAAGTTAATTATCCCACTCAACCTAGGGTCTAACTGAAATCTGTATATAGTGTATTTTCAGTGTAGGTTGACAATGAGGATATAGTGCATTTACAGTGTAGCTTGACAACGAGGATATTCAGCTTCGGTTATCTCCAAATCCAACATTGCAACGATACAAAGAAAGATCGACTCAATGAAATTTTCTTAAATATAAATCGAGATTATCATAAATCTTAAAATATTTAGTAGTTTTATTTCAGGAGACGTGACAGTTCCCCATGGGCAATGAGAGAATAGAATGATAACAGATTTGAGAAAAATATTAAGGTTTGCTGAAAAACCAAATACGACCTTAAGGAATACCACTCTGCCTCTTTTCAGTTTCACGCTGACGTTCCTCTTAAACGTTCAAGCGATTGAACAAGGGAAAGAACAAGAAATTAAAAAGTGAATAACAAGTGTTCAAACTAACCAAATTTATTTGTTTCTCGGTATTTATAAAGTAATATTGTTTTAGGGATAAAATTTAAGAGCGGCGAGCAACTGTAGTTCAATTTCATTGTACGTAGAGGTTTCCTACTCTGAAGTGGATGCAAGGCAACAGCACCAAAAAAAATGCCAACGTTACCTATTAAAATCTTTAAATAGTTTAGTGTTTGGTCACCAGAGAAACCTTGCTCCACTATGATATTTTATACATAGGTTTATCCACAATAGGTACAGAATCTGTCGAACTTTATTTGTGGAAAAGGCCTGGGGTTGTTTCTAATTTAGATTTTGAAGCTGATGAACTGAACAAAATATTATGCAATTTCCAATATAACAGTCCATGCTCGGCATTCGTTTTGCATGAAATAAAACTCTATCAATAAAATGACTCTAAAACAGTTTCATTATATATTCAGTGGCACACTGACACAAACAGTAATGCAATTTCTGAAAACGTATCTTTCCAAAATATTTGGGGCAGTAAACGGCCATTATTCATTATAGTCCTTTCAGAAAAAGTTAAGGAATAATAAATACTAAATAAGGCTAACAATGAATAATGTCCAATCGAATAAAAAATAATATCAAAAGCATTGTATGATCGGAATTTTTAGTATAAAAACATCGGTTTGAAAATATATGAGTAACATATTTATAATTCATCACGAATCAGCTAAATTGTCTGTATTACTGGAATTAAATGTTCAGTCCATGTGTGTGACATTCTCTTCCCTACAGTGTCGTCAACTCGAACTACCGAAAACTCGATAAAAGCCCCTAAGCACTTCGAGTTTTCTAGGTTTTACGGTAATAAGCAAGCAGTTGCCGACAGTACTGAGTTTTGTATGGTTACATCGGCATAGTTGATAGGACAATCAACTGGCTTTATCGCTTTGACCAGACCAAGAGACATTAATCAGATTAGGAACAACTTGCCAATTAAATATATTAGCCGGAAATACAGATATATTAGCTCATTGGACCTATCAAGCAATAAAAATGATATCAATTGATTTTACTCAATATCTGATAACAGTATAGAAAAATATTCTCTTAAAAAAAAACCCACAAAAGAACAGGTTTAAACATGGAAAAATATATTAAAAAGGAAAGACATCTTACGATCAAGAATGTGTGTCCTTATGATGAGGGGAAGAAAAGAGGTGATGGTGTTTATGTTTGGAAAAAGACATATACTTTTCTGTCAAATATGTTGAATGTTTTAAGGTAATGACATCTGAGCTCACTTGTATGATCGATTTCAGTACATTCATCATTTATTATCTCGTGATGATGTTTCACTTCTTTTTCAGACAGAGCACATCTCAAGAGAAACAAAAGTAGTCACTGATAGAGAAACATTTTATTTCGATTTACGTTTCACAATATTATGACTACTTTAAGCTTCTTGTTCTTCGAGTTTATCTTCTTACTGTTTGAGTACTCAACTATCTATACCATGTTTTCCTCAACGTCACACCTAATGTTAACTCATTATATTTAGTTCTTTAGATAAAGTGAATGTTACTTCTAGGTTATCTTTAAACCTCGTCCAGCTGCAGTGACAAGAACAATAAAGAAACAATAATGTTTTGTTATAAAAAATGTATGTCAAAAAAATGTATTAAAAATATATTCTCCTAATTCGCCTAGTTTTGGTTTTGGAATATGCAGCAATTAATAATTCATCTACATGGGCCATTGCTTAAATTTATTGATATGTTTATGACTTCAATTCTTCCGTTTTTGATGAAGAGAGCAAGACATGTATCAACATCAAAATGGGCGGAAACTGATTTTGAAATTACAGCAACGGAGTTTCAATTCATGGAAATGGAGTTGTATATTGAACACGCAATATTCAATTACTGAAAGGCTCCCAACTGTCACTGAAACGAAGATTTTTAATGTCGAAACCGAACTGGAAATTATCGAAATAGACTTTCCATCACCAAAATGTAGGAGAAAAACATTGAAATAGAGTACCATTGTATGAAAATGGATCCAGATAGTCCGAAACAAAGGACTATATTTACCGATGTATCTTCTCCAGAATACGCAGCTCAATAACATGTTACTGTCAACTTCACTTCCTATTGCCTTTTTTGAATTAACATGCTTAAGAGTAACTACCAATAAGGTCTAGTCTATTCTCAGAATCTTTAAGCTTCTTTTTCCAAAATCTCATGACTTTACATTTATTCGAATGGAATTTATGTAATCACTTATTGGCCCAATCTTGTAAATGGAATAACTCCTTGTAATAGTATCCACAATATTCCTTACAATTTATTTCTTTTCATTTTTGTATCAACTGCAAACAAATATGATGACGAGTCCCTATTCCACATATAAAGCACATATTGCATCGGTCCCAGCCCTGACCATTGAGAAATACCATATGTAAGAGTATGACACTTGAATTGTTTTCCATTGACCATACATTTGTTTTATATTCCAGACAGGAATGTTTAAATACATGTTTTCAAAGGTCACCAGTGTCCTTCATTACAAGTTAATGAATTAGTCCTCTATGTGGTACTTGGTCAAACGATGTCAAAAAAATCAGTGTAACTTATGTGTATGCATCCCCCGAATTTTAATTTTAAGTCCACTGAGCAACACTTTCTGTGGCTAATGAAGTGCTTAACATTCACTGACAAATCCAAACTCTTTAGTAGTAGAGCGTCTATGAGTATGTGTTCTTTATATTTCTTCTGTGCCTCCGTAGATATTCAGAATGCAAGAACACGATTCTAACAATATAAAAAAACCAGAATAATTCTTATACTTGAGGAATATACCAAGAGAGAACGCGAGTGAAATTGGGTGAAAGAGAGTTATTACTGTGTTTTCCTCTACAAAGTCAAAAAAAAATTAAAGATTCTTCCTTCACGCTTACAACAGATAATAATTTGAAGATCGGCGTTAATAATAGACCAACATTAATTTTTGTTTTTAGGCTATGTCTCTCATGCTTTCGCCGGTTTACGGTCCGACAATTTTTACCATAACTACTTCAGCAATAAAAGTAAGTCATAGCAAACATACTTTACTCTTTCTGGGTGCTAACGTAATTGATATATGTTAGTGCACACATCAAGTGTCATCGCCAATTATGAAACAGTGTCTAGAAAACTGTACTAAATGTAAAAAATAAAAAATCCAAGACCGATATTTATCGGACGTTTCCCACCCCGTTTATATATTTGTACTGTTACTTTGGGGTGGGAGATCATAGTGCATTTATATCGATTATATGGAACTCGAGCCCAATAGGATCAAATTTGAGATCTGCCTATCAATACAAGAAAGGGAAAGGTTAGAAAAGGTCAGATGAAAATTGTACTAAAAAAGTACATGCAGACTTCTACCTACGCGTACCAATTGCCTGTTGTGATTTGAAATGTGAACAATCGAATTAAACTTGAGATCAGAGGAAACTCGGACAAGAAACGTATATGTATGCCACTTCGAGCTACATGTACCTCCTGATTGTGGTGATTTCAACTGTAAACACACTCATCAAATGTCATGAATGTAGATAAAAAGTGTATGTAATCACTATGACATAGGTCTGTGAATCGTTAGATATTAGGGACAACTCTATCTAATGAGCCAGCTGTCACTTGGAATTTCGCAGATGCGATAGTATACAACGCAGGCCAGTGTATCTGCACACCTAAGACGTTCCTGCATACTTTGTCAAAGTAATTATTATCGCTGGACGAATCTAATTACAGAATGTTTTAAAACTGTTTAGCACACATATCGCCCGCTAAATTTAGTTGCTACAATTAAAAATAAAACTTCCTCAAGCCAGTTTTTGTTTAATATAACACACAGACGCTCACACATACACACACACGCCTCATTTAGTCAAACCAATAATGTGTCTGATGTATGTGTGCATGCACTATAAAATTCGTGCCTGACTTGAGGAGACCAAGGAGCAGATACAATAAATTACTTGAATAAAAAAAATTGTTTTTCAAGTCAAGCATTTTTTTTCAAAATGCTGTTTAGCCCGATCAGGTCGATCACCACCACTCCCTTAACTACGATTGATAAAAAGTATATCCTTGTCGGGTACACTGTAATCTCTACATAGTACTTGCCGGTATCAACATATTCCTATTATAGTCAACCTTTCTCTTCTGTCATATAGCGTAGGCAGTCCAAAAAGAGTCCAACACACTGTTGTATTTGCATTATACGTGCTGGGTGCACCATTCACGTATTAGAGTCGACCTCTCTTGAACGAATCCAAGAACGACAGTCCAATGAAGAAGTATTTGCGTTTCAAGAAATAAAACAGGTCAAAAATACCCATATCTCAGATTAACTCTAAGGAGGCAAGATGAGGAACGTTGTCATCTTCCAGCAATAATCTGCTATCTGCCTCTCCGTCCAAATGCACGGGCAGGTTGCTGCTTCAGGCGACCATGACAAAGAATGCACGCTAATGTGTGCGCAGTTTTTATTATAGGTTAAGGAAATATAGCTATTGCGTGATAGGGCTAATGAGCTACTACCGGTATATGTCTAATGAGCGATTATTGCTGTATTTCCAATAATAGCTCGATTTGTCAGTTATTGCATAAACTCTCAATGTCATTGTTTTGCCATAGACAATATACTACACATTTTAGGAGCGAGTTGGGTGGATGTATTTTGAACGGAAAAGTGCACAGTATACCACCTAGCTTTTCCTGGCTACATATTTCTGACCAGATTGTTTTTTGCCCTCTACTTCTCTGACCTATGGCATGCATGATACTTATATGTCTTTTAATAAAACGGCCAACCTATTTCCATTTCAAAAGTCGACAATAAAGTTAATACAGGTGTGTTTAGAGATCAATGGAATATGCAAGAAATAAAATTACAGGCAGGCAGGCATGAAATAGATAGATAGATATATAGATTCATTAAACGATTTTAAAGAAGATACAGAGGTCAATGGGAGGTTTAGAGCTAAAGGGAGAGAGTGAGGGGGGGTACTCACCGTCGCTATCATGTTGTAGCCAAGCTTGCTTCAATTCAGATGCTGTTATTGTATTGTCCGGTAGAATCTGAGCATCTATCATTGAGAACAAAGCGTGTATTGCATCATTTCCTTCAGATAGTTTTCGGGTTGCTATTCTACCGCCTCTCAGCTTCTCAGTTCCTCCAAACCTAGATTATACAAAGGAACAGCAAATTATATTCCTTTTTAAGATTTACTTGCATAAGTACTTTAAGTTGTAAACTAATATTTATGAATCTACCATTGTTTCAAAGTTTGGAAGTGTCTTGAACCTAAACGAATTTGAAGGTGATATTTAATGGAGTTATATGTCTCACTCGAAACTTCTTTTCCGCAACATTCATTCAATTCTTGTGTAGGTTCTGTCAAGTGAAAGTGAGGACAAGACATTTTCATGACTGGCACCATGACACATTTTTCAAGGCGTAAGGAAATGATTTAGAACTATTAGAATCTGGTAAAAGACACCGTATAAACGAGAAAACTTTTTCTATATTGATCACTCAAACAATAAAACGGATTTTTTTGTTGTTGTTGATATAGACGAGACAAAATACACTGTGTAATATATTTATTATAAATGAAAAGAGCCGGTGAAAAGTTTATAAATCTTTTAATATAAAAATCCAAAATATACGTAAATTCATGTCTAATTGTTTCATGCCTTAATCTATTTAATATGACTAAATACATTCCTTTCTAAAATGTAATCCCTGGTGATGATTACATGCTTTATTGCTGTCGTGCAAAATGCAAACAACTGAAGGCGGAGGTTCGTAGTCAACATACCATAGGCACTTTGCGCATTGGAAAAAGGTTTCGATACACTTGTTTTAGATAATGTAATTGCATGTAGAAGGTTGTCTCCATCAACTTAGACGCCAGGTATCATGAGCGTAAGGTAGGAAGATTACCCTGTTTTCATCTATTGATATGTGCAAGTATTTATTGCTTTCCCCTCGAATGTAATTCTATTCACCTAAATTTGGCAAACCGGAGATATTAATCATTTTCCTATTAGGAAACTCCTGTGTGGTCGATGTTATTGACGTACTGATGGATAAAGGTTTCTCAAACGTGTTTTTTTTTTGCTTTCTGACAATATATTCAAAATATTTTACGGGAAAAGAAATATCTTATGATTTAAAATACAGCAGCTAAAGTAATCATCGTTAACAAGTAAATTACTCTGTATCGTTGTTGGTGACTGTTACCATGTACATGATATATTAATGCCATACGACAAGAATTCTGCATTATTACCTATCAGTATCTTAGGATGCAAAAGATGTTTTACAAAATTGAAGGCTAGCTATCCGCAGCGAAGATTATTATTAATTCATTAACAACCGCTCTTGAGGTTGATTAAAGAAATTATATCTGACGCTATTAAATATATATTTTTTCTAAACAGTGATTCAAGCTTTTCTCTTGTTCTTTTCTAGGTCTTTTAATTACCAGAAAGAGCAATAAAATGTGCTCCTGAATTTACTGTTTTTCAGGTTGGTTGAACATTTATATGAACGATTATAGTTAAATAAGGCAGATAACAATACTATACACAAAATTCAAAATGTACACCACAATTGTTGAACAGCACATGAAGGACAAATAAGTTTTAAGGGTTTTTATAAAAATTAATTTATTATAAGAATGGATTAAAGTAAATTAATATGCAAAGATAAAGACTAATGTCAACATTTCTCCTTTACTTAATCTTCTAAAAATGTAGGCAGTATCAAATAATACATAGAATAAAGAGGTAAGTAAGATATTTGAGGCACCAAACGAATGGAATGGAAATATTAGTTTCTTGCATGTATTCAACCTAGTCCAACACTATCAAATGCTACATTTTTGGCCAGTTTCTCCATGTTCCTACACAAAATAAACTTTAAGTTACAAGGTCAGCGAAATACCTTTATTTGGTCTTGGAATACAGTAGTTTTGCATTGAAATATATGTATTGGTATCTTGAAAAACTTAATCTGTATTAATAATATCCATATATATAATTTCAGAGAGAGAGAGATATAAGAATAATCACCCACCTCACAAAGCACAGACAAAGCAATCCAAATAGCATCAAAGACATCTTCTGCAAAATAAAATTCACTACCTGAAGACTAAATCTAAATATCATTGCATTGCATTTGCTTACCGATGCACCGTCCAACAAACTATTTATGAAAAGAGTAAACCTAGTTAAATTAGAACGATATATCTTAACTCAACAAATTATCTGACCACATGCGTATTTGATCATAATACACTCACACACATACATACGTTCTTGCTTACCTACATGCATACATATATATAAAGTTAGTTAGATAAATATCCTGATTTATTTTGATTTCTCAGTAATAATTTAATACTAGTGATTAAGTACAAAATATAATGTATTTGTATGGCATTATAATCTGCAAAAATCATTTTTCTGACACAACGTATAAACTAGTAGATGAAACATTGTAGGGTGATGAACCTTAATATACATCTATTTTTCATATCAGGCGACTGTTTGTATTGATTAAGTTTGTAAGATTAGGAAAGAAAGCGGCTTGGAAGCCTTTTAATAATCTTTCAAAGTTTATTCAGCCAGAATTATTTTATGTCTGCAAAGTGGTACACTTTGAAAAACTTTTACTTAACGATACCGAATGATGCAACAAGAATACTTACGAAGGTACGAATATCATATTTCATTCTATTCTGATCCCTAATTTCAGTTGTTTGTATTTACGTTTAGAAGCAATATATCATAATATTTGCCAAGAGTACCCAAACCCTTTTCTAAACCCTCTTCTGTTTCAAAGAACATTGCTATATCATCTGCATACAGAATCAAGAACACCTTCAACGTTACTAAATCTCATTTTGTGACAATTTATCCTCTAAATCATATAATAAACATAGCAAATAAATACAGCGATAAATATTCACCTTGACGTATTCAAGTTGCACACATAAATTTGCTAGACGAAGCAGTATTGTATCTAACTCTACTTTGAACATTTGAGACAAAGAATGTATAATATTACAATTTTGTCCACTGATCCCTAATTTCAGTAGTTTGCAGAATAATATATCTCTTCAAATATAATCAAAGGCTTTAGTAAAATCAACAAAATGTCAATATATTTGTTTTTAACCTGAATTTGGACAATGAGTAATTAAGCCATGCAGTATAAAAATGTTATCAGAACAGAACAGATCAGAACTTTATTGCCAACTCAGGGATAACAATATATATCTGAGATTAAGTACAACTGCAAATTATTATTGGTGGTGTAGCAGATAGAGAAAGGTAGAAAAAGAACGAATGAAAGAGGTGTCCGCAGTAGACATAATTTGTCTGAACCAGTCTGAGCTTCAATATACACCTGAATATTCTCTGCTCACTCCAGAAGTCAACTGTTTAGAATATGCATGGAAAGTTTACCTAATACACTTAATAGAGCGATGCCTCTATAATTTTGAGCCTCATTAATTGAACCTTTAAATGAACTGGAACAATGAATATGTCAAAACAGCTTTCAATAAAACAAAGTTCTGTATTAAAAATACTAGTACATAGTTTTAACAAATATGACAGCAATACATCATTACTATGAATCAAAAATTCATTTGTCAGTTTATCGGGTGCAGTGAACAAAGCACGTTTCAATTCTCTATTGGCTTTACTTATCTATTCTTCTGTAATATCTTCATTTTACTGTACAAAAATAATTTCAATATCACCCCTTACATATTCATTATAAAATTTAACGTATCATTATCAGCACTAAAATCAGGATCATTGAGTATATTAATATTTTTTTTAAAAGGTGCAAATTACTTAACAGTTACTTCCGTCGGTCCTTTGGTTGCGAATCCTTTAAGCATCCGCCAATATTCTTTCGCATATTTGTAAACATGCATCTAACAGTTGTTTGGTTTGTTGATCAATAAATTGAGCTCTATACTGTCTAATAAGCTTGTATAAGGCTGTGCATATTTCTACTATGCGTGTCGTATATGTCACTGTCTCATTTCTTCTATAAAAAGCTCGGCATCGAGGTAATTGCTTTCGTGTAATTTTAAATTCCGCATCCAACCAAGGAGAATCTCGTTATGACCGATTATGACTGTTTATTTGACGAGTTAGCACTTGGTGCTTTAGAAATAAAGGATCATGTACTTTACAAATTACTTCAGAAAAGTTCCCAATCTAACTGTTAATTATATCTTGATTCACATTTGGATCAGAAATGCAGTACAACATTTCATCAAATTTCCGTTTCACAAAGAACGAATTTTAATGTATTGACAAAGTATATCTTACCTGGACAGAGAGGAGGAGCTACGAATGTTCAAAGCCAATTCTAACTGTTAGGGTATACAATTTATTGTCTTTTATACCTCTTTGGTTGGAATCTGTGTTGTTTTAACCTAGATCATGAGGTATGACGTATATAATCACTTTGTTTGCCTTGTTGGGGAGATATTCGAGTTACATTATTTTTCATTAGGCATATAAAGGTCGGCAGTCTTGGTTGATGTGTTACAAGCAATAGCCACATTAAGCTTTATGTTTACTTCCTTTTTATCACAGATCTCTTACTTAATCCGACTGTTTATTACTGCCGGTGAGTTGAACAACAGATTAATCCAGATATTGTTTGAAATGTGAGCAACTGTTTATTAGCCTAATTAAATAAGTTGTCCGAACAAAGAGTCCGACCTCTGTTTGACGGTCAGATGTATTCTACGAATTAGTAGTGTTTATTAATGGTCCACAAACCAAACTAAGATCAATGATTTTTGTTGTTGTTAAAATTCAATGATGATTTGGTTTAAAGGATGGGTCAAAGTGGGCAGGATACAGTAATATTGTGTGGAACATAACTTTGTAGACAAAATAAGTAGATGCAAATGTATTTAATTTTTAATTTTATTTTTGATTTATTCTTTTATTAGACATATTGGACTTATACTTTCTTTTAGTGTATACTTATTCTTAGCAATATACTTTCAAAATACTTCTTAAAGCAAATACAACGCGGTTGACATGTTTTGAATAATATGTGAACATAGGAATATACGATTTGGTAAGCATAATTATGTGCACAAGTAGATTACCTGATTGTTGGTTTTGATGCCACTTTAACATTGTTTTTTGTTTTGCGCTTTATCATATTTCCGGACTTTGTTCTTTTTATCCACTCTGGTCTTTTATAATTTTTTCCCAAATGTTCCCAGTAGTATATGCCTCTTTAGAATCAGAATACATTTTAATAATGATTTGTACTGAGAGACAAGAAGAGAACTTTTTCTTTGCTGCTGTTCGTCCTTACATCTGAGCATCTGAACATCCATCCCAAATTCATCTTAGAGCGTTTTGCACACTTTCACCTGTTCATTAGGAGATGACCTGATAAGACAGTTACACCAATTTTCCAATTGTTTCTAATTTTTTCACAAATTTATTGGACTATTATATTTTTTAATATGACCTCGTAAGTAGGTTTACGCAAAAACGGTATTAAATTAAGTAGGCATATTTGTATTTCAGGCCATTACATCAATTTATCGATTTGTTTTTACAAATATTTGAATGTTCTGCACTTAGACTTTTATTATAGAAGTCATGGCTGTCACTTTGTCCTTTCCTATGGAAACCTATTAAAGCATGATTAAACAAAACCGTTCAAGGTAGATACAGAAATTTGGTATGCATATTTTTATATGTAGATAACGTGATTAGATTTTCATGTCAGTGTAGCAATTTATATACATATTAATATTTCTTATTTTTATTTTTTTACTTTTTCGGGGTGGGTGGGAAGGTGGTGGAGGGGGTCTTTGGGGTGGCATAAACCCTTTACAAACACAAATCTAGTTGTGATTGTTTTGGAATCATACAGTTTATGTGAGCACCAATATCCTCTTGACCTAGCCCAATGATTAAATGTATTTGATATGTGAATGAATTCGTAGCAAAACCTGATTGGATTTCCTATTGAAGGAGTGAGATTAGTTTTTTTTAACAATCTTGAGCTGTTGGTGGAGGATATATGATTACATGTTTGTAGTATTGGAATATTAACTATGTTCGATTAATATCTGACATCAAAATTTTGATGATCTTGACTCTCTTTAATTTAGAAGTTTGTTCTTAATTTTACAATCGATATTTCTTCCGTAATACCGTATTAATGGGGAGATTTGTTTTGTTTTACATAATCCTAGATTTCATTTGAAGTATTAGGGAACTTTATAATGGAAGCTGAATCGTATATTTTGTCCAATTTTATTTATTTTGTTTATTTGTTACTATTAATATCTGAGTAAATTGGTTAAAGAGATGTTATTCTCTGGCAATTTAAGAAACTGGAGAGGAGAATGGTTATACAAGACTTGTATGTTCTCTAGAGTTGCAATTTGGAAAAACGCTACTACGTTCTCTGGAACAACTGGAGAATCCATTAGTTGTAAATTTCAAGGGAAAAATAAATGTCGACACAAAATTAACGAATATCCTCAATATTGTTACAAAAACAAATATATCTGACCTGCAAATCACAGATGTTTCTGCTCTCTTGGCTAGAGGGTATTGTTTTATATTGCTTTTAAATATTCAGTTCGGAGTTTAAAAATTGCCACCAGTGCAGACTGATCTCGCCTTATCTCACTTTCTTGAATAGAAGTGTTTCAAATAAGTTCGGGCCAATTCATTTTAATTTCTTTTTCAGAGACTAGACATACCTATATTCCATCTCTTCATGGGACAAAATGTGTTTTATCTACTATCAATTCAATAGCTCACTCAATACAACTGCAATGTTTTTATAGCGCCAGATATGCAATACGGGGATATAGCTATCGCTCTGTCCGTTTGTTTGTCTGTCTGTTGGTCTGTAATCCATCTGTCCGTAATTATTCTCGTTTTCGGAATATAACTCTCAAACTGTTTGGAGTATTTCTTTAAAACTGGGTATACTTATTGAACTAATGCTAGAAAAGTTTATTTTGCATTCACAATGTGTTATTTTCATTATTTTTGCTGTTTTTATCTGTGTTGTCTCCATCACCCCGTCCCTTGCAATTTTTTTTTCTATAGATTTCTGACAGGGATGCTTCTTTGATTGGTGGATATGTTTATAATTCAGTGCTTAAAAGCCAGACAAAGGAACAAAATAACTTTAACATGCTGACAATGTCTCTTCACTTAGACACTGTCCAATAAAGCATTCATTATCTCGTGACATTTGGTACAAGTGCGTGTAAATATTGATCTGTGAATGTGTTCAGCATACACTTGATTTGATTTAAACGGAAAATTCTAATATGAATCCTAGGGAAGGGTTGTAGAGTTTCGTTATTCATTTGTGATCTCTAAACCTCGGTAATTGCATAATATACCCATTTACGATGTAAACAATGATTTACAATTATTGAAGTTGACATGTCACATAAGGTTAAAGCCAAAGATGACTTCCCGTACAAAAAACTCGCGTTACTTGTTTGTGTATACACCGCAAAAAGAATAGGTCCAGAGAGTGCGAAGTATGATGCAATGGTAGATAAGGGTCCTCGCTGCTTGTTCAATTAGTCATTTCAAACAAATAGTGCCACCTTCTTCGACGGTATATCATGATTGGATCTGTTTTATTGTTGTATGCACGTAATGGAAAAGTAAGTAGGAAGTCCAAAAAAAGACATGCATTTATTTATTAGATTGATTGCCAGTGTCAGCCACAGAAAGTCTTTAAGTAAATTAAGGGTTTCATCACATCCATTAAGTATCGAGACAGGTAGACACGTGTGAACCGAACGGCATCAAAGAAAATGTGAACTTTGTGCAAATAATGATGTCAAAGATGATACTATTTTGTCGTAATCTGCCCTGTATAGCTCTCACTTAGAAAATCTTATATTGATCCTTATTATTATTATTTTTTATTATTGGTTATCAATAGAGTATCATGGATTTACATCTCCCCTATATTCCACCTAGCCCGAGTTATAGGTTTTTTAATTTAAAACTACCACATACCAATCAATTAGAGAGAGAGAGAGAGAGAGAGAGAGAGAGAGAGAGAGAGAGAGAGAGAGAGAGAGAAGTATACAGAGCAATGTACATCATGCTATAAAATGTGCATTTGAACCGTAACACGTTTTGCTTGGTCATTGGTGGAATAATGCTTCCCACTGTTCCCAAATCAGCATACAATTGACTTTCTTTTCAGATTTGATTGCAATATCTTTTTTGAAATTATAGTGGTCTTTAAGAAAATATTTCTACCCGTCTAATTTAGGCATATCCCTTTTCATTTTACATATATAGATATAGTATTTCGCAAGACGAACACAGAAATAAAAAGGTTTTCATATATTCCTTCTGTATTCTTATCTCCCAGTATAACAGTTTATTGCACTTGACAAAACATCTATGTTCACTTTATTATAAATCCAGTGGAACACATCATTCGACAGCCTGTTTATAATCTTACATTTCCGAAACAAATACAGTATTGTTTTAGGGAATGTTTTACAAAAATGTACATTTATCGATATCAGACGATTGTATTTTATGTAAAATGAATTCATTAGTAAAATTGTATAATAACACGAAATTGAAACCATTGGAATTTTGAGCTTCTTGTCATTGTAAAAACTTCAGCATATATTTTAGGCCACAAATCCATATTCAAATCGAACAATTTAATTCATTTCTTTTCACTAGTTGTTTGACATCAGAAATACAATTTCTAATGGAATGGGATAAATCATCTGGCCAGTGTAGTTATATCTAACAGTAACTTTTTACATAAGAACTGTACACCTTGAATTATACCTTGAAAGGCAAGGAAATTCGTGCTGAGACCATATTTAACTTTAAAACTATCAAAATCGATAATAGTTCCCTGATCCCATATCACCAGTATAGATTACATTATGTTGAATACATTTCTTATAGAAAGCTGGTACCTTGTTAGCCCTTATACGTGAGTTAATCCATACATTATGTTTTATAAGATCTTCTCTTGCCTAGGGTGTACTTTTCTCTATCAACAGTTTCCAAGGCAATAGAATATCACGCCAAAAGCATGTTTGTCCTTTTGGATAATGTCATCACATTTTCTTGTCCTAATAGGAACAGGCATTTAATCTCGCATATTTCATATTAAAGCAGCTGACATATTTTTTATTAGATATAAGAACTCTACAATCCGATGTTATTTGCAAACCCAAAATACATTTATCAATATCCATCATCGACATGCCACCTTTAGAAAAAGTTTGATTGCCATTGAAAGGTGAAAAATAATTCATTTAATTCCCTGATAAAAGTTCGCGGAGGATTTGGTAACGAGATAAGCAAATGAGTAAGCTTCTTAATAATTAAAGTTTTCAAAACTGTTTTTTTACCAATTGGTGTATTGATCCCTATTATTGACATAAACCAAGCATGTATAAACTATTACAATTATTTTAAAGTGACGATTCAACAACTGTAAAAAAAAACTAAGAGTGTCTTCTCTCTCTATAACTCTCTCTCTCTCTCTCTCTCTCTCTCTCTCTCAGGATTTATGTGTACATAGGTTTTCCATGGCCATTATTCATTCATTTACGCATCAATATATTGAATATACAGTATGTCTTGAATTGACTATGTGCTTTTTTGTATACGTCAAATCAATGAGTTCTGTTCTATTCTGTTTATTTAGAAATTTAGAATCATAGGTCATGACGATGTTTATGTGGATAAGGTTTAAATCGGTTTATATAGTGCATTAAATCCCTTTTATACTGGTGTGTCATAATATTAATGTCTTACTTAAGCCGACCGTCTGTTGCCTTCAGCGAGTTGAGCACCCGGTTAATCCATCTTAAGTAAGAGGCATGTTATGAATAGGAAATGTAAAGAAGCTTAATGTGGCTATTGTTAGTAACACATGAACCGAAACTCGGCCTGCCAATACAGACAACTTTTGTAAATATGTATCCACCTGAATATCGTGATGTATGATTCTAAATTTCAAAATGAAAGTGTACTTTATTTGAAGATTTCTTACCAACCCTTGTATTGCGCTCATACAACTGTGAAAGAGATTAAACCATGCTTAAATGCTAAATTGGCCAGCAGATTAGAGTTGCACTGCTTGTTTTAAACGATCGGTTGAATGAACAGCGGAGACTCTGGTCTGCCGGTGCATTATGCGTGACACTCTGGATCTACGCTGTTTACGGTTCGTTGCGTTCTATGTGTAAAAAGGTAAGGCGAGTTCCTCGTAGCGGCAGCCATCTTTGGCTTTTACATTATATAAACTGTCAACTTTAATAACGGTAAATCCGGAGTAGCTTCGGTACTTTATTCTTGGATTATTCACATCATATATGAGTAGATTATAAATTACTAAGGTTTAGAGATCAACAATGAATCACGAACCTCTACGATCCTTACGCGCAACTCATCCAGGAATTTTCCGTTGTAATCAAACACAATTATACGGCTGCCGTCAAGAACATGCCGACGATAGGCACAGAGACATATTGACACATAATTATACCAAATGTTACGAGATAATCAATGCATTATTAGACAGTGTCTATGAGATATTGTCAGCATGTTAAAGTTATTTTGTTCTTTTATTCGGCTTGTAAGCTCAGAATTAGAAACATATCCACAAATCAAAGAAATATCGCATCCTTGGATGAAAATGATTAAAAATTGTGAAATAAGCATTTGCTTTTCGAAATATATACAATAGATCACATTAAAAAATGAATCAATGAATCAAATAATATATAAATCGATGAAACAATCATTCAATTAATAAATCAACTAACCAATCACTGGATGAAAAATGAGGTTTCTGTACTTGTCGAGTTTTGCCCTGAGAAAGAACGTAGAAACAATGAATGGACTGATGCACAGAAAACGGACATAGCAGAAACATAGTACAACTTAAGAACTATCAATACCAAAGAAACTTCTGTATCATTAGTTTAATATGTGTACCAAGTTTCACAGAAATACCTCAAACGGTTTGAGACTTGTGCCCCGGAAACTAAAATAATTACGGACAGACAGGCGAATTAAGAACCAACTGATAGACATATAGACAGAGAGAGCGATAGCTATATTCTCCTCCATGTGTCATATACATGGTGATAAATAAAGCATTGAAGTAATATTAAACTTTTGTCTTGCGTGGTGGAGGTCTATGCAAGCAAGAATAATTAAAATTGTTTTTGTTCATTACGGTTTCCAGCAGGCGCTTTTTAATTCATTTTTTTTATACCTGTATGAACCGAAAAAATATGTAATTTAGTCCGGCCTACTGGTACTACCTTTTCAGACATTCGCAGAGAATAATGTGTAAACTATTTGCAAGCTAAGTTGACGTAATGTGATGGAAATTCTATCCAGGCTTGCAAGCGAATTTTATGATTCTGGTAGGAACAAACCTGTTTATTTGCAAAAGCCTGATATACAAGTTCGCATTGTTAAAAGACAAAAATATTGTATGTCACTTGATGGTCTCCGTGAAATTGTAACCGACACCATTGTACAGCAAATGCATGGGTTTGTATAAGGGGATCCCTCTGGCAATCGGATTCTGGAAAACGAATGTAATGTGGGACGCAACAGACTATCTCTCTATCTCAAAGACCCGCCAACAGGGCAGGTCGGCCGCGGCAAGTTCTACAACAAATGTGTGTGTGGATGGAGTGCGCTGGTGTGCAATAAATGTTTGGCAAGAACGTCTCGAACGTGTGCAAGTGCCCCGATGAGCGCCTTGGAGCAACCTTCGTCAACTCAGAGGTGCAGCGTCGTGGAATCTACCGCATCGCGGTGTCACTGTACGGCCTTCTCCCAGAGAACGGCATGTCAAAACACTGGTGGCTATATGGTGCCGATTAAAACTCATTACTTACACCACCGTAAAGAAGAAATTCCAGACCTTTCCCCCAGGTACTATTTAAGTAACTTACTGATTTTGAATGGCCACTTTTACGCGAAGTTTATCCGTTGCTTCGTGTCTTGCCCACAAAGTCACGGTTTACGAACAGTACACTTCATTTCCAGTGTACGTCGGAGTGAATGCGACTATTGGGCATTATATATATATATATATATATATATATATATATATATATATATATATATATATATATATATATTAACAATGAATACCCCCCAAAAACAAATTCAAATTCAAATCAAGTTTATTTTCTTTCAAGATCAATTGGAAAATAAAATTTCGTATAATCTGTTCGTTTACTATATTGTACGTGTATCGCAGAGTTCATGACACTTAAACATGTTTACATACAAGAATAGATGTCCCGAATGTCAGATTTCATGAGAAGAGGGAAACTGGAAATAGTTTCTTTCTTTTTAAAAAAAAAATCGTCAAAGCACAAACAGAGGGCTCTTGGGGTTTTACGAGAATTCAAGCATCTGTTCTACAGCGCTGCTGACGGTTTCCTGAGTCGCGTCCTCAGAGAGAAGGGCGCACAGCGACACATCGATGCTGTAGATGCCACGACGCTGCACTTCTGGGTTGGCAAAGGTTGCTCCAAGGCGCTCGTCGGGGCACATGCAAACGTTCGCGACGTTGTTGCCAAACATTTCGTGCACACTAGCGCACTCCATCTGGCGCACGAATTTGTTGTAGAACTTGACACGGCAGAGCAGCCCTCTTGGCTGGTCTTTGAGATAGAGAGATAGACAGTTGCGTCCCATACTACCTTCGTTCTCCAGAATCCTATTGCCGGAGGGATTCCCTTCTACAAACCCGTGCATCTGCTGTAGAAGCTGGACCATGGCGTCGTGGTCGAGACAACCGGAGTAGTCCCGTGTGGCATCGACAGCATATAAATCAATATCATCGGCTCGGAGCGAACCCAGAAAGTCTGGCAGCAGCCGGAAGATTTCAGGGATTGGGATGTTAGCTGCGTCCACCTTGCAGACCAGAATCGCGGAGAGCGTCGTCGTGTTCGGGTTGTTCGCTTGATAGGCCTCGAGTATGTTCGGATCCTTCTGGAGAAGAATTGCGATCGTAGAGCGGTATATCGATGGTGCGGTCCCGTTGTGGGAAGTTGTAGCAACATGGGCGATGTCGCTTCTCCAATTGGAAAACATTTCAACTACTCCTGCTTGTTGGTAGTTTCCGTGGGCTTTCTGTGACCTGTATTATTGTCCTATGTGGTTTTTTGATTTCGTGTTATTATAGAATTTTACAAATGAATTCATTTTTGTATAAAATAAAATCGTCTGATACCGATAAATGTACATTTTTGTAGCACGCTACCTAAAATAATACTGTATTTGTTTTGTTAATGTGATGTGAACATTGATGTTGTGCCCTGTGCCATAACTGTTATACTGGGAGATACGCGTACAGAAGGAATATATGAAAAACCTTTTTAGTTCTGTTTTCGTCTTGCCAAATACTATATCTATATATGTACAATGAAAAGGAATATGCCTTCATTAGATAGATTGAAACATTTCTTAAAGACCACTCTAATTTAAGAAAATATATTGCGATCAAATCTGAAAAGAAATACAATTTTATGCTGATCTGGGAACTGTGGAAACCATTATTGCACCAATTATCAAGCAAAACGTGTTATGATTCAAATGCACATATAGCATGATGTATATTATACTGTATAATGTGCTGGTAATATATCATGTCACTCAATGCCTGATCAACTGATATGATTTGAAAACTCTCTCTCTCTCTCTCTCTCTCTCTCTCTCTCTCTCTCTCTCTCTCTCTCTCTCTCTCTCTCTCAAATTGATTGGTATGTGATAGTTTTAAAGTAAAACCCTATATCTCGGGCCAAGTGGAATATAGGGAAGATGTAAATCGTGGTTCTCTATTGATAATCAATAATAATAATAATAATAATAATAATAATAATAATAATAATAATAATAATAATAATAATAATTAAAATAATAATAAGGATCAATATAAGATTCTCTAAATGAAACATAGAGGACAGATTACGACAAAATGGTTTTCGTCTTGGTCATCATTATTTGCACAAAGTTCACATTTCCTTTCATGACGTTCGTTTCATACGTGTCTACCAGTCTCGATAAGTAATGGATGTGATGAAATCCCTAATTTACTTAAGACCTTTCTGTGGCTGACATTGGTAATCAATCTAATAAATAAATCTAAGCCTTTCTTTACGAATTCCTAGTTACGTTTCCATAATGTGCATACAACTGTAAAACCGATCAAACTATGATATGCCGTCGAAAAATTGCCGGCAGAATAAGGTTGCGCTGTTTATTTGAAATGCCTGATTGAACAAACAGAGAGGACCCTTATCTGTCAACGAATGATGCTTGACACTCTGGACACACGCTGTTTGCGTTGTGTACACGTACAAGTAAATCGAGTTCTTCGTACGGGCGGTAATCTTTGACTTTTACATTATGTGACATGTCAACTTCAATAATCGTAAATCCTGAGTACTTTCGGCACTTTATCATTGCATTATTCACATCGTATTTGAGTATATTATATAATTATCAAGGTTTAGAGATAAACAATGAATCACGAACCTCTACAACCCTTACCTAGGATTGATATAAGAATTTCCGTATAAATACAATTCAATTATACGGCTGGACAGTCTCTAAGTGAAGAGACATTGTCAGCATGTTAAAGTTATTTTGTTCCTGTGTTTGGCTTTTAAGCACTGAATTATAAACATATCCACAAATCAAAGAAGCATCTCTGTCAGAAATCTATACAATATTTTGCAATAAGCCTAAGCCTTTGCTTGTCGAAATGTATCCAGTTAGATCACATTATTAAAGGAATCAATGAATGTACAAATGAGTGAATCAATGCAACAATCAATAAAACAATCAGTCTATTAATCAATCAATCCATCAATAGCTGCACTGGAAATATAAGGTTTTAGTAGTTTGTGACTTTTGCCCTTGAAACAAATGTGAGGGCAACGAATGGAGTGATAGTAAAAACACAGATAAAAACACAGAAAAAAATGAAAATTACACATTGTGAATGCAAAAGACACATCTCTAGCATTAGTTCAATCAGTGTATCAAGTGTTAACGAAATACCTCAAACAGTTTGAGTGTTATACTGCGAAAACGAAAATAATTACAGACAGATGGATTACAGATCGACATACAGACAAACAAACGGACAAAGCGATAGCTATATCCACGTATTGCATATCTTGCGCTATAAAAACATTGCAGTTGTATTGAGTGAGATATGGAATTGATAGTAAGTAAAACACATTTTGTCCCATGAAGAGATGGAATATAGGTATGTCTAGTCTCTGAAAAACAAATCAAAATTAATTTGCCCTAACTTATTTGAAACACTTCCATTCAAGAAAGTGACAGAAGGCGAGAACAGTCTGCACTGGTGGCAATTTTCAAACTCGGAACTAAATATTTGAAAACAATATGAAACATTACCCTTTAGCCAGGAGAGCAGAAACATCTGTGATTTGCAGGTAAAATAGGCTTGTTTTTGTTACAATATCTAGAGTAACATTTCTGTAACCAATTTACTCAGATATTAGTAGCAACAAATAAACAAAATTTTAAAGAATTGGACAAAATATACGATTCAGCTTCCATTGGAAATTCTATAATACTTGATATGAAAACGTTGGATTATGTTAAACAAAACAAATATCCCCATTAGTAAGGTATTACTGAAGAAACATCGGTTATAAAATTAAGAACAAACTTCTAAATTAAAAAAGGGTCAAGTTCATCCACATTTTGATGTCAGACATTAATCGAACATTTTTAATATTCTAATGCTACAAACATGTCATCAGATATCCTCCCACAACAGCACATTATTGTTCGAAAAAAACTAATCTCACTTCTTAATTTGTAAATGCAATCAGGTTTTGCTATGTATTCATTCACATAGCAAATAAGCTTAAGCATTGGTCTAAGTCAAGATGATATTGGTGCTAAGAGTTGTTTCTCACTTAAACTGTATAATTCCAAAACAATCACAACTAGATTTGTATTTATAACCCCAAAGACCCCCTCCACCCACCCCCCTAAAGATATAAGAAATATTAATATGTATATAAATTGCTATAATGACATGAAAATCTAATCACGTTATCTACATATAAAAATATGCATACCAAATTTCTGTATCTACCGTAGACGGTTTTGTTTAATCATGCTTTAATAGGTTTCCATAGAAAAGGACAAAGTGACAGCCATGACTTCTATAATAAAAGTCTAAGTGCAGAACATTCAAACATTTGTAATGTTACGACTCTATGGTCTAAGAAAAATGTAACAGAAAGAAAGTGAAACCAACAAATCAAGTAAAAATCAACAAGCAATTTATTACTAGATAATTAAAATGAAAAAAATCAAAAAGTCACTTACAGTAATGTGTTTTGAAATCCTAATAATCCAATAAGAATGATTGTTCTAATCACAAGTCCTAAATATAGAATGTGTCCTTGAATGTTATTATGTGCCAATGGTCTCCAAAGTCCTGATGTACTAGAAATCTTGATGTGCTGAAGTCAAAATGAAGTAATCCAAAATCTCTGAATAAGTTCACATAAATTCCAAAATTGTCAATCAAAATCCAAAAGTTTATGAG
This sequence comes from Margaritifera margaritifera, assembly GCA_029931535.1. Taxonomy (NCBI): domain Eukaryota; kingdom Metazoa; phylum Mollusca; class Bivalvia; order Unionida; family Margaritiferidae; genus Margaritifera; species Margaritifera margaritifera. Next base: position 806,583 of record JAQPZY010001070.1, on the reverse strand, counting down.
CACTGTTATAATCCAATGAATAATTAAAATAATTCCTCTCTTAGAATTTGGAATGAATTTTCACAACTGTAATAGCTCTTTACAAGACTGATGGTAATGTCGAACTGAACAAAATGTCTACCAAACATGATATATATAAAGATTGGTCGCATGACAGAATGTTCTAGATTGGTCACATGACAGAATGTTCTAGAATATGAGTCATCTTAATGGAATTTTAACTGTAAACAAAATCAACCTTGACCTTCAAATTGAGAAAACATATTGATCAAAACAACCTAATTCAAGGACACTAGTTATACATGTTTTAACTGACAAACATTAAGATTTAAGCAAATATTAAAGTGAAGAAACATTTATAATTTCCTAAAATATCTACAATATTATATAAACATCATACATAACAGTAAAAACAAATAGATAAATTGATGTAATGGCCTGAAATACAAATATGCCTACTTAATCTAATACCGTTTTTGCGTAAACCTACTTACGAGGTCATATTACAAAATGTAATAGTCCAATAAATTTGTGACAAAGTTATAAACAATTGGAAAATTTGTGTAATTGTCTTATCAGGTCATCTACTAATGAACAGGTGAAAGTGTGCAAAACGCTCTAAGATGAATTTGGATGGATGTTCAGATGCTCAGATGTAAGGAAGAACAGCCGCAAAAAAATGTTCTCTTCTTGTCTCTCAGTACAAATCATTATTAAAATGCATTCTGATCCTAAAAAGGCACACTACTGGAAAAGATGTCGGAACAAATTCTAAAACATGTATGACAGAAGAGTGGATAAAAAAGGACAAAGACCAGAAACATTATAAAGCGCAAAAAACAATGTTAAAGTGGCTTAAAAAAAACTAATCAGGTGATCTACTTGTGCACATAATTATGCTTACCCAATCGCATTATCCTATGTCCATATATTATTAAAAACATGTCAACCGCATTTCATTTGTTTTATGAAGTTTTTTGGAAGTATATTACTAAGAATAAGTATACACTAAAATAAAATATAAGTCCAATATGCCTAATAAAATAATAAATCAAAAATAAAATTTTAAAAAATTTATAAAATGCCCCAACCAACCAATTCGTGTAGGATCATAACTTGAATGTTACATTTACATCCATTCTTAGCCTAAAAAGATATGTTTCACACAATATTACTGTATCCTGCCCACTTTGACCCATCCTATAAACTAAATCATCACTGGATTTTAGCAACAAAAATCACTGATCTTAGATTGTTTTGTGCACCATGAATAAACACTAATTTCACTACTAATTCATAGCTTACATCTGACCGTGAAAAAACAGAGGTCAGACTCTTGGTTCGGACAACTTGTATAATTAGGCTAATAAACAATTGCAACTGACACTTCAAACAATATCTGGATTAACCTGTTGTTCAAGTCGGCTTAAGTAAGAGTTCTGTGATAAATAGGAAATAAACAAAACGTCAATGTGGCTATTGCTTGTAACACATCAACCGAAGCTCTGCCTGCATTTACACGACCTAATGAACAATTCTGTAATTCGAATATCTCCCCAACAAGGTAAACAAAGTGATTAAATACGTCATACTTCATGGTCTAGGTTAAAACAACACAGATTCCAACCAAAGAGGTGTAAAGGACAATAAATTGTATACCCTAACAGTTAGAATTGTTTTGGAACATTAGTGGCTCCTCCTCTCTGACCAGGTAAGACATATTTTGTCAATAAATTAAATTCGTTCTTGGTGAAACGGAAATTTGATGAAATGTTGTACTGCATTTTTGATCCAAATGTGAATCAAGATATAACTAACAGTTAGATTGGGAACTTATTTGAAGTAGTTTGTAAAGTACATGATCCTTTATTTCTAAAGCACCAAGTGCTAACTCGTCAAATAAACAGTCATAATCTGTCACAACGAGATTCTCCTTGGTTGGATGGGGAATTTGAAATTACACGAAAGCAATTACCGCAATGCCGAACTTTTTATAGAAGAAATGAGACGGTGACATATACGACACGCATAGTAGAAACAGGCACAGTTTTTAACAAGCATATTAGACAAGGTAGAGCTCAATTCTTTGATCAACAAACCAAACGACTGTTAGATGCGCATTTGCAAATATGCGAATGCATATTTGCAGATGCTAAAAGGATTCGCAGCCAAACAACCGACGGAAGTAAATGTTAAGGAATTTGCAGCTTTTTAAAAAGTATTAATGCACCCGATGATCCTGATTTTAGTGTTAATAATGATAACGCTGAATTCTATAATGAATATGTAAGTGGTGATATTGAAATTATTTTTGTACTGTTAAATGCAGATATTACAGTAGAAGAGATAAGTAAAGATTTAATAACGTTGAAGGTGTTCTTGATTCTTTATGCAGATGATATAGCAATGTTCTCTGAAACAAAAGAGGGTTTAAAAAAGGGTTTGGGTACTCTTGGCAAATATTCTGATAAATGGCTTCTAAACGTAAATACAAACTACTGAAATTAAGGATTAGAATAGAATGAAATATGATATTCCTACCTTCCTAAGTATTCTTGTGTTAACATTCGATATAGTTTAGTAAAAGTTTTTCAAAAGTGCCATTTTGCAGACATAAAATAATTCTGGTTGAAAAAAACTATGAAAGTTTCCATGCCGCTTTCTTTCGTAATCTTGGAACTGTAATATAACAGCCGTCTGGTATGAAAAATAGATGTATATTAAGGTTCATCACCCTGCAACGTTTCATCTACTAGTTTATGCGTTGTTTCAGAAAGAATGATTTTTGCAGATTCTAAGGCCATGCAAATACATTTTGTAATATATTTAATTACTAGTATATGATTGTTACTGACAAATCAAAGTCAGGATATTTATCTAATTATATATATATATATATATATATATATATATATATATATATATATACATATATATATATGCATGCATGTATGTATGTATGTATGTATGTATGTATGTATGTATGTATGTATGTATGTATGTATGTATGTATGTATGTATGTATGTATGTATGTATGTATGTATGTATGTATGTATGTATGTATGTGTGAATGTATGCATGTGTGTGTGTGTCTGTATATATTTCAGACCATGGGACTAAGAGCCAGTCTGATTTTGTGGACGTGTACGATAATTGGAACAAATGGTACGGACACTAAGGAAGACGCCAAACGCAGAAGCAGTCAAACATGATCCATGCCAGAAAAGTAGTCAAAAGTTAGAAGGAAGCCTGTGAGTTTGGAAACCTGAATAAGTTAGTTTAAATTAATGAATGAATGAATTAATTAGTCAATCCACTGCATGACAAATAAGGTTCCCGCAGGATGGAAACTGAACGGAAACTACACGGAAAAAATTGTGTAAACTTGATATCAGCCACGGTACCTATATTTGTTAGGTCAGTATAATGCATGAAACGAGCTACAAACTCAGCTTGAAAATCGTTGCAAAGACTGATATGGTTACCTCTCCTGATAATTTACTTAGGGTTCCGATAAATATATCATAAATTATTCGTAACCCTTTTTGTCGAGACTTTCATTGAGATATTTTACAACATTTTACACGGTATCTCTTTTTCTTTGCTCAAGGAACAAAGGTTATGTAAATATGTTGGTATTTAATGATATTTGAACAAACTTTAACAAATTGAAATAATCAAAGGCAATGCAGATATCAAACCCACTGTATTAGAATGAAGGAACGATGTAACAATAATCTGTATCCTCTTATCTGCATGTATCAGTGTATTATGTTTTATGTGACATTGTAAAAATGGGTGATTAGTTTTTGTTTTCCCCGGTTGAATTTAAAAGACAGTAAACAAAACCCAGTCTAGGTTCAGCATCATTTATCCACACTTTTTATACGAAATATATTTATTAAAAAGGTAAATCAATGTACTAGGACTTAACACAGACTAAAGAAAAAAGATAAACAGAGCAATTGATTGATTTGCGGAAATGTTTATCTTTTTTTTTAAAGTTGTAAATTAGTAGTAAAAGAATGTCTGGTATAACGGTTCAATTATTAATAGAAAGAAAAGCCTCTTGTCATCCTCACAGAGAGAACATAGTATATAAAAAAATATTTGTCCAATTTGTCAATAATTTTCTAAACAAAATAACGAGATTTTACGCAGTATAACTGATTCATTTCGCGCTAGATGTAACTGAGCTTAGCTTTGAAACGTGTATCACATTATTTCCTGCCTATACACCTATCTAAATAAATACAAAAGTCCACCCTCCCTCCAAAAAACCCAACAAACAAACAAATGATCAGTAATGTCAAGACATATATTGAATTTTATTTTCGTGCGCATGCGTATTTATTTCTGAAGAACAATGGTAAGTGCTCTATATAATAGAAATTCCTAATTACCATTTTATGATAAATACATTTTGGATATGTAACTCAGCAAGTCTCTTCATGGTTTTTTCAATTGACATTGAAGTTTAGAAACAAATATAATAAAAACAAAGAGAACCTCTGAAACTTCCATCGAGTTCAGTTAATAACTTCTCTCGATATCTACGTTTTAAAAAATTCAGGGGACATAACTTCGATCAATCTTGTTAATGTTCATGAGTTTTGATAATGTCATAAAATATATGAGACTTAAATTTGTTTAATGAACTCTTATAATACAATTTGAAGGTAATTTTCTTGCAATTTGTAAGTATAAATATGTTCAAACTGGTGTTACAGATTCAGATAGTTATCTGGATAATTTTTCACAACCCTGAACAATGAAATTGATATGATTTAAATACAACTGAAGTTTCTTCAAATCTCAGCATTATACCAGATGGACATTATTCATATGTCAGTAGACATATTTCAAATATTTTTCTAACTAAGAATCTATTGAAATTTCATATTTTTCTCATTCATTTCTCCAGAGACATCAAATTAATTTTTTTATAAAAAAAAAGCCAAAGTAAACTTCTTTTTTTCGTTTACAAGAGTATTCACCTTAAGATGAATATTAATTTATATTGTATTTCATTGACAATAAAAGATTTTTAAAAATGTGTATTATGTAAATTTCAGCACTGGAGGATTTAGTAAGATGCATTTACTTATCATGTACTAGTTGCTTTAGATTTACTTTAATTGAGTTCTATGTATTAAGAACGGTAAGGAGAAACAATGACGACAATTCAATTCAAACGAGTTGACTGTTCCACCTCCAAATGTGAGTCGCATACGGTACATATAAAATGTCTTGTAAATGTCTCTGTTTATAGCAGTGTCACGTGTCTAATCCAAATGAAAAGCCCCAAACTCGCTTATCCGGAATATGCGCAATTTTCCATATAAAGAGGAAAAATGGGTACTCAGAACAAATCGAAGAAAATGTGCAGATACCTTTCAATATATGAATCTATGGTACACAACCAATAAAGGAACGGCAAGGCAAATAACGTTGTAATACTACATTCAAAACACGTTAACGCAAAGGCGAATACTGATAAGAAGGTACCCTTAGCAACGTTAACTGGAGGATAGGGTCGGCCTGAAAGCTGGTTTAAACATTCATGTATGTCTATATTGCCATAGAGAAAATTTGCCATTATAAAAGGCAAATGGATTGGAAACAAACTATGTCATTTACTATTTCATCTCCATAAATTAAACTAGGCCCCAAGAATACAAAAAAATTCTAACACTCAGAATCGGCTCTAACTTATGACATGCGAGTGGCTACCGTCAAACTACTGACCAATCAGACGTCAGAATTTGAGCTGAATATGAGTTTGAGTTTGAGAATGTTTTGCAATCTTGCAGCCAGTTCCACAGACATTACTCGTCCCTAATCTTTTTAATTTTTTAAGGGAAATACACGAACTTAATAGAAGAAACCCAAACATTTTCAACATCTAAAGAAGACTCATATTGTAAAGAACGATACACATAAAGTGCAATATGGTCTGTCTTCTGTCTTGTCTACTTTAAAATGAAAGGGGTTAAAATGATCCAAGTGTAAATCTCTCGACAAAATAAAGATATCGACCTGCATATATTGCAACTCTTAAATTGGGTCTGAGCTTGAGATTTATTTCAACTACAAAGGACTTTACTTTTGAATCATCACTATTATTGACTGTGAATGGAAAATCAAACTCAAGCTCAGTAGATTATGATTTTAAGGCCCCAGTTTCACCAAATATGAAAACTATTTCCCCATAATTCAGGTTTTTAAATGTTATTCTTCAAGCGTAATTTGCAACAATGAATTTGAATTTTCGCAGGATCTTTGGGGGGGGGGGGAATGAAGGACTAAAATAATGTCATAGGATGTTGAAATCTTCTGAAAATACTTTTCTTCTTCTATGAGGTGAAGTTAATGATTTCCTTATCTGTGAGGGAATAACTCCTTTTTAAGGATTAAAACAATAAAACGAAGATTTTCATGTGTCTAAGTTTCATAACTATTACAGTACGCTCGATATTAACTAATACCGACGTTTTATCCGCGATAATTTTGTTCACCTGGTTATCTTCCAGGAATAAACAAACATAAAGCAGTCAAATAGGTTGCCATTTTATATTTGCAAAGCGTGTACATTTTAAGGTGAGTACTACTAAAACAGCATTTAACAATCTCTGTGAGGTTAACTGTGGCGATAGGCCGTCATTTTTGCTGTCTTACAGACTGATTCTTTAATTCTCATTGACTTCATTAAAAAAATTCAAAATTAGGTTTCAGTTTAACAGTATGCATTGAACTAGTGACAGAAGAATGAAATTGCAAAAATGGCGACCGATTGCTATTGGAAAACCTGCTATTGAAAACAGCGACAGTGATTGAACACTGTTTTAGTAGCACTAAACTTAGCAAATACGTTTTAGATGGCATTCGCACCGAAACACTTTTAAAGGACGGTCTGAAATTTCCACTTAAATGCCAGTTTGTATTTATAAGGAGTATACTATAACTATACAGGTGCATTTCCTTTCTTCTTAACTTCTTTTTTTATGAAAGAAACTCTTGTTAACCGGAAAAGATATATTGCGGTATGACAGTTCTCTGACACATGAAATGATCCAGAACTTGATGATTAATATATTTGTGTCTCTTTCTGCTTGATTTTGACTGTTAAGAAGGAATTCAAAAACGGTGCATCCATGGTTTTGTATTATAAATATCAGAGAGAGAGAGAGAGAGGAACTCATTCATTTTGGTCATTATCCCGAACTGGGTGTCTCATAACTTTCGAAGGTACTTTATTATGTTGTCTGTAAATATTCATTTCTCATTTTTGTACTATACAGTCTACGATCAAGGCTTCCAGAAATCTCACGCTAGTCATACCCCTTTCTCAGTTCTAGCACTATACAGTCTACGATTAGGGCTTCCTGGAATCTTTCCCCAGTAATATCTTTTTTCACAAACCTTTCTGATTTATTTTCATGGTATTGAAATTTTAAGGGTTTTCAAATCTGTAGCAATCAATGATCCCTGTTCAATTTTCCATTAAATGTAGCAAATAATGAGATGTTTCTGGAACACCACTGACATCAGCTTTTGTTAGAAATCGTCAATCTACTTTTATCATTTATCATATATAGTCCTTTTTCAGGAATTTCTTCAAATATATATATATATATATATATATATATATATATATATATATATATATATATATTGGCTGCCTTTTCTTCGAGACTTTTGCAGCATCTTTACCTTTTATCTTTTGTTTCAAAGGCGCAAATTTACTTTGGGTTACAGGGGTTTGGTCCTTCCATTTTTTTACCAAGCTTCTTGCATGACACTATATAACTTGATTTGTTTTGATGTGCCATTAAATTACATACATACTTACAAACATACATACATATAGACATAGATACATAGATACATACATACATACATACATACATACATACATACATACATACATACATACATACATACATACATACATACATACATACATATATACATACATACATATCATCTGCGGTTAATTCCAAGACTTGTATTGACACACTTTCGACTCTTTTCTCATACTCTTTACCTCTTTGGGATCGATCCCACTTTCATAATTGTATCGCAATTAATCTACAGCTATAGGTCTGAAACCATCTTATGACTTGAGGGTTAACATACATGCGCACATATAGTATTTACTTCGATGGGTATGAATGGATTGATGACCGGATGGATGAACTGCTGGATATATGAATTCTTGAATGTACATAGACATTAAAAAGAAAGCTGTATATGTCGATTTACATAAACAAAATTTAATTTCCATCGGTTTGACAATTTTATGCCTGAACAGTGAAAGTAAAAAACGGAAAGAAACCTTGCACAAGTTAATAGCTAGTGAAAAAGAAAAAGTTGACCTAAGTTCACAAGCTAATGTCAGGTTTATAAAATGTACTACAATTTAGCAACTAGAAAATAAAAGTTGCACTTTTTGCAAAATTCCTACATTTTTTACGGTACAAATCATTAAACAAAACGAACAATTTTAATCCTAATTTTTTGCAGTTCATATCGATGCCAAAAGCACATAGTTTAATTATTAAGTCTGATAAATTCAGATACAAGACATTACTGTATGGATAATTTTGTTTTACCGAATTACATCACTTTTCCGGTGATGAGGTTTGTACAGACCTTCGTATACTTTTTACAAATAACTTTCTGCAGTTATTTAAAATATTATGATACTTTTTTAGTATAAAAAAAATATGAAAGTTGCTGGTTTGACACAAACAAATAAATAACTAATCCAGTCAGTAATTCAAAATGTCGTAACTAAATATTAATACAGGTTTTCTATTTTCTGAATAATGTTTTATGTTTTGTTTTTTTATAGACATTTTTCATTTGTCTATTTTTCATTTTCCTTTTTTCTGTTCATTTTGTAGTTCATTCGTTTAGGTTATCATTTTGCTTTATTGTGTTCTTGTTTTAAAGCAGTTATTCATCTTGTACCTTTTTATATATGGGAAGAAAAGGTATATCAGAATAGTCCGTCGATGAAGTGCTTTAACAGCTATTCGTGTACAAGTTCAAGTTAAGGTCCCCATTATTCCTTATGATATTAACTTCTCTTGGTGATTTCACCCTCTGACTGGTTAATGATAATATGAGTAGTATTACTGAGTATTTGATTAATTTGATATTATTCAAAATAATGTGTTGCTGTTAGTTTTTTATAGTTATGACTGTAAAACAGCTTAATTCTGAAGAATACTTTGCAGCTATAGGATTGATCCGTAATTAAAAGGGGTCAGTTATTCAGTTATTCGTGCTATTTATTGCCTGAGAGAAGTAATGTTTAATATAAAGTATAACAATAGTTAACAGTTAGCTATATGTTGTCTCTAATAGACAGCAATAATTCTGACTTTGAAGGTGATGATAATGGCAATAGTATTAGCTGATTATTAATGTTGTTGTTGTTGTTGTTGTTATCATCATTATTGTTATTCTTAATATTGTTAATAATATAAAACGAATAATTTATACAATCACTGACAAGTTTCTATTTCAAACTGTTCAATAGAATATTGAAATCATTTTATTTTCTCTTCACTACCAGAGTAAGTAAATCTTTAATAGAGGCTATTAATTCTTAGATGAATATATATTAATAATCTTCCAGTCCTTAATATTTGTATGTGCACATGTATGCATTTGCTTCTCACGGAATATGCTTCTTTTGCAACTCACACTCACATTCGTTTGTAGTAGTTGGTAATTAAATGCATCCATTATATATTTACAAGAAACACACAGTACTGTTGAGACTGAAAAACATTGAGAGGTAGAATAGGGTTTTCGATGTGTTTTTAGTCATAAATCTTGTAATAGTGCTGGCTTTGCCATTCTTTTTAGAAATAATTTTGAAGTTTTCATCCAAAGAATAAGATGTGATGATGACTGCAGATACATTGTATTAGATGTATTAATTAATGCTTAATATATATCTAATGATAAAAAATCCCTACCTCTTTAAAAATAGGAGACAAGATATTGTTAGTTTTGATAATTCATCTACATGTATTTTCATTTGTGGTGACTGACTGTTGTTCAGGACAACGAACTTGATACACATAATAGTATTCATGATAGAAATCCCATGGCCCGAACAGCAGTCCAGGATATCAAGAATGGACTATATTTACTAGCTCCATGGAAAGTTGTTAATGCATATATTATATTATTTACTAGGAGACAGCCCAGCTCTGTAAAACAAAGCAGATTCGATTATTTCCTGATTCTGACGACATGTTTTTATATCTCACAGATTCATCTATTATTGTTCCAGGCTACAAAACAGACCACTCTGCTATAGCTTTAACCTTAACATTGTCTACACTACCTAGAAGTCATGGTTATTGGATCTTCAATGCAAAACTGTTACGACAACAGGAATACATTAATTTAATTAAAAAATGTATCGTAAATTCAATCGAAGAGTGCTATCTTGAGGGTGATAAAAACGATTTCACTACAAGTGAAGCTACCATGCAATGATCAGCATTTTTTTGAAATTCTTAGAATGAAAATTAGAACTGCAACAATTGAATATTCACAGGCAAAAGTAAAACAAGAAAAATAGCATGTTAAAATAATTGAAAGCTGAAATTCTAATTGTAAACAAATCACTCAATCAACGAAATGATGCAGAGATTACAGCACAAATCACTAATAAACATACTGAATTAGAAGAAATAAGGAAAAACAGACCCACGGAGTAATGTTACGGTCAAAAAGCAAGAATGTATGAATCTGTGAAAAGAATTCACAATACTTTCTTAACTTGGAAATGAGTAATTACATTAACAAAAAAATGAAGGAACTATTTTCGATGATGGAAAATAGAATATTTAATATTTATCAATTGTTTCAAAAATATATGGCCACTTGAAAAGAAAGAAGACAAGGGAAACATGAATTGCTCTTTACCTGGTTCCTAAGTATTGAAACTTACACAATTTAAATTTACATTAGTTGACAATAAGTGGTGATAAGTAAGTTCAATCCTGCGAACATTATAAACGATTTATATAGTAATTGGAATTTTGTAAAATGAATGCAGAAATTATGAATTTTATTAAATCTGACTGAATCATATACTAGTATCAGAATCCTCGTCTTCTCCAACAGTATTGTCTAGTATTTTACAACTGTTTTACGTGTAACTAGAAAGTATCAAATAATAAAAAAAATCAAATATTGTGAAAAACAATACATGGATCGATTGCGAAACATTTAAGGCCGTTTAATCTGGATTTCATTCAATGATTACGTGTAGTGTATTTATATTAATGAGTTACAATTTAAAATAGATGTACATTTCTATGTTTTATTATTGTTGTAAAATGATAGTAATATACATAAAGCTTGTAAGTTAAAGTTATTATAGAAATTAAAATGCAACCATTGTGATACCTTAAAGGCGTTAATAAAGTTAAAATAAACCGCTTCATGTTGACGATCTGCGGTATGTGGATCCCAAACAGAGCTTAAATAGTCTAGTCGAACAATTTCGTTACAGGCAGGCGACTTTGTATTCTTATGTCAGGCAGATAGATTTATTTTCAAGAGATTTAAAGGCTAAATATGTAGAAAATCTCTTAGAAGTACATTTTTTACGCTTTTCTAGGACAATATGTGTATGTTGTTTAAATATTCTAGTCGAACAATTTCTTTACATGCAGGTGACGTTACACGATGTGGTCAGGCAGATAGGTTTCTTTTCAAGAATTGTAAAGGCTAAATATGGAGAAAATATCCAAGAAGTACATTTTCGATGCTTTTGGAGAACAATATGTGTAAGTTAAAATCCTGTCCTCCAGTGCAGTTTCTTCCCAGAGAATTCCCGCATTTTTCGATGCAACGAGAGACTTGATTTCAGCTCATTTTGCTGTTATGCGAGATGTCATTCAAGAACGAGCCGACCATCGATTACTGTAGAAATATATTGAAGGAATAATCATATCAGGTACAATATCACTTGATCCTGCAGTAACTTGCGATGAAAACAGAGAAAGACAATGTTTACCCATTCATTGAGTTTCTTAAGAATGGATCAGAAAATATACATTCATCGATTAAACTGTGTCTAACCTGGAGATATCAACTTGTTTACATTTAAAATTGTTGATAAAGTCTGCTTATTTCTGGTTCAATATATCACCATCCACTATTTTAATTTCTTTACAAAAACATACGATGATCCGGTTCACTATATGACCATCTAGCATTTTTCATTTGTTAACAAGATCTGGCTCGCATTCATTTTCAAAATGTTTCAACTAAGAAGTGACCCACCACGATTTTGTATTTATCTTTTACCAAAAAAAGATGGCTCACCAATACCGACAACCAACTTAATAATCTTATTGAAATGGCATCCAATAAGTAATTATTATCTGGTGAAATGGCATGGAATAAGTAACTATTATCTGGTGATAAAGGTGACATTATTAGTCCAGAGTTTTCAATATCTGGTATTAGTTAAACGTTAGCTACTTCATATTGCTTGTTTAACCCTCTTAGACCGAGAAAATGATTCATAAATATAACGAACTGGAAATTGATTACAGATTCTTCTCTTTCGGATGGTACCTCATACAAGCGTTCAGAATTATAAAATTCTTTTTTGTAATAGACGATATATTACAAATAAATGGAGAAAAAAATTAAAATTGTATCTAGATTTAAATTTAAAACAAAAATCTACTTTTTGAAATATGAAGACTTTTTTTTAGCATTTTCTAGCCTGAAATTACTATCTTAGACCATACGTTAACACCATTTAAGACTGTGTATAAATAGATATTAATCTCTGATATTACCATATTCGCTTGTTCACAGAAGTCAACAAATATACTAACATGTTTATCGAATATTTTAGACTTTAGTCCAATAAAATGCTTTCGATCCATTTATGTTTAATAATATTTTCAAATAAATGGACGGTGAGAGTTATTGAAGATTTCGCTATTATGTTCCTTAAAATCCTCTTGCATACACAAATATAAATCAACTGTGAGCACACAAAGGACGTGATAAGAGGAAGATACAATATTCTTAACTTAAGGATTGGTTACCCAAGCCGTCCACGTACATATTACACAAGCGAGATATACAAGATTTCCCAATAGAAGGGTTTATGGTAGTCACGTAAATGAACGGTTTCAGGCATATACCGTTGACATGGAAGGGTATGAAAAATGTAATAATGGGTACAAATATATCTTGACAGTGATAGTTATAGATGTTTTCTTACAATATGAGCGGGTTAAGAAAGTAAAAACATAAAAGCAAGACAAGAAACACGACGCTTTGATAAAAGTCTTTAATGATAGAAAGCCACACACGTTACAGTTCGATGAATGAACATAATTTCGTAACTGAAAAGTTAAGAAATTAGTGGAGAAAAAAAAGGTATAATATTTTGTCACGTACTAAGATGAAAGAGTGTGTGTAGTGGAAAGGTTTAAGAGAACTCTTAAGACTAGGGTGTCGAAATATTTTACTGACAGTTAAATCAGGAAATGGGCAGATATATTACCTAGTCTTTTTAATGGATATTATAATTCATATCACAGTGTCCCTAAAGACAGGTCTAAAGTATGGATTAACTTATTTAGTTGTCTAATAATAGATACCTAAATGTAAAATCGGTCAGAATGTTAGGCTCTGAAAATAAAAAATCTATTTTTACTAAGAGATTTTTATATTTAGACAAGTAGCATATAAAATGGAAAAGCTAAAGAGAGAAAATACTGAAGGAAAATTTTACAAGGAGTAGTTATCTCCCTACGTCAAAAAAAGATGACGTGTTCAAGATGGATTAAAGATAAAAACTGAAGAATAATGAGAAAAAAATATGTTCTGGCGAAATTGAAAGGATATGATGATTATTTTAACAGTGTGAGCCATCGGTAATACACATTGTTTTTAAAAAAACGCAAAATTGAAAAAGTTGAAAAAATAATCGAAAAAAGAGAGTTGTCAAATAAATAGCTTACCTATTATACAAATGATACAAAATACATGACCAATTTTTTTCTTTAAAATATGAAAAAGAAATTCTTGAAAAAATTTGTTGTGAAATGTATATTCTAGCTATTACATAAATTCTGAAAAAAGTATTAGCAAAGAAAGTCAAAACACAAGTCTGAAAAACAAAACTATTGAAAACAACAGTTATGAAATAGATAGCTTAGCTATTACATAAATTTATGAAAAAGTATTACGAAGAATTCAGGAAAAGTAGTACTGAGAATCAGAAAAAACAAACAAAACAATATAGTTATGAAATAAATAGGCCAGTTTTTAAATAAATTCTGAAAAAATAGTTCTGAAAATTTCAGAAAAAATAACTTACAAAGAAAAAACATTTGAAAAAAAGTATTGCAAAAATAGTCGTGAAATAAATACCATAGCTATCATACAAATTTTGAGAAAACGGATTACCTAAAAATCAGAAAGAGAAGAATCTGTAATAAATTTTATCCACTACATTTTAAAGTCGTATCTTGAGTTAGGATTAAGACTATAAAAGATACATAAAGCAGTTTTATTCGATCAAATCATTGTAAAAATCATATATGGAACTAAACACAACTTGCAGACAAAAACAACCAATGACTAAGAAAAATGTTGCAAAACAAATGGAAATTCGTAGAAAAAAAAAACTAAAGTATAAATAGGTAGGAATGAAGAAAAATGCATTAAACTGCAAAATATGTTTTATTTGAGAGGAGAATCATAATTTATGAAGTTAAGTAATTTCTGTGATTTGAACCATTCAGCCAACTCCTTGTATGCGATCGCAAATTCAGACTGGATGATAGTCCCATCAGCTGAAATATATATATATATATATATATATATATATATATATATATATATATATATATATATATATATAAGTAAAGATATAACTCATAGAATCATTGTCATTGGAATAAAATAAAAGATGACCATTGATTGGATACTATACCAACAACAACTAACTGATGTAGTTAGATGAGAACATTTTTACTTGATATCAATTGAGTTGTTCTTGTCACTTCTACATCCAGTAAACACCCTAAACACATGAATTATTTAATTATCTTGATGTTTATTGCATCCCTGCTGAGAAAAAGAAACCACAGTGAAATTTATTTATGTTATGTCTCTAATAAAATATTAGCGGTTTGTTAGTGTGCGCACGGATGTACATGCAGAGAGAATGAAAATGAGAGACAGAGAGAAAAGAGAGACATAAATTGTCTGTTCCACTTACAATCCTTATCGAACTCTCCAAACCAAAACTGTACATCGCTGTATTCAAGATAAAAATCTGAGAATAGCAATTCTGCGTCGGAACTTGTTCCTCCCTTTAAATTTTTAAGGACGACTTCTAACTCTTCTGCGGAAAAGTAGTTATCATCTGAAAAAGAAAACACAAAGAGTTTTGTTTTGTTTCTGTCAGATACAAACAGGTGATTTTCTTACGCAAAGAAAAAAAATTTTCTTTGACTGATTTACATATTTCATATTTGTATGTTGTTTTCAGATTTATTTTTATTTTATAATTTTGGTTTTATTATAAAATTGCATATCACGTAATAATTGATTTAACTCTAAGGTTTAATTCACCAGATTACATTCAGTATACAAAATATAAATTATGAACAATATATTCTTTTAGAGACATTTTCATTTGGCTTTTACTATTCACAGATGAAAGTTTTCTTTTATTTATCTCATTGGGCAAAATGCACTTTTCTTGTTAATATCCTTAGCTTTTGTGGATAATTAGCAACTATTCAGGGTTCTAAAACGCCTATAATCTTTGATTCTGGAATTATGTTGTCTTATTTTACATTATTACTGTATAGAGTGAATTCTTATTGAGGGGTTTTAATTTTCGATTTGTTCGCGATAAACATATATTTTATGAGAAAAAAATCTGTGGAAAGGAGTATATTGAATATGGGCCTTTTTCAGAACAATCTCGAATTTGCTTTGTATGATTTATAATACATACAAAAAGGTGATTATATTTCCTTTTTGACGTACTCTTTACATATATGCGTCGGTTGCCACGGAGACAGTGTGGGAAAAATATATAAAATAAGACTTTAAAATGTTCAACTTTTACAAGTATTTATCATTGATACGCCTAGCCATCAATTATTCACTCAATTTAAAATGATGATAAAATATAGTGTTATCATTTTAATGCTATAAAGATGTACATTGAGATTTTCTCTATAAAACAATACAACTTGCTCCTGTGAGTAAACAATCAATATCCCCAATTTACAAGTTAATTTAAAAATGGTCAAAGATTCATTGCATATTAAATATCTCATTAAGTTTGCATTCAAAGCTAAGAAGTTACTATTTTAATTTTGCATGTTTATTTGTGTGTTTACATTCTTTTATTTCTTGTGTCTGGTAATGCGCATATCAAATTAGTGTTGCAGGTTGTTATGATTCAGGCAACTATATATTGAGAGTTTAGTTCATGGATGATCATATTCAGATCTTTTCACAAAATTGTCAGCTTGTATGTGTTGCTATTCATTTGTTACTTGATTTTGATATGGGTCCTTATGAGAATAAGATAGATTCACGTATTTCCATCAATCTTTTGTCTATGATACAGGCTGATAGTTAGTATACTGATTTTAGATCAAGATTTACTATCTATGGACAGTCATAGAAGAATATTTTTTGAAAACTGTAGGAGTTTAGCCAATAGTAACAAAAAGAGGAATATTTTTCACTATGTAAGGAAAAATACAATACAATCTATGCACACGATACTCAATAGCTAAAGAAAACAAACACTATGTTCAAGTTGAATGGAGATTGGATGCTATTTTCATTTCATCTAAAACAAATAGTAGGGTGATTATAAAGTAAATCGATACAAAGGAGATAAAATGGTAAATTATTTCATAGTTGACCTGACAAGGCAAGGGAAGAGTATTACATTACTTAATATATATGAACCAAATAATGATGACCCACAATTATATGAAAATGTGAAGAAAATATAACAAATTGTTAGAATTACTTTATTGTTCGGTGTGGTGATTGGAATTTGATATTGGACAAGTCAAATGATTAAGAGAATTATTAAAATTTAAATAATCAAAATACTGAGAAAAAAGTTGTTAGACACTAGTATTTGGAGGATCCGAAATGAAACCTAAAAAGAGCTTACATGGCAAAGGACAAATCCTCGACAACGAGCTAGTTTATAATTTTACTTGATTTCAAGTGATTTATGAGGTCATATTTTAAGTACTTGTGTAGTGCCACGTTATAGATCAGATCATTCAGGAATAGTTGTAGAAATTACATTTGAAAAGAGTGTTAGAGGGAGTGGTTTCAGTAAGATAAAAGATTCTTTACTGAAGGATGAATAATATATTAAAATCGTAAATAATGACGAGCGGTGGTTAAATCTAATTACAGTATGTTTTAAAACTATTTAGCACACATATCGCCCCATAAATTTAGTTGCTAAAAAATGTTCCACAAACCCGTTTTGTTAATATAACACATCATTGATGAAAAATATATCCTTGTCGGGTACACTGTCCTGTATAAATCGGACTTGCCGGTAACACCATTTTCCTATAGTCAACCTTTCTCTTCAATCATCTAACATAAACAGTCAAATAATGTCGGTCACACTGCTATATTTACATTGTGTGTGCTGGGTGCACCATTTTCCTACTAGAGTCGATCATTCATGCATAAAACTTAGAAAGACAGTTCAATGAAAAAGTACTTTTGCTTCAAGAAATAAAACAGGTCATAGATACACGTATCTCATACCTCAAATCTAATAAAGAGGACGATCTAGAGTATACTAATGATCCAAACACCTAAGCCTCTTGGAACAGGAAACTGGTTACTGCAGATTTATTCGAAGGAGATAAGAAGAGGAACGTTTTCATCTTCTAACCAAAATCTGCTATGGGCCTCTCGGTCCGAATGCACCGGCAAGTTGCCGCTTTAGGCGACCATGACAACGAATGAATGCAAAAAGTGCACTCAGTTTTTATTAAATGGTCAAGAAATATATGATTTAATTTACTAATTTATGATTTCTGTTTTAGTCTGAATAGGGGTTAGCATATCAGTATAGATACGACTAATGCTCGATCAATAAGTGGTCACATGATCAATTGCGCGGGAAATGAAGTCGACCTGGCTTTGTACTTTTTGGAAATCAACATTGAAAGGTCACTTTCCATACTACAATCACATTATGTTTACTCTTTAAGATTTTTAGTACGCTAGACCTTTGGGTAAATGACGCGTAACCTAGTTCCTGATTGGTTCTTAGAGGGTTGTGTTATTTTTAAATACCATATTATTAAAGACGGAGAAAGGGTATTCCCTTTTAATTCTGCGCACTTAGTAAAGATATATATGGAATAATCTTGGGAATTATCATTCTTTACAATTGCTTGATCGAAGAGAGGTTATTGAAATTATTCAGTTCAGTGTGGAATTTATTTAATTAGTAATTCATCTGAATCACTATACAGCTCCGTGGAATTATCGGACATTATTCTAAAACTTGTGAGATTCCAGACTTGCAAGGATTATTTTGGATTTTATCAGAACTTAGCTACTTCAACACAGTGCAGGCTTTTTCATTCGGAATACCACATTCGGATTACTCGGATTAACATCAAGAAGTGAACTTTAAAACATTTTAGGACTTTTAGGATATTCTATACTGTAAGTTATTTTAATTCTTTCACTTTGATTGTTTGTTGAATTATTTTAATTCTTTTAATATTTTAGGAAATTAAAGTTTTGCATTTTGATCTTGAAAGCTTGTTTGTGTCTTTTATTCTGTTACATTACCCCTAGAGTCGTAACACATTATACTTTCAAAGTATCTTTGTAAGTGAACAATTTGACATCATTGTTGTGTCATTTACGTCATTGTTTATAAGCGATTGTTTATTGACTACACACAAATCTACACACACACACATATATATAAGCACTGACATTCTCTAAACATGTTCTTCTTGCACAAACTGATACATTGAATGCATGTAAACGCGATATCTATTGTAAAATGATTCACACTGATTTTGAGATAGTATAGACAAGGATTTTTAAAAATATTTTTGGAATATAGTTGAGATTAATGCCATAAATATTCCTACTACTGGCTACTGATCCTTAGCTGCAATATTACCTAACTAGCACACACAGAGACACTAACACACACACACACACACACATACACACACACACACACACACATATATATATATATATATATATATATATATATATGAGAAGAAATAAGACTAACCTTCCGTTTCGTTAATCTCAGGATATACGTGTGTATAGAACAGCTTAACCCTGTGTTGACGCGTGAAGCACAAAAACATTTATTAAAGAATGTTTTTCTAACATTGGGCCACTTGTGTATAAAGCTCACTCGTCCCCTAGTTGATTCGTTAAGCAGATGAATATTTATATATGAATGTTTTTATAACCTGGGGCCACGTGTCTATATCTTTCGCTCATCCCTGAGTTGATAATGTCAAGTACATGCCTACAATCTGCAATGATGTGCTAACTTAATTCGTTTCCTAGCATTGCTCTTGAATGATAGGTCGATATGATATTTGTATACTTAGTTAATCAAGTTGTTTGTGTCAATGCTTAAATACTTTCAATGTCCTATTTTAATGTCATGTGCCTGGTTTTTCACGTCATCAATCTTTATTTCCTCTTTTCAGAGATAAGGATGCATACAAATGAAAAAGAAAACAATGAACCAATATTGAAATTAATTGAATTAGTTATATACAATTAATAGAGGTATACATGAGAGAAATCTGTGGATTTTCCCTATGAGGATTCTTATATGAGGACACTATACTTATCAAAAGTATGGTGCACTCTTGCGCAATCCTTCAATGCTTAATTATCGTACACATCATCATTATTTTACAGAAAATAATATTGTATATGTAATATATATATATATATATATATATATATATATATATATATATATATATATATAAAAGCATGCATGAAGACATGATTATCAAGATTTCAACGATCACATAATTCCAAATCTTGATAATCTGAAAATCGATCTTATTACGATGAAAAGAATCCATGAATTACAGTTGCAGAGAATACTGAGGCAGACATTATAAAATTTCTCAGTATTACAGGCTCATCTAGGCCGATACCGTTGGGAAATTCTCTACCAAGGAGATGTTGAATAAATTCTTCATCTGATATATTATGAAGGTACACGCCAAGACGAATGTCAAAGTTATTTATAATATGTGTCCAAAATATGTCTCGTTGTCGCACAGTGCTCTGACAGGAAATAAATGCATGGCTTATCACATCTGTGTAAGAGTAAGTGCAGTGTTTACAAACTTGCATAGTATTATTTGGAACAGTTATCAGAACATTTGCAAGGGATGTAATTAACTGTAACTCTCTTGTTGTTTTTGGAGTTTGCCATAGACTTGAGGGTTTTATAGAAGTATGAACATTTTTGAATCTTTTGTAGGAAATGTCAGTATGGCACAAGTTTGTAAAGCGCTCGTTTTCATATTTGTGAGTAGCATGTTTTATAATTTGTTTCCACTGTATTCTTCCTGGAAATATTTTGTCTCTGACAAAAATTTCAATAAATTCAAAAATTTCATATTTCTGCAAAATGCTACATATATCTGGAATAAAGCCTTTTGCTCTGTAACATCTTTTCTAGAAAGATATAGATATAGTCTGAATAAAAATATTCTTTTAGTTGTTACATTTTCTGGAAGATGGCATAATTTACCAAGAAAGTTCAGTTTCCTTTTATCTATTTCTGATATAATTCTCTTTATCCCCAGTAAACTTTCGCTCATTCCTGACCGCGTGTTTTGAGGAAAGCCTTGCAGAATTTTGGTACAATGATGCTGAAATACATCGAGCTTTCTCAAGACTTTGAGTCTGATATTCGACCAAACTTCACAACCATAAAGGGCTGATGGTATCACAATTTTTTGGTACAAGCTGACGTAGGTAAGAGGATTGGGTCTAGCTTCATTTGTGTCAACCCCTACAAGAGAATAAAATGATTTTCTGCTTTAGTACATGATCTGTCTACTTTAGTCAAGCATTTCATATTGGAACACACAGGAATTCCAACATGCTCGGTTTCACTTAAAATAGGTATAGTATGATTGCCTATTTTCCAGTTAAACTTCTCACATGTTGTTTGCTTATTCTGATTAAAAACTAATACACAGCTTTTACTAACGTTGAAGGTGAAGTTCCATGTTAGTGAGTATCTGTTACATATATCAAGCATTTTTTGCAAATGGATTGGTGTGTTTGCGAGCAGAGTTATATCATCGGCTAATGCTGGATTTCCAGACGGAGTTGACCCAACAAGTAGCCCTAATTTTGACTGATGTAATTCTTGTAAAAGGTTATTAATATAAACAAGATATAAAAATGTTGATAAAACACCTCCCTGTCGAATACCCCGTTCTATTGGAAAAGGTTCAGATTTTGACTCGTTCATCAGGACAATGCTTTGAATATTTGTGTATGATTCCTTTAATACATGTAAAATCTTTCCTTGAATGCCCAGATTTCTGAGTTTTAGAAAAAGTCCGTCGTGATTCACAGTGTCAAACGCCTTTTTAATATCTAAGAAAGCAGCAAACACTCTTGATCCTAGTTCTAAAGTGGAAAAAACA
The DNA here is from genome assembly GCA_029931535.1 of Margaritifera margaritifera. NCBI lineage: Eukaryota > Metazoa > Mollusca > Bivalvia > Unionida > Margaritiferidae > Margaritifera > Margaritifera margaritifera. The sequence continues at coordinate 784,812 of JAQPZY010001070.1, read as the reverse complement.
GCTTCGTGTAGATTGAAAGATGCTGTTATAATACTCAGTCCCTTTTGAAACCCCTGTTGTTCAGTATTAGGGAAATTATATATAGTGCTATTACACCATGCAGTTAATCTATTGAATAAGTACTTTTCAAATAGTTTATATAATACAGGCAGCAGGGAAATAGCTCTGTAATTGTCAGGGTCCGTTTTAGATTTCCCTCCTCCTTTAAATATGGGCACAATTAACCCTACTTTTCAGTCACAACGTATGTAACACTTTTCTATTACCCCGTTGAAAAGCATTGTAATGAATTCTGTCAGTCTTCTTCCCCCGTAGCGTAAATGCTCATTTTGAATACCATCAATGCCCGGGGCTTTCCTAAGTTTGAGCTGTTTTATGACAGAGGCTATTTCTTGAAAGCTAAATTTTACTTTAAAGATAGGTTCATCAATACAGAACTCGTCCGTTAGTTCATGATTTACAAATATGTCTCTAGATTGAGTGTACAATTTAGTAAAATATTTAGCAAACAGTCGAGATATTTCATCCGGCGCAGTCGCTAATTCACCGTCATATTTTAATTCAAAACAACATTTGGAATATTTGCTCTTGTTACGTTGTCTGTTGTACAACTTCCAAAAAAGCCTCACGTCTAATTCGGCTGCTTCATCTAAGTCTTTAAAAATATCTTCTTCATGAGCCTGTATCGCATATTCTTGGGTATTTCTAAATTCCCTTTTAGCAGTTTTATATTGCTTGCAAGATTCATGGACAAGTCCTCGTGGCCTTCCATTTTCTATCCACTTTTTCCTAAAGTAACGAGCTTTGCTATGAGCTTTCTTAACTTCAGGCGACCAATAAGGCTTTGTGTGAGGATTAAACTTTTTCGACGGTACGACTTGAAAAGCTACATCCCTCATTACAGAAATTAATTTACTATTAATGTTTTCTATTTCTTGGGGTGATTGGGGTGATTGGGGGGTCGATTCACAATCTGCCTTTAATAGTCTATCTACTTCCAGTTGGTAAGCTATTAGTTTCTCATCTCCGCATTTAGACCAAGATGGAGATGGAAATATAGGAACACGAGAGTTACAATACCTTGCTGCTGCAAACGTAAGGGTGCTGCATACAACATGATGGTCTTAGGCTATGCACGTATCGTGATTTGTAAAAACCTCACAATCAACGACCCTATCTAGCATTCTTCTGTTAACAATTATATAGTCAAGAGTTGATCTGCATGGCTCGAACGTATAATTCAGTCCTTTATTTAAATTTGACTTGTTCAATGGTATCAAATCATTGTTTTCAACAAAAGCCGTGAACACGTTACATTTATACCATGTACACATTAATGATGGTGATTCTCTGTATCTGGCATTAAAATCCCCCATAATTATTACTTCACCGTAACACGAGTAATACTCATAGAGGGATTCAATTGAGTCAATACATTCTTGATATAAATTAAGATTTTCGTCAGAGTTTAGATACACACCAAATATAAAGACTGTGACATCTTTTATCGATCGTAATTCAATGCCAACAATTCGATCATTATTGCAATGTATTTCTTTTACTGAGTAGGCCAAGTTGTTTTTAATCATAATTGATACTCCACCTCTTCGACCTTTCGAGATTAAGCGGTTTTCAGTATTATCAATTTTTGTATAACACATGTAATCCCCATGAAGAGTATCTATAAATTTGCTGGTTTGTTTTGTTAGTTTGTGTTCACATATCACGGCGATATCACATTCTAATAGGTCAAGTAAATTACTGACACATAATGCAGAAGACATAATTCCTCTGACGTTCCAAGTAAGAATGTTAAGACTGTTGTTATGCATCAGTAAGCAAGCAGACATATACACCAATAATATTGCAGTAGTCATTAGTGACATTTGAACTAACATATTTTCTATACGGTAAACAATATATGTACAATAATCAAAGCAGATTACCACTCTCTGTGATTTCTTCTCGAGTCATAGGCGTCAAAGCTGTCATGCCTATGATCGTAATCATAATCATCATGGTCGCAGTCTTGGTCACGATCATCATAGTTATCATCGCGATCATGTTCCATATATTTGTTCCTTCTATCACGTTTTAAGTTAAATCCCAAATTATTTCCCCTGAATTCATTGTCGTCGCGTTCGTGATTTCCTCTATGTATTTTCTGTTGGTCGTATTTTGCACGCAACTGGTTTCTAGTGAGCCAGCGCTTACATGCTACACCATTCGGCCAAACAAAGTTTTTGCTTTCTATTAAGTTTGCTTCTTCTGCAGGAATATTTACCCTCACTATTAAGTTTCGTCCATTCCTACTTTGGAAAATACGAATCACCGTCGGATGTAGTCCTCTTTCTTCCAAATAGGAAATTATCCCTGATCTTGTAGTTCGATTATCGATATTTCCTAGGTAATACCTGTACGTTTTTCTGCGCGATACTCCTATAAAGACTTCGCCAGAATCATCAGTCTTTACTTCGTTTGTATCGAAGTCTGGGCCTTTTTTATCTTGTCGATGATCATATCTTCCAGAATTAATTGGTCCACCGTTGCTCGTAATAGAAGAATTGTACTGTGTGTGGTTAGGACTGTATGTTACTTGACTGGTTTTGGAATTTCTATCTGTATACGATTGTTGTTGCTGGTCATGTTTTCGTTGTATTTCATCAGTATGAGTGAATTTTGGTTGGTCTCCAGCTGACTCTTTTGTTTCTTGTGCGTATTGTTTTGTTGGTGTAATAGTACTCACAGTTTGGTGTTGTATGTTCGAGTCTCTATACCCGCCTGGTACAGGTTGCGGACTCAAATGTCTAGCAGTGGCTTCTGCATATGTTACGGCGACATGTGCCTTTCCGCTAGATTCGTTATTTTGAAAGCGTAATGGTGGAGCGGTTTTTAGTATGGGTGAGCTGTTAACTACAATAACTGGACTCTTGGGAGAATCAGTGTGACCACTTGCTTTCTCACTATGTGGAAAATGCGTTTTCATTTTAGTTGATATTTGCAACACTTTGTTTGACAATTTCGAAGCATTGGCTTCAATAGCATCAAGTCGTGCTGTGTAGCTGGCTTCGTCAAAATCACCAATATTGTGAATTCTGCTCGATGCATACTTTTTAAAAGCTTCAAGCACCGTGAATTAGCCTCAACTTCAGACATAAGTTTCTCTAGAGTAGATTGCAAGGTAGCGTTTTGCTTTTCTAGTTTATCAATTTTCTCGTCTCTCAATTGAATAAGTTTGGTTGCTTCATTTATTTCGATCTTTAAGTCATTAACCCTTACGGTCATGTTATGCAGGTCCGCTTTACATTCTGCTAATGTAAGTTCGCTTGAAGTGGAATCACTACTATCTTTACACCTGGGAGTCACTGGTGTTCTTGCGGTTGTTGATCTACAAAAAATGTCTTCTATTTCAGAATCATCTCCATTCAAAAATAAATATAAGGCATAGCAATCTTTGGCGTATTTTTTGGCACTTGTACCCTGTTTTGTAGATTTTCTTACGACAAGCCTTTTGTTTGGATAGGATGAGAGGTTGCTAGCCCTGTCGGCTAAAACAGATCTGTACCAGGACACTAAGTCCTCCTTTCCATTTGAAAGATTAGTGAGCTTCTCAATGTATAACTGTTTTACAAGACCGTTAAGTTCATGGTCAAACCGAGATATTGTCTCCTGGCTGGGGATATGAGAGTACTGGCTACTCAAATTAAACTCATCGGATTGATTGTAGCTGTCTTCCTCCAGGCTTTGTGCATGAGCTTGATACGGTTCATATCTACTGCAGTCAATGGTAGGGTTAATCCATTCTTGCTGCGGGCAAGGAACGCTGTTTGGTGAGATTGCCCTGAGTTGTTGATACGTACTCGTCTGACTATTCATACTGCACTCTTTGTGAGCTCGTATACAAGTAGCTAATCATGTATGGTTAGCACTAACGTACATTGACATGTTTCGCTCAGTTGTATCTGGACATATATATTGAACAAACATTAAATAAAACATGGAGTCGTTAGATGGCTTTTGTTATTTCATTTTTATCTTGAAAGCTTGTTTGTGTCTTTTATTCTGTTACATTACCCCTAGAGTCGTAACACATTATACTTTCAAAGTATCTTTGTAAGTGAACAATTTGACATCATTGTTGTGTCATTTACGTCATTGTTTATAAGCGATTGTTTATTGACTACACACAAATCTACACACACACACATATATATAAGCACTGACATTCTCTAAACATGTTCTTCTTGCACAAACTGATACACTGAATGCATGTAAACGCGATATCTATTGTAAAATGATTCACACTGATTTTGAGATAGTATAGACAAGGATTTTTAAAAATATTTTTGGAATATAGTTGAGATTAATGCCATAAATATTCCTACTACTGGCTACTGATCCTTAGCTGCAATATTACCTAACTAGCACACACAGAGACACTAACACACACACACACACACACATATATATATATATATATATATATATATATATATATATATATATATATATATATATATATATATATATATATATATATATATGAGAAGAAATAAGACTAACCTTCCGTTTCGTTAATCTCAGGATATATGTCTGTATAGAACAGCTTAACCCTGTGTTGACGCGTGAAGCACAAAAACATTTATTAAAGAATGTTTTTCTAACATTGGGCCACTTGTGTATAAAGCTCACTCGTCCCCTAGTTGATTCGTTAAGCAGATGAATATTTATATATGAATGTTTTTATAACCTGGGGCCACGTGTCTATATCTTTCGCTCATCCCTGAGTTGATAATGTCAAGTACATGCCTACAATCTGCAATGATGTGCTAACTTAATTCGTTTCCTAGCATTGCTCTTGAATGATAGGTCGATATGATATTTGTATACTTAGTTAATCAAGTTGTTTGTGTCAATGCTTAAATACTTTCAATGTCCTATTTTAATGTCATGTGCCTGGTTTTTCACGTCAAAATTCAATTTAATAATAGCTACAAAATCAATGCAGTGTTTTATATTAGACTATACTCCTTATGCTGAGTTAATTAATTACATTTCGACTCCAAGTGAAATTTCTACATGTAAAGAAATAGCTTTCGATCAAATCACCTAGTTCAATCGACTCAAAGGATATTTTCAAATAGAAATGTCATTTAATAAAGAATCAATAAACCCGTCAATAACTTTAGTTTATGATTGGTCGTTTCTCGACATAATCAACATTCTGGTCGACGTGAACAGTTAATTCATTAATTTTATTTTTAAACATACCACAAATACTGTTTAATTACATGGAATATTCATGATATAGACAATAATAATTCAGAGAATTAGACATATTACCGGTATTTAAAAAGATCATACACAATTTGATATGTAATGTAAACGGGTCTCGCAGCGCTGTGATATTGTTTGACTCACACAGCGGGGTTTCACGGTCAAAAATCTAAAACGTTCTGATTTGCATTGTATCATCCAAGCAATTTTTATTTAATAATCAATTATGTGAAATGATGCTTATTAACTACTCTTCGTATCATTAGAGGGATTAATGAAGTTTTACAAAAAACATTAACACGGGATAAACCCTCCTCGCTCCTAATTGTTGTAAAGTGCGCACGCAACATGGCCAAGTTGGCGCATACCAATGTATGGTCGTCGTTATTAAATGATCAGTTACCTGCAAACAATTGTTCATCGCTTTTCTTTAACTGCTGGGAGTTTTTCTATAACTGCTGGAAGTCAATGGGAGTGATTAAAGCAGTTTTACAGACAACAGCTTCCGATTTCATTTGAGTGTTTCCATTTAATCAAATCAGACCTCTGCTGTGGGCTAAAATATCTTAGCCCAAAGTAGTAAATGCTCATGATGAAAATCTTTGCAGATCTTTTTACAAATGTCTTGTTAAACCCCTATAGATAATTATATCATAATTTTACTGTCTGAGGGAGGGGCCAGGCAGGCTTCAAATAAGACAAATTCTGGCTAAGGATCCCTATTGCCATACTCACTGTAATGTATACTTATCCAAAATGTAGCTATTTACTACGAAATTTATCTTCATAACCATTAGTTTTAGCTCCTAGACAGACACCAGCTCTTGGCTAAATGTATGCTTAGCCAAAATGTGGCTATTGACTGTAATTTCTATCTTCATAGTCTACATGTGTGGTTCTTAGGCAGAAACTAAATTTGGTTAAATGTATGCTTAGCCAAAATTTGGCTAGTGTCTGCAATGCCTTTTTGTATAATCCACATGGCTATTAGAAACCAAAATCTGGCTAACTGCATGATTAGCCAAATTTGACTATTCACTTCATTGTCTATTTTCATAACATACACGTTTGATTTTTAGGCAGAAACCAAATGTTGGTTAAATGTATGCTTAGCCAAAATTTTGCTAGTGTCTGCAATGCCTTTTTGCATAACCGAACATGGATGTTAGAAACCAAAATCTGGTTAACTGTATGATTAGCCAAACTTGGCAGTCCACTTCATTGTCTCTTTGCATAATGTACCTGTAAGACTTTTAGCCAGAAACCAAATTTTGGATAAATGTATGTTTATCCCTAATTTTGGCATTGGTTGGAATGTCTTTTTGTATAACTTACAGGTATGACTCTTAGAAACCAAACTTTGGCTAAATGTATGTTTAGCCAAATTTGGCTAGACACTGTAATGTCCATTTTCATAACCTATATGTGTGGCTCTTGGGTTGTAAAATAAATTTTGGCTAATTGTATGCTTGGACAAAATTTGTCTAATGACCACAGGGACTATAGGCTTAATCTACAGGTACGTCTCAAAGAAATAAATTAAATTTTGGCTAAACGTATGGCTAGCCAACTTTCATAATAATTCAAAACGAAAGGTATGAATACAAAAAGGAAGAAAATAGTATAATTGGTTTTACAATAATTTATGCTATTTCTACATTTAAAGATGTTTATACTGCATACCCATCTCAATAAAATACAGTTGATCTATGACACCTATTTTATTGCAAGTGGAGTTTGGTGATAAACGGGAAAATCATTGTTTAGTGGCCATCGGACCATAGGGGCTATCGTTTGTTTTCCATCACCTTGACATTTTCTTTACAGTTTGCCTGCAATTGGTGAGCACCTGATCGATGTAACTCGTGACTACTGTTTTTCCTCCTATGGAACCTCGTGTACTGTGTATTGAGACCATGAATATTTGGGCAGATTGTTTGGTATCCCTTCATTTAATTACCTCATTACATTTGTTCCATATTTGGTTGAGCCTTTGCAATCAAGCAATATGTTACGTCTTACCTATCTTTTATCTATTCATCTACCCAACAATCCACCTACAGATGTTTGTCACCATCATCATTATATATATACATATTATATATATATATATATATATATATATATATATATATATATATATATAAAATAGAGTAGAGAAATCACAGTGTAAACTGCTGATTTGACAAATGGCAGAAAACCATATTTGACCCAATATTTTACCCAATATTTTAAGAAAATCATTGTTTTTTTAACATAAATTCATGAGGTAAATTATCTTTCTTACCCTCCATCCAGCAAATTCCATTTAGCTGTGGTGCCAGCCCTACTATGCACATATACTTATCAGAATAATGCCTAATCATGGAATATATATATATATATATATATATATATATATATATATATATGTCTTCTGAGCTGTAATCCTAAGAAAGTGAATGCGTAATCGAAATGATAATATCATATGGCCATTAATCGTTAATTTATTAATCAGGAATTTATTAGACTAGAACCATATAACTTTGTGTGGAAATGTTAAATAGTCGGTCCGTTATATGATATAGACATCAATTATGCCTGCTGTTGAATCTTAATAGTAAATCTGATATTGATTTAATTCTGGAATTTCTAAAAATGTTTAAGGTATATATATAATTTGTCATTTTGATGAACACTATTATGTTTTTGGAAAGATAAAATTCCTTGATAGTGCTAGCCAACATAAGCTTGATAAAAGTTTTAGATATGTTATAATAATAGCGTAATGTAGAATTACAGTTCTACATTATTATTATGCAAATGTACATTTGAACTTGGAACAAAATAATCATTTTTTTTTGCCTTTACTGTTAGATTTGAAAGCTTTCATTTGATAGATATATGAAACAGATTTGTTAACAAACTCTGTGGTAGCTTGGTTGGTAGAGCATCAGACTCGTACCCATCCAGTACACTCACCCCAATAAGCACCTCCTATCCATTTTTATGAAATATTCAAATACCAGACATCATATAAATTGCAAGGGTTTAACTTACCATTCCAAGTTCCCAGTGAAAGGAAGTTGTGTTTTTATATACATATATTTGAAATGTTTCCCTTCATCCATTTCTATCTTATACATTTTCACTGTATATACAAGAGCTGTGGTAGCTTCGTTTGTATAGCATCAGACTCGTAATCCAATACCCATCAAGGCCAGCCCAAGTAGGCTTCCTCAGTGTGTCTCTGGGAAAGACACTTAGCTCTTAATTCCTCGTCATGATACGGTCAATAATGTGTTATGTTAACAAAGCCGTCAAAACCCACAAAACAAATTTTTGCATATAAGGTATTGACAGGCTGTTAGTTGAACAGATTATACAGTTTAGCTGTACTATATTTCTGTGAAGGAACGAACTAAACCAAATATACAAAAGTTTGCCTGTTTCAAAGATTAATGGCTCACCCAAGTTCTAAGCCAAGTAAGTGATCACTTTCAAAGATAAGGGAAACTCACTGGTCCAGTGCACTGAGTAGTAAATGCGCACTAGTTTTTGTTGTCTCATCAGTATATGGCATAACGTAACAAAGCACTATTTGGAAATATTCAACCTTCAGAAGTTCAACATTTACATTTAAAATATGGATATTAAATGGCCATATGATATTACCATTTTGATTACCCATTCACTTTCTTAATATTACAGCTCAGAAGATAGATATATATATATATATATATATATATATATATATATATATATATATATATATTCCTTGATTAGACATTATTCTGATAAGTATATTTGCATAGATAAAATGGTTGGCACCAGAGCTGAATGGAATTTGGTGGATGGAGGGTAAGACAGATAATTTACCTCAAGAATTTATGTTAAAAAAATAATGATTTTCTTAAAATCTTGGCTAAATTGTTATCAAACATTCACTACATTTCTACATAGCCAGACAACCCCAAAATGAATTATTAAATTGTCAGCATAGTCATGCTATACAATCTGGGTAATTTTATATCCAAAGCATTTATCATAAGGTCTGATTTAATGACTTAAAGGCAATAAAACCACTAATATGTTGTAGATTGATATTGGAATTTTAATAATGATATATATAATTGAATGATGTTAAATTGTCTAAAAATTCAGATTAAGAATGACTTTTTGTATGTAACAATATATTTGCATGTTGCATTTAATGTCTTTTCTCTATTTAATAATGCAGATGTGTATTTATAAAGATGTATATGCGTTTCATATATGCAATTCTTCATTCCTAGGTATGTGTGCCAACATCCAATTATATGTATATTATGATATTTAGGTACATGCCATGGTCAATTGGCCTTATGCAATCAGCTTCACGTTTTTGGAGAAATGAACATACTGTTAAAAGAAAGTCACCGGATTCATCGCTTAGATACTTTGTATCCCAATGGCCTTAGTACTAAGGCCTTGTATAACATTGTATAAAATGTTAATAAAAGAATTATTATGTTGTATACATATATATCATTTATAAATATGTAGTTTTTTCCATAACTTAAAGTTCAGATTCTAGAGAAATTGAAACTGCTGAATATCTTAAATTGCATTTGTTTTGTTTGAAACATAGCTGTTCATCCAAACGTTGTTGATCGATGTCATCCAGTCACTGAAGTAATTTATCTAAGTCTACGTACTCTCGTGTTTGGCATTATTACTTCAGTAAGAGTTCATTGTAACTGCTGGTATAATCTTCGTTTACAATTTTCAAAGCATGCTCTATTGTTGTTTCAAGTTTATTCGACTTCTTCTCAATACAGATGTGCAAATTTAAGGAACAAAAGTTGAAATTGAAAGAATAGAAGTATGTCGACTTCTCAGTTTGTCAAGGCTTGCTTACAGTTTGACCAATACACTTCAAGACAAGTAGTTGCCTAGAATCTTTCTTACGATAAAACATAATATTGGATATCGACTTGCACCTGTTAGTGAATATTATCTGGTAGTTTGACAATTTCCTAACAATTTATAATGAAGTTAATTTTGCTTTTAATTCGATACACTTTGTAATTGTCAAATGAAACACGCCTTAATCACATTCCATGTTTATTTTGTCAAAATTATGCAGTGAGGGTGTTAAATAGAGGCACTGTTAAACCATTTGGAATTATTTCAATTGTACTTGATTTTGAGAAAAACATTGGTTTTGGTAAAAGGTAGTTTTTGCTGCATTTCGGATCATCTATAAGTTCCGCAGTCTTTACCTTTGAAAGACTGCATATAGTTTATTTTCCTCTGAAAAAAAACCCATTCAAAGTTATTCTTGGATATTTAGTACATTCTCATTGTACCTCGCTATCTGTTCCAAGAAAAGCAAAACTAAATCAAGAACGAAAGAATAATCAATGAAAGCGATTGTTTTCTGCAATTAAACATGGAATTATATTTGTCTTATTATAGCCATTTAACGCACTGTACATGATTCTTGAAGATTATAAGGCCATACCAATACATTTTAGTATGTATTTAATCACTAGTATAAGTTTGTTAATGCAAAATCAAAGTCAAGATATATCTGTAGGTAGATAAGTATTTATGTTTGTGAGTGTGTCATGATCAAATAAGCATGATGTCTGATAATTTGTTTAATTAAAATATATCGCTCTAATGTAACCAAGGTAACTGTTTTCATAAATGTTTCGTTGGACGGCGCATCGGTAAATAAATGCGATAGAATGATATTTTGTCTCCAGTGATTTAATTTTACTTTGGAGAAGATGTATTTGATACTATTTGTATTTCTGTGTCTGTGCCTCGTGAGGTGGGTCGTTCTTCTTCTTTCTCTCTCTCTCTCTCTCTCTCTCTCTCTCTCTCTCTCTCTCTCTCTCTCTCTCTCTCTCTCTCTGTGACAGTATACGTATATGAATATTATTAATATAGATTAAGTGATTCAAGATACCAAGAGATACATTTCAATCCAGAACTTACCTTTTTCAAAGACCAGATAGTATTATTTCGCTGACCGTATGCTATAAAGTTTATTTTATGTAGCAGCAAAGAGTGATTAACCGAAAATTCAGTATTTTATAGTGTTGGAACATGCAGAATGTTTGAAAGAAACGATATTTCTATTCCATTTGTTTGGCGACTTAAAAGTTTTACTTACATAGCTTTCCATGTATTAATTGATACTTTTTTTACTTTTTTACGAGTTAAAGCAAAAGAGAAATGGTGACATTCGTCTTTATCTTTGCACATTAATTTACTTTAATCCATATTTGTAATAAATGTATGGTCATAAAAGCCCGTATAACATGTTTGTCTTTCACATGCTGTGAAACAAAAGTGGTGTGTATTTTGAATGTTGTATCTATTATTGTTATCGGCTTTATTTATCTATAATCTTTCATTGAAATATTCAAACAACTTGAAAAGCAGCAATTAAGGAGCACATTTTATTGGTCTTTCTGGTAGTTAAAGGACATAGAAAGGAACAAGAGAAAAGCTTAAATCACTGTTTACAAAATATATATGCCTAAGCGCCAGATATGAATTTTTAATCGATCTCCAGAACAGTTGGTAATGACTTATTAACAATCTTCCTTGCGGATAGCTACCCTGCAAGTTTGGAAAACATCTTTTGCATCCTCAGATAGCGGCAGGCAATAATGCAGATGGCTACAAGCAATTGCATTATCTAAAACAAGCGTATCTAAAGCCTTCCCATTGCGCAGGCAGGTACCGGTGGTGTGTTGACTATGAGCCTCCACCTTCAGTTGCTTCCATTATGCACGACAGCAATAAAGCATCTAATCGTTCACCGATGATTGCAATTAGAAAGGAATGCATTTAGTCATATTAAATAGATTCATGCATGAAACAATTAGTCATGAATTTACCCGTATTTTAGATTTGTATATTAAACGATATATAAACTTTTCGCTAGCTCAACATATTTTAAGACAAATATCTTACATATTTTTTTTTCTCTGCCTTATTTCTTTTGAAAATTCCTTTTTATTTTTTGAGTCATGACGATGGAAAACGTTCTCTCCCTTAGACAGTGTCTTTAACCCAATTCTAATAACTCTAAATTATTTCCCTTCGCAAGCCTTAAAAAATATGTCATGGTGCCAATCATGAAAGTCTTTTTTCTTCATTTTCACTTGACAGAACTTAGTAAAGAATAAAATGGGGGATGCAGAGAAGAAGTTTCAAGTAAGATATATAACTCCGTTAAATATCACCTTCAAATTTGTTTAGCTTCAAAACAATTTCCAAACTTTCAATTAATGGTAGCTTCATAAAAATTAGTTATCAACTGTATTGTTTTTATGCAAGTAAATCTTAAAAAGGAATATAATTGTCTGTTCTTGTTATAATCTAGTTTTGGAAGAACCGAGAAACTGAGCAACGGTAGAACATCAACCCGAGAAATATCTGAAGATGACGTAATACAAGCTTTGTTCGCAATGATGGATAGTCAGATTCTACTGGACAATAAGGTTACATTACCTGAATGCTGGCAAGCGTGGTCTCAACATGATAACAACCGTGAGTCCCCCCCCCCATCTCTCTCTCTCTCTTTCTCTCTAAACCTTGCATTGACCTCTGGATCTCCTTTTAAACCGTTTTCTGTATATATCTATCTATCTATCTATCTATCTATCTATCTATCTATCTATCTATCTATCTATCTATCTATCTATCTATCTATCTATCTATCTAAAGTCTGCCTGGCTGTAATTTTATTTCTTTGATAATCCATTGATCTCTCAACACACCTGTTTCAACTTTTTGCCGACCTTTTTAAAAGAAAGATGTCGACCGTTTGTTGCAAGACATATATGTATCATGAATGCCACACGACGAATAAAAGAAGAGGGCATGACAACATTTGATCGGAAATACGTAGACACAGAAGGCTAGGTCGTATACTGTGCATTTTTCCATTTTAAATACCCCCGCCCCTCATCTCCCTCCTAAAATATCGTAGTATGTTGTCAGTACCAAAAAATGACATTGAGACGTTAGGCACAACCTATAAAATCCAGCTATTATTAGGAAATACAGCAATAATCGCTCATTAGACATACCATAATTCATTAGCCCTATCACGCAATAGCTATATTTCTTGACCATTTAATAAAAACTGAGTGCACTTTTGCATACATTCGTTGTCATGGTCGCCTAAAGCGGCAACTTGCCGGTGCATTCGGACCGAGAGGCCCATAGCAGATTTTGGTTAGAAGATGACAACGTTCCTCTTCTTACCTCATTCGAGTAAATCTGCAGTAACCAGTTTCCTGTTGCAAGAGGCTTAGGTGATTGGATCATTAGTATACTCTAGAGCGTCCTCTTTATTGCATTTGAGGTATGAGATATGGGTATGTTTGACCTGTTTTATTTCTTGAAGCAAAAGTACTTTTTCATTGAACTGTCTTTCTAAGTTTTATGCATGAATGATCGACTCTAATAGGAGAATGGTGCACCCAGCTCACACAATGTAAATATAGCAGTGTGGCCGACACTATTTGACTGTTTACGTTAGATGATTGAAGAGAAAGGTTGACTAGAAAAGGAAAATGGTGTTACCGGCAAGTCCGATTTATACAGGACAGTGTACCCGACAAGGATATATTTTTTATCAATGATCTGTTATATTAACAAAACGGGTTTGTGGAACCTTTTTTAGCAACTAAATTTATGGGGCGATATGTGTGCTAAATAGTTTTAAGACATACTGTAATTAGATTTACCAGCGATCGTAATTACTCTAGGATAGTACGACAGATACATCAATCTGCATTGTAGTCTGAAAGGATTATATTGAAAAAGGGCCGTTTTATGCCCCAATTATTTTGAAAAGATACATTTTTATAAAACTATTTGTGTTAATGTGCCATTCAATATATAGATGAAACTGTTTTACAGTCATTTTATTTATAGATTTCTATTTCATGCAAAATCAAATGCCTTACATGGACTTGTATATTGGAAATTGCAGAATATTAGTTCAGTGCGAGGTTCAGGAGGGATAATTGCCAAGCTACACTGTAAATACACTATATATACAAATTTCAGTTGGACACGATGTTCAGAAGGGATACTTGTCAAGCTACATTGTAAATAGAGTATATACAGATTTCAGTTAGACACAAGGTTTAGGAGGGATAATTGTCAAGCTACACTGTAAATATACTATATAAATATTTCAGTTTGAGACGAGGTTCAAAATGGATAATGAACATAGTTGGTAAGGCGGCTACCTGTCAAACAGGATCAAGTTGCTCGACTTCAACATAGGGAGTATTTATTTCGTTTCAAATTTCATCTTCTTTCCTTTAATGCGAACTTTTGTGTATCATTTTTTATTTTATAATACGGAAGTAGAGAAACATTTTATACATAAAAGAGACACATAAACTGACACATACAAATACATGAAAAACAGAAACATTACAATATGTGTAACATTTTTAGATACCGGCAACCCTGTATGTCAAACTGAAACCATTTTTAAATTACATTCAATAATGATATTGGTCGCCGATTCCTTAAAAAGGGTATATTGTTATTTGCTTTCGAAATGCATGTCATGACAGCTTATTTTTGAGTGATTATTAATGAACTTGATGCATATCCAAAATGTATATGTCTCAATATAAATAGTCACACGTCTTTAAAAAAAATAAAAAATCCTAAGTTAAATCCATTCAGACCTGGACTTTCATCATTATGCATATCTTCAAACAGCCTTGGCTAATTCTTAATAAGTAATTTTACCTTCTAAACCTTGCTACGTAGTATTAGTAAGCTTCCATTCATTTGGATATAATTTATCTTCAAATCCTCTCTACTCCGAAATACTAGTTTCGTTATAAACTTATGATAATATGTTTTTTGCTCTTATAAAATATCATTTTGTATATGTATATCAAATTTCAGCCATGATTTTATTAGCATAATTCCTATTTGCGAAATAAAAGAAGAATTTGGTTTGGTTTTCCCCCCATATCCAAGTATCTTGCTTTTGATCTGTGCATCACCACTTGCGGTTCCTTATTTATCATTGTTCTTTTTTGTTATCTAAGTCCTGTATGTTTTCATTACTTATGCTACTTATGCTACTGTCATCTTGACATATTTCATTTTCCAATGGCTTTTTCAATTGTATTTGCTTTAGAACTTTCCTTACCTTTTTATATAAAGCATATTTTATGAGCGTTGCCTCCAATTATAAGTAATTAATTCTCTTAAAATAATTAATCAGATATAATGAGCTTAAGATTCTTAGGTTTAATATCTTTGACACCAATGCCATCTTTTTCAATGGTGTATGTTTTTCATATATTGTATTATTTACTATTTTAATATATTATTCATCCTTCAGTAAAGAATTATTTATCTTACAGTAACCACTCCCTCTAACACTCTTTTCAAATGTAATTTCTACAACTATTCCTGAATGATCTGATCTATAACGTGGCACTACACAAGTACTTAAAATATGACCACATATATCACTTGAAATCAAGTAAAATTATAAACGAGCTTGTTGTCGAGGATTTGTCCTTTGCCATGTAAGCTCTTTTTATGTTTCATTTCGGATCCTCCAAATACTAGTGTCTAACAACTCCTTTTTCCCGAGTATTTTGATTATTTAAACTTTTATAATTTTCTTAATCATTTTCCTTGTCCAATATAAAATTCCAATCACCACACCGAACAATAAAGTAATTCTAACAATTTGTTATATTTTCTTCACATTTTTAGATTAATTGTGGGTCATCATTATTTGGTTCATGTATATTAATTATTGTAATACTCTTCCCTTGCCTTGTCAGGTCAGCTATGAAATAATTTACCATTTTATCTCCTTTGTATCGATTTACTTTATAATCACCCTACTATTTTTGTTAGATGAACTGAAAATAGCATCCAATCGCCATTCAACTTTAATATATAGTTTGTTTTCGTTAGCTATTAAGTATCGTGTGCATAGATTATATTGTATTTTTCCTTACATACTGAAAAAAATTCCTCTTTTTCTTACTATTGGCTAAACTCCTACAGTTTTCTAAAAATATTCTTATATGACTGTCCATAGATGGTAAATCTTGATCTAAAATCGGTATACTAACTATCAGCCTGTATCATAGACAAAAGATTTATGGGAATACGTGTATCTATTTTATTCTCATAATGACTCATATCAAAATCAAGTAACAAATGAATAGCGACACATACAAGCTGACAATTTTGTGAAACGATCTGAATATGATCATCCATGAACTAAACTCTAAATATATAGTTGCCTGAATCATAACAACCTGCAACACTAATTTGATATGCGCATTACCAGACACAAGAAATTAAAGAATGTAAACACACAAATAAACATGCAAAATAAAAAAGAAACTTCTTAGCTTTTAATGCAAACTTAATGAGATATTTAATATGCAATGAATCTTTGACCATTTTTAAGTTAACTTGTAAATTGGGGATATTGATTGTTTACTCACAGGAGCAAGTTGTATTGTTTTATAGAGAAAAACTCAATGTACATCTTTATAGCATTAAAATGATAACACTATATTTTATCATCATTTTAAATTGAGTGAATAATTGATGGCTAGGCGTATCAATGATAAATACTTGTAAAAGTTGAACATTTTAAAGTCTTATTTTATATATTTTTCCCACACTGTTTCTGTGGCAACCGGCGCATATATGTAAAGAGTACGTCAAAAAGGATATATAATCACCTTTTTGTATGTATTATAAATCATACAAAGCAAATTCGAGATTGTTCTGAAAAAGGCCCATATTCAATATACTCCTTTCCACAGATTTTTTCTCATAAAATAAATGTTTATCGCGTACATATCAAAAATTAAAACCCCTCAATAAGAATTCCCTATATACAGAAATAATGTAAAATAAGACAACATAATTCCAGAATCAAAGATTATTGGCGTTTTAGAACCCTGAATAGTTGCTAATTATCCACAAACACTAAGGATATTAATAAGAAAATTGCATTTTGCCCAATGAGATAAATAAAACAAAACTTTCATCTGTGAATAGTAAAAGCCAAATGAAAATGTCTCTAAAAGAATATATTGTTCATAATTTATATTTTGTATACTGAATGTAATCTGGTGAATTAAACCTTAGAGTTAAATCAATTATTACGTGATATGCAATTTTATAATAAAACCAAAATTATAAAATAAAAATAAATCTGAAAACAACATACAAATATGAAATATGTAAATCAGTCAAAGAAAAAATTTTTTCTTTGCGTAAGAAAATCACCTGTTTGTATCTTACAGAAACAAAACAAAACTCTTTGTGTTTTCTTTTTCAGATGATAACTACTTTTCCGCAGAGGAGTTAGAAGTCGTCCTTAAAAATTTAAAGGGAGGAACAAGTTCCGACGCAGAATTGCTATTCTCAGATTTTTATCTTGAATACAGCGATGTACAGTTTTGGTTTGGAGAGTTCGATAAGGATTGTAAGTGGAACAGACAATTTATGTCTCTCTTTTCTCTCTGTCTCTCATTTTCATTCTCTCTGCATGTACATCCGAGCGCACACTAACCAACCGCTAATATTTTATTAGAGACATAACACAAATAAATTTTAATGTGGTTTCTTTTTCTCAGCAGGGATAAAATAAACATCAAGATAATTAAATAAGTCATGTGTTTAGGGTGTTTACTGGATGTAGAAGTGACAAGAACAACTCAATTGATATCAAGTCAAAATGTTCTCATCTAACTACATCAGTTAGTTGTTGTTGTTGTTGGTATAGTATCCAATCAATGGTCATCTTTTATTTTATTTCAATGACAATGATTCTATGAGTTATTTTTTTTTACTTATGTATATATTTCAGCTGATGCGACTATCATCCATTCTGAATTTGTGATCGCGTACAAGGAGTTGGTTGAATGGTTCAAATCACAGAAACCGGGTCAAGAAGAAGATGAAGAAGATGAAGTTTTACCTACGCCAGAAAGTTTGAAATAAGCCTGCTATGTTTTAAACATGAATAAATGAGTTTAACTTCATGAAAGAACTAAGTTATCAATCAATCATTGCATGAACAATGATTTTCCAGCATAATGAAATCTTGGCGGAACCTACAAGGAAATTGTGCAAACTAGATATTTTGTGTAGTTTTCTGGAGTTTGAAGCTGCGGAAACCTTACTTTCCATTAATTTACTGACACTTTACAATTATGAAGTTTCAATTTTACTGAAAATGCTCTGAAATCCGCCTGAAACTGCTTTACGATGTACAAAGTCATTCTTATAAATTAGATTTTCAAGTGACTTTATTCAATACTGTGAGAGCAGAAGCTAAACAATTATTATTAGTATATACCGTTATAAAAGAAGATAACGTCCTATCAACACAGATTTAACTGTATACACCTTAATATCGTTATATATATATATATATATATATATATATATATATATATATATATATATATATATTATTTGCTAAATTATGCAAAAGAGGTTGGACTATATGTTCTCACAAGTTAAACCCTTCCTCATATAAATATAGTGATACAAATTTTTCAAACAAAACAATCTGCAGAAAATTTTTTAAAAAAACAACCACAACAATAACAACAACAACAACAAACAAATAAATAAATATAAAAAAGATGTACTGATAATAAAACGTAAGATTCGAAAAATGAAAAAATATTAAGCAATAAATGGTGTTACTAAAATTCGGAAACAATATAGTTTAATATGTAATGCACCTACATGAAAAAATCAATTGGTCATTGTATTGACTGATAAATAGTATTCCCTTTATATTTAAAATCTAAGGAAGAAACACTAATTAAAACGCATTCTATATTTAATATATTTTTCAAAAAACCTTAAAGATATTCAAATTTTTTTCAGTTCTGAGTGCAGATGATCCAAATAAAAGTGTTTGTTGAGACGGGAACGGACATTTCCTTAAGACTGAGTATTAGATTTTGCATATGAACTGTGTATGAAGTACAAATGAAGCTATAATAATATGCATTTTCTGTTTCTACCCCACATTCGCATAAATGAGTATCTATCAGGTGATTGTCAAACAGATCTTTCTAAAGGTCACTGAATGAGTTTATGATCTATCTATCTATCTTTATGTCTGTACGTTTTTGCATGCAAGTGTATATATATCCATGTCTATACAGACAAATCGAAAAACAAACTTTTTCATTTATGAAAATGACAACAACAAAATAACTGTACTGCATCGTGTCTATGTTAGGATACGTTCAAGGTCAAGAGACCAAGAGTTAAAGTATTGAGAATCATTCTTGCTTTAAGCCGAAATATGTTGAAAGCGCTTAAATTGGACAAGATTCAAGCTACCTATAGATTTTAGGTCAATATAATGCCTGAAACGAGCGACAACCACAGCTTGAAAATCGTTCCAAAGACTTGCATCTTTACCTCCCCGATAATTGACATCTAGTTCAGATAAATATATAGCAAATTATTCATAACCCTTTTTGTTTTGACTTCACTTGAGATGTTTTACGAAATTGGACTCTTACCTTTTATCTCAAAGAACAAGGTTTTATGTGAATATGATGGTATTTAATGTTATTTCAACAACATTAAAAAACTGAACTAATCAAAGGTAATAAAGATATCAAACCCACTGCATTAGCATGAAGAAATGATGTAGCAATAATCTGCATCCTCTTATCTGCACTTATCAGTGTATTATGTCTCATGTGATTGAAGTTTCTTCACTGTCATTATTGCTAAGATGTTGTCTTTATTATTATTATTTAAATAGTTCTAAACAAATATAAAAAACAATAACAACAAATGAACAGTAATATCAAGACATACATTTAAAGAAGTCACACTATATACAATATCAATGTCGTATTTTCTTTTCGTGCGCATGCGCATTTATTTTTGATATCGAAAAGTTAGAAGCATGGCTTTACGAAGAACAATAGTAAGATCTCATTATAAAATAAATTCCTAATTACCATTTTATGACCAGAAAAAATGGATAGTTAATTCAACAAGTACATACGAAGTTTCTTCTAGGTTTCTTCAAGGAACACTGAAGTTTAGAAATATTTATATAATCAAAACAATGAGGATATTTTATCAAAAATGACAATGAAACTTCCATCGAAATCAATTAGTAACTTCTCGTTGTATTTAAGTTTTGAAAAAATTCAGGGAAGATAACTTCAATCAATCTCATTAATATTCGGCAGCCGCAGTAGATCACTTCATAGAGCGCCAGACCCATAATCCAACGGTGTCGGTATATTCTTGGGAAAGGCACTTAGCTCCCAATTCCTCGGCATGATATAACGAATAAAGTATTAAAATTGCCGCTGAAGCAAGAAAAAGAAAACAAAACATTAATATTCATGAGTTTTTCTGAATTCAGAGAAAAGATAACATACTTGAAAAAAAAATTATCTCTTATAATACAAATTAAAGGTAATTTGCATGCAATTTTAAGTTGAAAGATGTTGAAGGTTGTGCTACACATTCATACAAATATCTGGATAATTTTAGCAATCCTGAAAATTTAAATTTAACTGATTGAAATACAATTAAAACTTCTTCAAATTTCTGCTTTATACCAGATGTACATTGTTCATATGTCACTCGAAACATCTGAAATATTTTCCTAACAACAAGCCTGTTGAAATTGGAGATTTTTCTCATTCATTCCTCCAGAGATATGAAATAAATATATCTTTTTAAAAATAAAATATAAACTTCTGTTTTTGTCGGTAATTTAAGTATATAGTTATTCCTTTTCATTTACAAGAGTATTTATCTGAAGATGAATATTAATTTATATTGTATTTTATTGAAAATAAAAGAAAAGAATGTGTTTTAAGTACTATTAGAGAAAATTTGAATTATTTTAAATTCGTATACCTCATCTGTGAAGTCATCAAAATCAGGAAAAGGTAATAAGCTTGTTACGAGTTTTCTCCACTGAGACATCTTTAAATATTCATTACATCAAAACTACTTTACAGATCTCGTTCAAATTGTCATCGTTGCTTTTGTTAAGATGTCCATTTGAATGTTACAAGAAACTGTTCAATATTATTAAAACAGACACTCACTATTGTTATTATATGCAGCTATGTAAGGAATCAAAGCATTACATAAACACATTTAAACATTATAAAACTAAAATCGCGATGATGTTGGATTCTGAGTTGCAAAATGAATGTATTCAAAATGAATAATTTTACTTACCCTTGTATAATGCGCATACAACTGTGAAACAGTTATAACCATGGTATGCCGTCAATTAAAATTGACGGCAAATAATGGCTTACGCTCTTTGTTTGAAACAATTGATAGAACGAACAGCGAGGACTCTGATCAGACTCTGATCTGTCAGCGATACATGCGTGGCACTCTGTATCAACACAAGTTCGACGTATACACAAACCAGAAAGGCGAGTTCCTCGTACTGTCAGTCATGTTTGACTTTGACATTATATAAGTTGTCAATTTCAATAATGTAAATCCTCAGTAGTTTTGGTACTTTATCCTTGGATTATTCACATGGTGTGAGTATATTCTAAAACTACCAGTGTTTAGTGATCAACAATGAATCACGAACCTCTGCAATTCTTACGTCCGATTCATCAAAGAATCTCCTGTTTGCAACAATAACAATTATACGGCTGCCATCAAGAACATGCAGACATATCCGTTTTACACGTAAGTGTACCAACTGTCACGAGATAATCAATGCTTTATTGTATAGTGTCGAAGTGAAGACATGTTGTCAGCATGTTAAAATTATTTTGTTCTTGTATTCAGCTTATAAGCTCTGAATTATAAACATTTCCCCAAATCAAAGAAGCATTGCATCCTTGGAATAAAACTATTGCAAATTTGGAAATAAGCCTTCGTTTTATGGAAATATATACATACATATCACATTAATAAACGAATCAATGAATGAACAATCAATTAATATATCAGTTAATGAAACAATCAGTCAATCAATAAAATCAGCATACCAATCAGTCAATTACTTAATGAAAATTGAGATTTTCATAGTCTTTGAGTTTTGCATTGGAAAAGAAAATTTGGACAATGAATGGACTGATGGAGAAAAAACGGACAAAGCAGAATAATAGTGAAACTTAAGAACTGTCAATACCAAAAGACATATCTGTACCATTATTTTAATGTGTGTACCAAGTTTCATTGCCACACCTTGGCATATGAGGTTCCTTATGTTTTGAGTTTTGCCCTGGAAAGGAAAATGTATACAATGATCGAAAAGAAGAAAAAAAATGGGAAAAAAAAACTGACAAAGTAGAACAATAATGAAACTTAAGAACTGTCAATTCCAAAAGTCACATATGTACCACTAGTTTAATGTGTACCAAGGTTTATAGGGATAATTCCTTCGGTTTGAGAATTATGCCGGGAAACGAAAATAATTTCGGATAGACAGACAGATTAAGAGCAATCCAACAGACATACAGACGGATAGAGGGAATATAGCTATATAGAGATAGCTTTATTTTATGCTAGGCCGTTAATTACTGTATTTTCCGAGTGGAATAAGTGTGATATTTCACTAGAGGAAAGAAATATAATGTTTTATCACTGGCCGTCAATAGACGTTGATAACACTATGACTAAGAAATGTGAAAGCTGTATACGACGCTTGTGTGGTCTAAAGGTAAAGATGGCCGCTTTGCATCAAGACGAACCGTGTTCAAATCCAGCAGTGGTAAATATTTTTTTTCTTCATTTTGTTTTTATCTGCTGTCTTACCTTGAATTGGGAAGGAGCATTATGTTACTACTGATATTTTCTGTGCGAATATACACAAAACAGAGCAGAGCATAAACGGTAAACCGCTGACATTATCGCGCGGGATACAGTAAGACATCTGCTACTTCATTCTGTTATACAAATTGCTAGACAATACGTTTGAGAATAAAATAAAAAAGAATATTTGCTTGCTCCGAGTAACGAACGGATATATTTCATCTCGTGGGTGAAAAACTCGTGAGAATACTCTGTTTTTCACCTACTCGATGAAATATATCCATTATTCACTCGTTTCAAGCAAATATCCTCTATATATTCCCCTCCCCTGGTGATAAATAAAGCAATAAATATTTTTATAGTATTAATTAATTTGATGGATATAAGATATAATGAAAGCAAAGTGAAAAAGTTAAAGCATAGATCGACACAATATTTATTCTTTTTTGATAAAATATTAACTGTATAATTTAGCAAGTGTTGAAGGTAACATAAAAAACCGTTAAAAATTAAATCACTGCCAATTTATCTGGGAAGATTTTTTTTTGGTTCTAAAATATAAAAATAGGACTAATTATGATTGAGCAAGTAGAGATTCTACAGATGTATTTGCTGAAAGGATATGGACGTCTCTTTTAAATGGTATTAAAATATCTAAAGAATATAGACGTGTCTTTGAAATGTTATTTAAATAGTGAATGATTTTAAGCAAGTTCGAGAATAATGTATTTAAAAGATCCTCACAATATGATAATATGCGGTGTATCCAGTTGTGGGAAATTAAAGTACGCATTAGATTTAATAGAAACACACTATAACGAATTCGTTGATTTCATTCGGTCCAGCATTCATTTACGACAAGGCTTTTAATAGGAAATAGTTAGATAAAGACAATGATGTAAAAACATTTGTTTGTTTTATTGTGTTGTTTTTCATACCTACTAATACCATATCTTCATCTATTATGATTCTCCTCTGAAATAAAACATGTTTGTGTAGTTTAAAGAATTTTTCTTCATTCCTACCTATTTTCACTTTTTTTTTTTTTTCTACGATTTTCCATTTGTTTTGCAACATTTTTCTTAGTCATTGGTTGCTTTTATCTGCAAGATGTATTTAGTTCCATATATGATTTTTACAATGATTTGTGATCGAATAAAACTGCTTTATGTATCTTTTATAGTCTTAATCCTAACTCAAGATACGACTTTAAAATAGAGTGGATAACATATTATTCTTTGTTTTATAACGTGCACAATAATTTAGCTACCGAAGGTTTTGTGCTATTTTTTTATTCAATTAGCTTCTATGGCAATGGAGATAATTCAGTCAAATCTGAAGCTAATTTTTCAGGTACTAATGGATAATCCTTAAAATAATCGTGAGGATGTGCTG
Source organism: Margaritifera margaritifera (assembly GCA_029931535.1). Classification (NCBI taxonomy): domain Eukaryota; kingdom Metazoa; phylum Mollusca; class Bivalvia; order Unionida; family Margaritiferidae; genus Margaritifera; species Margaritifera margaritifera. The sequence continues at coordinate 760,329 of JAQPZY010001070.1, read as the reverse complement.
GAACTTCTAAATCTACTTCAAATATTCTACCTAATTCATTATCATCTTACAATGTATTATATTTTCTTCGATGGTTTTCTTTTATACTTTGTTTGCCAAAATAATATTTTCTATGGTTGTTGGTTGTCTCATCGCTCATCCATACACATTGTTGGAGTTAGGTACATAATGAATTACCTTGATGTATATTACTATCCATCATCTCTGTCATGCTGAGAATAAATCTCATTATTTGCTTAACATATTTATTGGGTATGATACTAATTCTTCTTATTCCTGACTCAATCATCAAGAACATGTCATCATCAGTTATTAGATCTAGTTTGAAACCAGTTATTTTCAAACTAGCATCACGAGCTAGTCCTGGTGCGCTGAAATAGTGAGCAGGATCTAGTTTATAATTATTTACGCAGCATATCGAAACTCTGCAAAACTATCGCGCAATTGTTTTTACATAGTAACCGTGATGATTACCTAAAGCTTTAAATTAAATGCTTCAGATCACATTTGACGTATTAGTAATCCAATTTGCTGAATACAGATCCTGAAAGATTTCATACACGTTTTCAATTGTAGGTGGTTTTTTATAATTCTGAACCTTTAAAATGAGGCCACATATTTATATAGATAAATATATTTTCTCCAATATATTGGATCAATACTACTAAAATTCGTTGTTTTTTTTTTTGTTGTTGTTTTTTCTCTTTGAATTTATCATCATTTAGATTTATGAAAAGATTCTCTAAACATTGTCCTATAAACTGAAAACTGTCAGCAAATCTTTTTGTCCTTTTTACAAAAACCTCCTGTCCATCTTTGTAAACTTATCCACTACAACATGTTATGAAATTGAAATATACTTTCCATCATTATTTGGAATAAACTTGCAAGCATCTTTATGAATAAATGAGAATGGCATCTGGGAAGAGTTATAGAGTTATAGATTTAGGATATTTGTAGTTAAATTGCAATCGTTGTGTCCTGGTCCACTATATTTTGCAATAAGGTGGTCATGTTCTCTAACTTTATAATTTTTTTATTTTACCTTATGCAACTTCAAAAACAAGACTTGTTTCAATTTTCACAAATGTGAGAATATTAGTTGGATTATAATGTTTTTAAAATATCTTTTCTGTGAAAATAGTTTCTATAGCATTTCTAGGCTATAGTTCTTCACACACTATTTTAAAATTAGTTTTAATATTTCATAACATTTTGCTATACAATCTTCTCCTCTGTATACAATTGGTTCATATTCACCTATAACTGACTTAATATGCAAACAGCATTCCGATGGAATATGTTTTATTGGTTAATGTGAGCATGATTTATTATGATTCGCTTGCAATTATTTATCCGAATAACTATTTTTTCAAAACTGCAATATATCACAAAGCAACTTTAAGTTTGTTGTGATAATTAATTTTGAAACTTTATCACAGATTCTTCTCCAGGTATTATAGCTACTGTGTTGACAAAACTATTACGCATAATTTGATGATAATGTAATTTTAACTCTGGATCACAATGAGTAAAAACACTTTTTACAGAGATAATATTTAATTTTTATGATTATGAACCTGTGTATATATTAATTTTAACGATTCGTTATCCCACAGTAAAGATAGTGTTTCCCATCTGACACAATTTACATATCCGTCTATGTATCTATTTTCTGTTTCACAAACTGTAATTGGTCTTATGAACTTTTTTAGAACTTGTTCTTTAGGGCAAGATGTGAAATTTTGTTCACTTATTTTTCACATTAACCATTTCATAAACATTATAAACAACACAAAAAGGATTTGTTATCTTTATTTTCAACATTGATACAACCTTTATTTAGCTTTAACTGAATCAAGTCAATCTATATAGTAATCGGCTTTTGAAGGTCTATATCTATCCACGTGCAATATCAAGCAATTTATTCTATCGAAGATCCAAATTGAATCACTACTTATTTTTTGAGCATTTTTTTATGTAATATATCGCACATCCTTTCAAAAGCATCATTCATTTGTTCATTATGTTAATACTTCTACTTCTAATGTAAACCAATTAGATGATTTTGAACATAATTTGATAATAAAATAGATAGGTCGAGTTGCACAGTTACAGATCTAAAAATCTTAAACTTTGAACTGAATATTATTCTTAAATATGGTTCAACACCATGAAAACAATATACAGATCCTGGTTCAGTATTCAACAAAATCTATATTCGTTAACATTTTTCTCGAAAAGTATTCGCTCCCATTTCAGCTACAAGCTTTGTTTCTTTTTAGAATAATCGCATTAAGTTTCCATCTTGTAGGAAGGTTAATTAAAGGTGGCAATAATGTACGTTTTTCTGACTTTTTAATTTTTCTATGTGATAATACAGCCATTTATTTCACAAGTATTTGTTTCAATAAATTATTTTTCCGAAAGAAAAGAAAGAATTCAGAATTTGTAGGTAATCCGTTTTCTCAAAATTTGTATGATAGTTATGGTATTTATTTCACGACTATTTTTGCAATACTTTTTTCAAATGTTTTTCTTTGTGAATTTTTTTTCTGAAAATTTCAGAACTACTTTTTCAGAATTTATTTAAAAACTGGCCTATTTATTTCACAACTATATTGTTTTGTTTGTTTCTTTCTGATTCTCAGTACTACTTTTCCTGAAATTTTCGTAATACTTTTTCATAAATTTATGTAATAGCTAAGCAATCTATTTCATAACTATTGTTTTCAATAGTTTTGTTTTTCAGACTTGTGTTTTGACTTTTTTTGCTAATACTTTTTTTCAGAATTTATATAATTTCTAGAATATACATTTCACAACCAATTTTTTCAACAATTTCTTTTTCACATTTTAAAGAAAAAAATTGGCCATGTATTTTGTATCATTTGTGTAATAGGTAAGCTATTTATTTCACAACTCTCTTTTTTTCGATAAATTTTGCAACTTTTTCAATAGTGCGTTTTTTAAAAGAAATGTGTTTTCCGATGGCTCACACTGTTAAAATAATCATCATATCCTTTCCATTTCGCCAGAACATATTATTTTCTCATTATTCTTCAGTTTTCATTTTTTATCTATCTTGAACACGTCATCTTTTTTGTCGTAGGGAGATAACTCCTCCTTGTAAAATTTTCCTTCAGTATTTTCTCTCTTTAGCTTTTCCAGTTTATATGCTACTTGTCTAAATATAAAAATCTCTCAGTAAAAATAGATTTTTTATTTTCAGAGCCTAACTTTCTGACCGATTTTACATTTAGGTATCTATTATTAGACAACCAAATAAGTTAATCCATACTTTAGACCTGTCTTTAGGGACACTGTGATATGAATTATAATATCCATTAAAAAGACTAGGTAATATATCTGCCCATTTTCTGGTTTCACTGTCAGTAAAATATTTCGACACCCTAGTCTTAAGAGTTCGCTTAAACCTTTCCACTACACACACTCTTTCATCTGAGTAAGTGACAAAATATTATACCTCTTCTTTCTCCAGTAATATCTTAACTTTTCAATTGTGAAATTATTATCATTCATCGAACTGTAACGTTTGTGATTTAATATCATTAAAGATTTTTATCAATGCGTCGTGTATCTTGTCTTGCTTTTATGTTTTTACTTTCTTAACCCACTCATATTTTAAGAAAATATATATCACTATCGATGTCAAGATATATTTGTACCAAATATTACACTTTTGATACCCTTCCATGTCAACGATATATGCCTGAAACCGTTCATTTACGTGACTACCATAAACCCTTCCATTGGGAAATCTTTTTCTAGCTTGATTGTGCAATGTGTACGTGGACTGTTTGGGTAACCAATCCTTAAGTTAAGAATATTTTATCTTCCTCTTATCACGTCTTTTGTGTGCTCACAGTTGATTTATATTTGTGTATGCAAGAGGATTTTAAGGATCATAATAGCGAAATCTTCAATAACTCTTATCGTCCATTTATTCGAAAATATTATTAAATATAAATGAATGGAAAGCAAGTTATTCGACTAAAGTCTAAAATATTCGATAAACATGTTAGTATATTTGTTGACTTCTGTGAACAAGCAAATATGGTAATATCAGAGATTAATATATATTTATACACAGTCTTGAATGGTGTTAACGTATGGTCTAAGATAATAATTTCAGGCTAGAAAATACTTTTAAAAAGTCTTAATATTTCAATAACGGAAATAAAGAAAAACAGAATTCTTTGTTTTAAAAGTCTGAGGAATTGCAATTAGATTCTCATCAAAATTCACATGGAAATTACGTCAGGAAATAATAAAGTAAACATTTTTAAAACTGTAAAATATGCAAATATTAATAATTTTGAATTTGATAAAAGTAGATTTTTGTTTTAAATTTAAATCTAGATACAATTCTAACTTTTTTTTTCAATTTCTTTGTAATGCATCGTCTATTACAAAAAAATAATTTATAATTCTGAACGTTTGTATAAGGTACCATCAGAAAGAGAAGAATCTGTAATCAATTTCCAATTCGTTATTTTTATGAATCATTTTCTCGGTCTAAGAGGGTTAAACAAGCAATATGAAGTAGTTTACGTTTAACTAATACCAGATATTGAAAACTCTGGACTAATAATGTCACCTTTATCACAAGATAATAGTTACTTATTTCATGCCATTTCACCAGATAATAGTTACTTATTTCATGCCATTTCAATAAGATTGTTAAGTTGGTAGTCAGTATTGGTGAGCCAGCTTTTTTTGTAAAAGAAAAATACAAAATGGTGGTGGGTCACTTCTTAGTTGAAACATTTTGAAAATGAATGCGAGCCAGATCTTGTTAACAAATGAAATATGTTAGATGGCCATATAGTGAGCCGGATCATCGTATGTTTTTGTAAAGAAATTAAAATAGTGGATGGTGATATGTTGAGCCAGAAATAAGCAGACTTTATCAACAATTTTAAATGTAGCAAGTTGTCAATTGTATCCTGTATTTGTCTATAAATACTTGTTAACAGTTTAAAGGACTGGCGATGATTTGGTCGCGAGTAATTATGCCTGAAGATTGTTTTTATAATGAGCATTATTCTAAGAATTTAATGATATCTCCAGGTTTAATCGATGAATCCATATTTTCTGATCCATTCTTAAGAAACTCAATGAATGGGTAAACATTGTCTTTCTCTGTTTTCATCGCAAGTTACTGTAGAAACAAGTGATAGTGTACCTGACTTGACCATTCCAACAATACAGTAATCGATGGTCGGCTGGTTCTTAAATGACATCTCGCATAACAGCAAAATGAGCTGAAATCAAGTCTCTCATTGCATCGATAAATGCGTGAAGTCTCTGGGAAGAAACTGCACTGGAGGACAGGATTTTAACTTACACATATTGTTCTCCAAAAGCATCGAAAATGTACTTCTTGGAGATTTTCTCCATATTTAGCCTTCACAATTCTTGAAAAGAAACCTATCTGCCTGACCACAGCATGTAACGTCACCTGCCTGTAAAGAAATTATTCGACTGGAATATTTAAACAATATACACATATTGTCCTAGAAAAGCGTAAAAAATGTACTTCTAAGAGATTTTCTACATATTTAGCCTTTAAATCTCTTGAAAAGAAATCTACCTTCCTGACATAAGAATACAATGCCGCCTGCCTGTAAAGAAATTGTTCGACTAGAATATTTAAGCTCTGTTTGGGATCCACATACCGCAGATTTTCAACATGGAGTGGTTTATTTTTACTTTATTAACGCCCTTAAGGTATCACAATGGCTGCATTTTAATTTCTATAATAACTTTAACTTTTAAGCTTTATGTATATTACTATCATTTTACAATAACAATTAAACATAGAAATGTACATCTATTTTAAATTGCAACTCATTAATATAAATACACTACACGTAATCATTGAATGAAATCTAGATTAAGCGGCCTTAAATGTTTCGCTCTCGATCCATGTATTGTTTTTCACAATATTTTAATTTTTTTATTATTTGATACTTTCTAGTTACACGTAAAACAGATGTAAAATAAATATTTGTCTTATATTTAGACTGTCATCTTTAGGAGGTAATCGGTTGTATAGACCCAAAACTTTTCAGTCTAAAAATCACATAAGTCGCCATTATAAGGTGTTACGTGCAAATTCTACATGTAGTCAAAGGTTTGCAATTCTGAAGGACAATACTGTTGGACAAGACGAGGATTCTGATACTAGTATATGATTCAGTCAGATTTAATAAAATTCATAATTTCTGCATTCATTTTACAAAATTCTAATTACTATATAAATCGTTTAGAATGTTTGCAGGATTGAACTTACTTATGGTCACTTATTGTCTACTAACGTAAATTTAAATTGTGTAAGTTTCAATACTTAGGAACCAGGTAAAGAGCAATTCTTGTTTCCCTTGTCAATATAATTTGTCATCTTTCTTTTCAAGTGGCCATATATTTTTGAAACAATTGATCAATATTAAATATTCTATTTCCCATCATCGAAAATAAATCCTTCATTTTTTTGTTAATGTAATTTCTCTTTTCCAGGTTAAGAAAGTATTTTGAATTCTTTTCACAGATTCATACCATCTTGTTTTTTTACCGTAACATTGCTCCTTGCATCTGTTTTTCCTTATTTCTTCTAATTCGATTTGTTTATTTGTGATTTGTGCTGTAATCTCTGCATTATTTCGTTGATTGTGTGATTTGTTTACAATTAGAATTTCAGCTTCAGTTATTTTAACATGTTATTTTTCTTGTTTTACTTTTGCCGTTGAATATTCAATTGTTTCAATTCTAATTTTCATTCTAAGAATTTCAAAAAAATTCTGATCATTGCATGGTAGCTTCACTTGTAGTGAAATCGTTCTTATCACCCTCAAGATTGCCCTCTTCGAATGCATTTACGATACATTTTTTAATTGAATTAATATATTCCTGTTGTCGTAACAGTTTTGCATTGAAGATCCAATAACCATGACTTCTAGGTAGTGTAGACAATGTTAAGGTTAAAGCTATAGCAGAGTGGTCTGTTTTGTAGCCTGGAACAATAATAGGTGAATCTGTGAAATATAAAAACATGTCCTAGGAATCAGGAACTAATCGAATCTGCTTTGTTTTACAGAGCTGGGCTGTCTCCTAGTAAATAACATAATATATGCATTAACAACTTTCCATGGAGCTAGTAAATATAGTCCATTCTTGATATCCTGGACTGCTGTTCGAGCCATGGGTTTTCTATCATGAATACTATTATGTGTATCAAGTTCTTAGTCCTAAACAACAGTCAGTCACCACAAATGAAAATACATGTAGATGAATTATCAAAACTAACAATATCTTGTCTCCTATTCTTAAAGAGGTAGGGATTTTTTATCATTAGATATATATTAAGCATTAATTAATACATCTAATACAATGTATCTGCAGTCATCATCACATCTTATTCTTTGGATGAAAACTTCAAAATTATTTCTAAAAAGAATGGCAAAGCCAGCACTATTACAAGATTTATGACTAAAAACACATCGAAAACCCTACTCTACCTCTCAATGTTTTTCAATCTCAGCAGTACTGTCTGTTTCTTGTAAATATATAATGGATGCATTTAATTACCAACTACTACAAACGAATGTGAGTGTGAGTTGCAAAAGAAGCATATTCCGTGAGAAGCAAATGCATACATATACACATACAAATATTAAGGATTGGAAGATTATTAATATATATTCATCTAATGATTAATAACCTCTATTACAGGTTTACTTTCTCTGGTAGTGAAGAGAAAATAAAACGATTTCAATATTCTATTGAACAGTTTGAAGTAAAAGCTTGTCAGTTTCTGTATAAATTATTCGTTTTATAATATTAACAATATTAAGATTAACACTAATGATGATAACAACAAAACAACAACAACATTAATAATCAGCTAATTATATTGCCCTTATCTTCGTCATCACCTTCAAAGTCACTATTATATTAAACATTACTTCTCTCAAGCAATAAATAGCATGAATAACTGAATAACTGACTCCTTTTAATTCTTGATCAATCCCTATAGCTGCAATGTATTCTTGAGGATTAAGCTGTTTTACGGTCATAACTATCAAACTAACAGCAACAAATTATTTTGAATAATATCAAATCAATCAAATATTCAGTAATACTACTCATATTATCATTAACCAGTCAGAGGGTGAAATCACCAAGACAGGTTAATATCATAAGGAATAATGAGGACCTTAACTTGAACTTGTACACGAATAGCTGCTAAAGCACTTCATCGACGGACTATTCTGATATACCTTTTCTTCCCATATATAAAAAGGTACAAGATGAATAACTGCTTAAAAACAAGAACACAATAAAGCAAAATGATAACCTAAACGAATGAACTACAAAATGAACAGAAAAAAGGACAAGGAAAAATAGACAAATAAAAAATAGACATATGAACAACGTTTATATATAAACAAAACATAAAACATTATTCAGAAAATAGAAAACCTTTATTAATATTTAGTTACGACATTTTTTATTACTGACTGGATTAGTTATTTATTTGTTTGTGTCAAACCAGCAACTTTCGTAATTATTTTGATACTAAAAAAGTATCATAATATTTCAAATAACTGCAAAAAGTTATTTGCAAAAAAGTATACGAAGGTTTGTACAAACCTCATCACCGGAAAAGTGATGTAACGCTGTAAAACAAAATTATCCATACACTAATGTCTTGTATTTGAATGTTTCAGACTTAATAATTAAACTATGTGCTTTTGGCATCGATATGAACTGTAAAAAAATAGGATTAAATGTGTTCGCTTTGTCTAATGATTTGTATAGTAAAAAATGTAGGAATTTTGCAACAAGTTTATTAATTTTAGTACATTTTTCGTTTTTTGCTTTCACTGTTCAGGCATAAAATTGTCAAACCGATGGAAATTAAATTTTGTTTATGTAAATCGACATATAGAGCTTTGATTTTAAAGTCTATGTACAGCCAAGAATTCATCTATCCAGCAGTTCATCCATCCGGTCATTAATCCATTCATACCCATCCAAGTAAATACTATATGTGTGCATGTATGTTTACCCTCAAATCATAAGATGGTTTCAGTCCTATAGCTGTAGATTAATTGCGATAAAATTATAAAAGGGAGATCAATCCCAAAGGGGTAAAGAGTATGAGAAAAGAGACGAAAAGTGTGTCAATTCAAGTCTTAGAATTAACCGCAGATGATAATATATTAAAGTACCTTCGAAAGTTATGAGACACGCAGTTCGGGATAATGACCAACAAAAATGAGTTCCTCTCTCTCTCTCTCTCTCTCTCTCTCTCTCTCTCTCTCTCTCTCTCTCTCTCTCTCTCTGATATTTATAATACAAAACCATGGATGCACCGTTCTTGAATTCCTTCTTAACAGTCAAAATCAAGCAGAAAGAGACACAAATATATTGATCATCAAGTTCTAGATCATTTCATGTGTCAGAGAACTGTCATACCGCAATATACCTTTTCCGGTTAACAAGAGTGACATTCATAAACAAAAAAAAAAGACGTTAAGAAAATAGGAAATTGCACGTGCATAGTTATAGCATACTTCTTATAAATACAACATGGCATTTAGGTGGAAATTTCAGACTCTCCTGTAGAAGTGTTTCGGTGCGAATGCCATCTAAATTTCAGCACTGGAGGATTTAGTAAGATACATTTACTTATGATGTACTAGTTGCTTTAGATTTACTTTAATTGAGTTCAATGTATTAAGAACGGTAAAGAGAAACAACGACCACTATTCAATTCAAACAAGTTGACTGTTCCATCTCCAAATGTGAGTCGCATACGGTACATATAAAATGTCTTGTAAATGTCTCTGTTTATAGCAGTGTCCCGTGACTAATCCAAATGAAAAACCCCAAACTCGCTTATCCGGAAAAATATATTGGTGCGCAATTTTCCATATAAAGAGGAGAAAGGGGTGCTCAGAACAAATCGAAGAAAATGTGCAGATACCTTTCGAGATATGAATCTATGGTACACAACCAATAAAGGAACAGCAAGGCAAATAACGTTGTAATACTACATTCAGAACACGTTAACGCTAAGTCGAACACCGAAAAGAAAATGTACCCGTAGCAACGTAAACTGGAGGATAGGGTCGGCCTGAAAGCTGGTTTAAACATTCATGTATGTCTATATTGCCATAGAGAAAATTTGCCATTATAAAAGGCAAATGGATTGGAAACAAACTATGTCATTGACTATTTCCTCTCCATAAATTAAACTAAGCCCCAAGATTACAAAAAATTCTCGCACTCAGATTCGGCTAAAACTTATGACATGCGAGTGGCTACCATCAAACTACTGACCAATCAGACATCAGAATTTGAGCTGAATATGAGTTTGAGTGTGAGAATGTTTTGCAATCTTTTAGCCAGTTCCACAGACACTACTAGTCCCTAATCTTTTTAATTCTTTAAGGGAAATACACGAACTTAATAGAAGAAACCCAAAACATTTTCAACATCCAAAGAAGACGCCTATTGTAAAGAACGCGACACTGAAGGTACAATATTGTCTGTCTTCTGTCATGTGTACTTGAAAATGAAGGGATAAAAATGATCCAAGTGTAAATCTCTCGACAAAATAAAGATATCGACCTGCATATATTACAACTCTTAAATAGGGTCTGAGCTTGAGATTTATTTCAACCACAAAGGACTTTACTTTTGAAACATCACTTTTGCTGCTTGTGAATGGAAAATCAAATTCAAGCTCAGGAGATTACTGTTTTAAGGCCCCAGTTTCATCAAATATGAAACAATATTTTCCCCTAATTCAGGTTTTTAAATGTTATTCTTCAAGCGTAATTTGCAACAATGAATTTTCGCTGGATCTTTGGGGATGGGTGGGGTGAAGGATTAAAATAAAGTCATAGCATATTGAAATCTTCTGAAAATACTTTTCTTTCTTCTATGAGGTGAAGTTAATGATTTCCTTATCTGTGAGGGAATAACTCCTTTTTAATTATTAACACAATAAAACAAAGATTGTCATGTGTTTAAGTTTCATAACTATTACGGTACGCTCGATATTAACTAATACCGACGTTGTATCCACGATAATTTTGTTCATCTGGTTATCTTACAGGAATAAACAAAACATAGAGCAGTCAAATAGGTTGCCATTTTCTATTTGCAAAGCGTGTACATTTTAAGTTGAGTATTACTAAAACAGCATTTAACAGTCTCTTTGAGGTTAACTTTGGCGATAGTGCGTCATTTGTGCTGTCTCACAGACTGATTCTTTAATTCTCATTGACTTCAATTCAAAACTTGGTTTCAGTTTAACAGTATGCATGGAACTAGTATAAGAACAATGATATAGCAAAAATGGCGACCGACTGCTATTGGAAAACCTGCAATTGAAAACACCGACGAGTTATTGAACGCAGGTTTAGTCGCACTAAACTTAGCATCAACGCGTTTTTAGTTCGCGAATAGAACATTGTAACCTATTTGATTAATGTATGTCTTGTTTATTGGTCAAACATGACCATATGAACGAAATTATCGCGGAAAAACGACAGTATTAGCCTATCTCGAGCGTAATATATGATATTTTCATCACTTTTTACTGCGTCTACCACATTTTTTACCTTATCTAGAACAACAGTGTAATAAAAAAGTATTGCATTCCTGAGAGGGTGATAGTGTAAATGATCAGCTATCGCTTTGTCTTGGATGACAATGTAAATTCTTTGTGTGATAATATGCACTATTATCCTCTCAAAAATGTAATAATAATAATAATAATAATAATAATAATAATAAATGTATGTCATGCACTAAATACAGCGTGACAAAGTTTTCCAGGAAATATGAATATGACTGCGTGTGTCTAGGTGACTTTACAGAGTTACATCATTAAATAGCGACGACTGTAGAGTGATATAACATCCTTTTTAATGGATATTGAGGTAGAATGTTAGGCCTAATTTAGAATGGCATCATCGATTAAATGCTAAGGGGATTGTCGGTAGCATTACCGTTGCACCACTTGTTTCAATGTCCCATTATGTCATTTGAAACATTTAGCGCATTTCGTTTTAATTCTTTATTATAACCTTTTGATTCTTCAAATTCCTATCAAACTCGTGGATTTTCTAATGAATAGAATTTGTAACATAGGGGCGCTAATTTTTACAAAGAAAGAGGAAACAAAGAAAGAAACCAAAATATGTACTAAAAATGCACTATGCTGGTTTCCTGGAATTCAATTAGCTTTAGTTCATTCCCTTAGTTAAGTCTGTCTTCACGCCTTTTCTATCGGCAGGCGAGAACTAGGGCAGAGATGGATAGACAACCCGAAAGAACCCGTCGGCCGAAGTCAATTGAAACAACCTTGAGCCTCATTTGCGTTAAGTCATACAGAGTACAGGCCCCTTTCACCCCGCAGTTGTCTCCACACACAAGGCAGACGGAGTCCAATATATTGCCGATGAGAATCGGTGCGGGTAAAAACACTGAAAGTATTATATATAGTATATTATAAAGTAGATGTGACGAACAGCACGTTATGATAGAAATGACCTATTAGATCGATTCAGGGGAACTCGACATATTTTGAAGTTTTAAATCTAAATAAATAAAAACAGTAACACAAACCTCGAAATTCAGTCATCAATCATTCGCATACCCAGTACCAGACATACGAAATGCTCAGTCCAGGCATATAACCCTCTATTGCATACAACCAAGATAAGTCGAACAATATATTCTTCTAAAACAAATAATAAAAGACCGGGTACTTCGAAGTTTGGAAGATTTATCGAAAATTCATAAATACATAAGCTTGCTTAATTATCATGACTGTGCGCACAACAGTATATAAGGAACTGAGCTAAATGCAAAGAATTTAATGTAAACGCTGAAAGTACAAATTTCGCCACTATTACCTAGTTTTGTCCATGATGAGTAGTACCCTCCAAAGTAAAAACATCCGTAAAGTTTTCATGATTGTACATACAACAGTGTCAAAGACATTGAGCAAAATACAAAAATTTAATGTAATCTCGGAAGGATAAAAAAATAGGTAACTGTGACATACGTTTGTCCTGAGAGAGCAGTACCCTCCATGATGTATACATCAATCAGGTTTTATGACTGTACATATAATATTGTCAGAGAAACTGAACTAAATGCAAAAAGTAACGTAATCGCTGGCGTGAGGAATATAGATTGATGTGACCTACTTTTGATTATGATGAGTAGTACCCTCCAAGTTGAATATGCCCATGGAGTAGGAGCTAAATGCGAAAACGTAATAGAAATCCTGGTGCGTGAAAAGTAGGTCAACGTAACTTACTTTTACACGTGGTGACTAGTACCTTTACAGATAAATACATCCATCAAGTTTAATGACTACATAAAACGGTGACAGAGTAACTGAGCTAAATGCAAAATCTTAACGCAATCGATGAAACGTGAAAAATAGGTCACTGTGACATACTTTAGCCTTTTTGAGTAGTACAATCCAAGATAAATATAACCATCAAATTTCATGACTGTTCATAAAATGGTGCTAGAATAACTGAACCAAATGCTAAAACTTTACGTTTATGACACCACCGCCAACATCAACAGCAACAACAACGCCGTCGGAACAGTGATCCCTATGCCTCCCTATTCTTTCGGGTAATATTTAACCTCGTTTTAGTGAGATTAAACTTTCGGGTAATAGTTAATTATAATCTCATGTAAATGAGGTTCTTCTCATCTTACGACCCGGACGTTTCTAGTTCTTAATATTTTCATGCATTATGATGGCATTTACCAATACTGTATATTTTTTCGCTTGCTTATTTAACAGTGTCTTGTCGCCATCATAGACCTACCTGGTAAGAGCCTTATTTCAACGGAAAGTGCAAGTTTTGCTCCTCGTTCTTAATTGATCGCAAGGCCAGCTGTACTCAAACATTTGGAATAGCGCATGACAATCGAGTAGATGGTTTTCATTATTATAAAGAGTTTTATTGGTAATTTTTAAATAATGAATGTATGTTATAACACTGACCATGTTAAAATAACGATGATACACGTTTTGCTTTATGCAAAAGTTTGCTTGAGCACGATGGCAAGAACCTTGAACTCTCGGGCTCTAAATCGTCACTCATGTTCCTGGAAAGCTGATTATGTCTATGTTATGTAACACAATCGATGATTTCGTTATATACAAAAAATGTGAAACTGCCGTCTTTTGTGGAACATATTCGGGATTTGCTAAATAGTTACAAGGCTGCTTCACTTACCAAGAGAGATAAAAGCAGAGAGGCAAAGCCGAGAGCGAGCGACCCTCTCAACGGCTCATATGTTGGCTCAATGTGATCTTGTGCCATGAGGAAACTGGACAACCTGAAGGACACCACCGACTTTGGATGGATAAATACGTACTCTTACACATGTCAAAACATGGTATCGAACCCCAGACTGTTGTGCTGCAAAGCGAGAGTGCTACCGCTTTGCTATCATGGCCCGTTTTGTATTTTGTATCGTTTTTCTTATTTAATCAAACTAGATTAATGATAAGAAAATCTTAAGATAAAACTAACTTATAAACGAAAGACACCTTTTAACATGTTCCTTATATGAGATTGTTGAGATACTAAGTTTTGCTACTGCTGCTGATTAAATATCATCGATACCTGCTTGCTCTAACAGATTTTTACCAACCCAATCACGTAATACCATAATCATAAGTATAGCCTGCTTTATGCACCTTGACTGCCTATAGATATAGTCTGTTTGATGCACCTTGACTGACCATAAGTATTGTCTGTTCGATGCACTATGACTGCACATAAGTATAGTCTGTTAGATGTACCTAGACTGCTAGTAAGTATAGTCTGTTTGATGCACTTTGACTGCCTATAAGTATAGTCTGTTCGATGCACATTGACTGCCTATAAGTATAGTCTGTTAGATGTACCTAGACTGCCCATAAGTAGAGTCTCTTTGATGCACTTTGACTGCCTATAGGTATAGTCTGTTCGACGCGCTATGACTGCACATAAGTTTAGTCTGCTTGATGCACCTTGACTGCCCATAAGTATAGTGTCTTTGATGTACCTTGAGTGGCCATAAGTATAGTTTCTTTGATGTACCTTGAGTGCCCATAAGTATAGTGTCTTTGATGTACCTTGAGTGCCCATAAGTATAGTGTCTTTGATGTACCTTGAGTGCCCATAAGTATAGCGTCTTTGATGTACCTTGAGTGCCCATAAGTAATAGTTTCTTTGATGCAATTTGACTGCCTATAAGTATAGTCTGTTCGATGCATTTTGACTGCCCATAAGTATAGTCTCTTTGATGCACTTTGACTGCCCATAAGCACAGTCTGTTCGATGCACTTTGACTGCCGATCAGTATAGTCTGTTCGATGGACTTTGATTGCCCATAAGATTGAACACAATGAAAAGTACAGAACAAATCTGAACATTTTCATGCTTACTTGAGTGAATTACAAGGGCATACTCGGGCATATATATGTTAAAATTTTAAATTTTCAAGTTTAAATGTTGTGTTATTTGGTTATCACCATTCTTATATGCATCTAATACAACTGGTTGTCCATACGATAGGAACAGCTAATGACGGGGATTACTCCGTCTAATAATAGTAATCATGTGCTTTCTGTTGGTGATTTAGGGCAGTGACTATGGCCAGCACTACAGTCCCATGCACGTCTTGACATTTAACCTTGTGCTGCAACCAATCAGGCTTTGTCCTTCTATTGGTCAATCTACTGAATAAAAAATCTGTGTGGTAATTATTCATAAGTGCTTGTTTGTAAAGCATTGAAGTTAATGGCAAAAAATTTATCAACATCTGAAGAATAAAAAATCTTGAAAACCTATAGAGGAGCATGTTCAATAATAACTTATAAATTTAGAGAAAATTGAATTTTATAGCTAGTCAAGGGACGTCAAAACGGATTATACACAAACACACAAACTAATAAACATTGAGTCAAATAAACGAACAAATAGACAAATAGTTACCTTGAAAATACATTTGACCTCGACCTCGACACCCTGTAGCATGCACATTACTATAACACAGCCAATTAATTTTTCAAATCACTGAATAACATGCACTTATTTTAACTAATATTTTCCTACTGTCTACTGGTATTTAAATGTAATATAAATAACCACCACAAGACATGCATACCTTTTATGTTGCCACTCAAAATCATTACCTACCTTAAAGAAGTTACAGCCATTTTTATATGTACATCATATCGTCGAAAAATGAATGTTACATAACGTGCAATAAATATACGCAGTCAAAGTGGTTTTACTTATATTTGTGTAATAGATTCAGGATCTTTACTCCTACAAATGTCAATTATTATTAAAACTCATGCAAGTTTCTTTCATTGTGATTGGTTCCTAAGAATTAAACAATCTCCCCTGTTACCTTCATATTAATACACTATCTACAGCAACGTGTACTTTTACATTTGTATCTAAAGCAACTAGTAACATTTCCAATTAAAAGTATTGCATGCGTTGAAAAGATGCGCGTACGACTCATTTAGCTCTGTACATATACACCTGATATTTACAGCCAATAGAGTGTTTACTGACAAGCATTAAGGGTAATAAAATAATTGCTATATTTCTAAGATGGCGATAGTGCAATTTGCGACCGCTCGGCTTTGTCTCAGTTGACAATATTAATTCTTAATTTGATTGAATTCACTGCCATCCTCTCAGAAATGTCATGTTTATACAACAATAAGAACAACAACAACTACTACCACTACTACTACTACTACTACTACTACAACAATAATAATAATAATAATAATAATAATAATAATAATATTGTCTGCTATGTCTCAAATACAGAGTGAGAAAGTTTCCAGGAAATAGGTACGTGACTGCATTTATACACTTACATCACTAAATAACGACAACTATATAATTGAAAAAATATTATTTGCTGACAGACATTTAGTGTAATAAAATAATTATTACATTCCCAAGATGGCGATAGTGCAAACTGTCAACTCGGCTTTGTCTCAGTTGACAATGTAAATATTCTGTGTGATAAAATGATCTATCATCCACTTAGAAATGTAATATTTATCTACTACTACTACTACTTGTTCTACTACTACTACTACTATTATTACTACTACTACTACTACTACTTGTTCTACTACTACTACTACTACTATTATTACTACTACTACTACTTGTTCTACTACTACTACTACTACTACAACTACTATTATTACTACTACTACTATTATTACTTGTACTACTACTACTACTACTACTACTACTACTACTATTATTACTACTACTACTATTATTACTACTACTACTACTTGTACTACTACTACTACTACTACTATTATTATTATTACTACTACTACTACTACTACTACAACTAATGATAATAATAAATGTCTGTCATGCAATAAATACAGTTTCTAAACGTATGGGCTTGACAGTGTGTGCCTAGGTACATTTAGACATTTACATCATTAAATAGCGACCATTGTACATTGAATAAATATATTAATGTATGTTGAAGCAGGATGTCAGCCCGAGCTCAGGTTCAGCGATGCCCCCCCCCCCCAATTTGCAATGGCACTATCGAGGAAATACTAAATGGTCTGTCGGTAGCATTACCGGTGTGCCTCTTGTTTCAACGTCCCATTCCATCACTGGAAAAAAAATTACGGATTTCTTCTGAATTCCTCGTCATCACTTTTCCCCATCCAAAGACTTATCAAACTGGTGGATTTATTTGCCATGGATAGAGTTCGTAACACATGGGCACTGATTTTAAAACCAAACAAATAAAAATATATACTACATATGCACCATGCTGGTTTCTAGAAGCCAAACGTCCCTGAATTCGTTATCCTTAATTCTCTACCTGCCGTAAAATAATTTTTATGACATTCAAGATAAATCAAACGGCACTAAAAACGCTGATTGATAAGCAAACGGCCTATGTGAAAAATGCGATCTACAAACTATACAAGAAAATGAGCCCAAAGAGAAATAATAATATAATGCATATATGACACCACACACTTCCCAAACTTCATAAAATCGCTCCATTTTGATTATCCACGCGCATTTTCGAATATATGACAAAGAAGCTACAGAATTAACCAAGAACACCTATTCATCCTGGTCTAAAATACTTGAATTTACTTCGAAGTTATTTGTGAATTGATACTTTTATTATTAAATATGATTTAAAATATAAAAAAAATTATTATTACCAAAGCTGTTAGTAATTCACAGGTGCATTTTTTTAAAATAAAAATTAAAATTCAAGAACAAGGATTTTTAAACCTTAGTTTTTAACCTTTTTGGGTTTGTTTTATTTTATTTTATCATTTTCGGTGTTGGGGTATTGTATTCAGGTTAGATAACAATATAGCCATATCAAAACTTACAATATCCATTTACCCCCCCCCCCCTCTGTATCTCTCTCTAATACTAATGCCTTCAGATTCTAGTATTAGGATGCGAAAAAGACATTTCTGACAACAGAAGTAGGTATAGCTAAACTAGGAATAAATAAATAAGCATTTATTCAAAATGTTGTTGCTGTACCAGTAGCCGTGACTTCCAATGCACTTTAGGTTAAATAAAATAAAAAATGATTCACTTTTAAATTTAAACTGATGTACTTTCATTAAGTATCTACTTTGTACACCTCCCCGACATATGTGACATAGGTGGACCACTTTGGTTACAACTGTGTAAAAAACAATGAAACCCTCGTACCCCTATACAAGAACAGAGCTGGACCACTTTGGTTACTGTTGTGTGGAAAAACAAAGAAATCTCCATGTTTGTAGACCATACTACTGGGCCACCAACATAACTATTGGAGCACTATCGTGCTACTAAAACTTTACCACTTAGATAAATGGAGTTAATAAAATGTTACAATTATGGTTCTGAAAAATCACGAAGCGAAATAATATAAAATTCATCCACATTATAAATGAAGGAGCAAAAGGTAAATTCTGATAAACTCAAATGTTTTTAGCGAGGTGATATAGATATTCAATAAGTTTAACATAAAAGCAACAATCTCGGTATCAAGAGATAATGTATATTTGTTTACAGGATTAGATGGGATAAAGTTGTGACCGAAGCTATGTGTGATACAAAAAACATTCAAGAGAATACAAATGTTGATCTATAGATTTCATACATAAAAAGATATCCTACAATGTTTTTGATAGCAAGATGATCACAATTATGCAGTACGAAGAAGGATCAAATTACGTGTTTGTGTAGATAATGCACAAGTTTCTGTTTGGGAAAATTTGTAATACGAATCTACGATCTCGTAAACGTTACCAGTCAATCTACAACGATTCGTCAAAAGCAGAGATAAAATTTATAAAAAACAAAGTTCTGTTCAAACAGCACATGGTGACACAGTATTCGAAGTAGCTGTTTTTGTATCAATCATCGGAATGGCAAAAGTTTAGATAAATCTGAAATCATTCAAAAGCTTCAACAGATTGAAGAAATGTTGCAGATTGCTGACAATAAAAGTGCCCGTTGAAGATGGTTCTTCTGTTCACTTGGTGATAACGCTGAAGACAATGTGTCAACATAAAGTACACTTTGGATACTTTATAGCGTTTAAATGCCTGATAAAATCAGTATGTAAGGCATATTTAATACAATCCTAAAAGTGCACAAATATCAATCAATTGTGGGAACTAGAAAAAAAGGACAACAAAATGTGCTAAACAGAGGGAATCGTTAACCAAACAATTTACGTCATGCAAGCAAGCTAAAACACTATTATCTTAGAGAGGGGTGTGTGTTACTTACGTAGATGACCAGTGGCAAGTAGACATTGTTAACATGCAAGCGTATGAACATACAACAATGTTTCCAAATACATCTTAATAGTGATAGATATATTTAAAAGATACGCATGGTCACAGATAGTTAAAAATAAAATAGGAGACAACATACACAACGTTTACATATAAGTCTTCAAAGAGACAGAACCAGAAAATATACAGCTTGATGCAGGGGAAAAGCTTTAAATAAATACTCGATCAAAAAATGCATATTTCCTGGAAAAAATATTCATTTTGGACCATTTTAATACATCCATAAAACCTTCAGTCACATGTGTGCGGAGTATAAACCAGTGAATCTTTCGCAGTGTGCAGATGTACCGACCTTCAAGATCCAATTTGCACAGACAACCCGTAGTAATTGAAACTGAGCTACTGAAACGTTTGCATGAACGAAGCAATATTAATCTCGTACTACACTGTGGGAAATAAATTGGTTATAGTGCAAAATCAACGGAGAATTACATGTGGGTGTGGCAAAACAGTAAATAGAGAATCAATGTATTTTTGCGTATATTGAATTTATAATATGTGTCCATGAGGTAAGTTGTACTCTAATCATTTTGTAAACAACATATTAATTGCATTTGAGTTCAAGGTCAGTCATGTTTACTGTTACGACTAGGGCGAAAGTAACAAAAGAAAAGACTCAAAAAAGCTTTCAAGATTTAAACACAAATATTTAATTTCCTAAAATATAAAAATATTTCAACAAACAATCAAAGTGAAAGAATTAAAAATAACTTACAGTATAGAATATCCTTAAAAGTCCTAAATTGTTCTAATGTTCACTGATCCTGAAGTTAATCCAAATTATTACGAATGGTTTCCTTTCGTTTGGTTTTATGGGTTTAACGCCATTTTGCAGCACATAATAGGCTATACATGGCGGCCAGTATGTCGGGTGGAGGAAGAACCCGGGAAAATCCCGGGAAGAACCACCAACCCATGGGAAGCTACTGGCAAGTTTTCTCACATGACCACATTGGCCGAGTCCAAGACTCGAACTCACGCGGACAGAGGTGAGATGGCAGTGATCGGTAAAGGCGAGCGCCTTAGACCACTCGGCCACCCAGGGCCCCTATTCCGAATGGAGAATGTTCCGAATGAAACCTCCAATCTTCTGGCGTACCAATAAGAATCAGTTATATCCAAGTGTTATTAATTCCAAGTAATCCTTGTGAATATTAAATATCACACAAGTTCTAGAAATGTTTCCGATAATTCCACGGAGCTGTATAATTCTTAAATATCAGTAATTAATCCTAAAAATGTACTGTCTGGAAAATATTTCTGGAGTAGCAGTACTAAATCCAAAATGTACTGTGTAATAATATCTCTGAAGCATAATATCACACACAAAGACCCAATTTCGTTAAAGACCTCTAAAGCTGACGAAACTATGTAGTAATGTCGAACGCTGCGATTACATCTTATTTTATAGTTGCTGTACTGCATCATTAAAATACAAATAAAACCCGTTTATTATTCCGTCTCAGATCAACATCTTAATATTACGCTCTTACTATCCAAGTTCTGGTCAGCAAAAAGAATCATTCCTGAATTGCGAAATCCAGGTCAGGTCAAGTGCAAAACTCACGCGCTGAGTCACGTGACATGACTAATGCTTCAAACGATAATATTGATTTTCCCAGGACCAATGTACTGGGTCACATAGAAATTACCGTATGTGTGTACTCTGCAAAACGACACCTATTAGACTATTATGCAGAGGTCATGAACTAATAAAACTATACCATTATTTAAAAGAAATGATACATAATTCCGTAACATTACATAGCATTTAACAATTAGATTGTTATTTTTGCTGTCTTGACGTGAGAAAGGTCATGTACGTTGCTGAATTGTCCATTAGAGTTACTGATATTCTGGAACATTCTCTCACGTGACTTATGTTTATATACATAGATTTCAATAGACAACATTTCATTCTTGTTCAAATAGTCAGGCTATGTAGAATCGTTTTAATAATCAGATGTTTATAGTTCTGTTGTGAAAATTCAGAGCAAATTCAGAGAGTGTAATTATTTATTTGAAATATTCATTGAAATTTCCAAAAGTGCTCATTCTCATATTGGATTAATACTTGACGTTAGGATCGATGTGAATTTATAAAGGATATTCAGTATTACATCATTCAGGCTTAGTAGTACATTCAAGACTACTGACACATCAGAGCAGTCAAGACTACTAGCACATCAGGACATTCAAAGCTACTTGAATTCATTAGTAACATTCTACATTGATGACTTGTGATTAGGACACTTAGGATTATTAGATTATGTGAACTTTAATTCACTTTATTGTAAATGTCTTTTAAATTTTCACTTTAATTATCTAGAAATATATCGCTTTTTTATTTTACTTAAATTGTTGGTTTCATTTTTCTGTTACATTATTTTAAGATCTAGAGTAGTACCAGTATTTGCAAAAGAGGAGCCAGGTCCGTCCACAGATGGAATATTCAACACTTTTTGGTGGGTAAATGGACTTAAGATTAAAAATACTAACCAGTACAGAAGTTCACTATTGTCCTGCACCTCAGTTAAACGCTCCAATGAACCAAGATGTTTCCATAATATTTAACGAGATACAAATTTATTATACTGAAACTCATTATTTACACACAGACCACTGAATCTGTTTCAAACTGTACTCCAAAATTTGACAATGATGAATCAATGAAAGATAAGATCACGGTGTGACATGACAATTTGGCAGCAAAAGCTGGCTGTGGAATTTTCTACTGGCATTTCATGGGGAAAAATGTCATAGAGTTAGCTAAATCAGTGTACAAACGTTAGGTTTATTTCCATATTTTAAAGCTGCTGTATAATGTAAATGACGATGCGTTCAAATTCAATAACAGCGACATTGACTTAAAACAATTTTAATTCTTCAATAATTTTTAAATTCCGCCAGAACATGGCTACAGATAGATGAATCAAAACACGAGTAATTGATTGATAATGGACCAGAAGAACATAACAATGTGCACTAAGATCCTATGGTAACTACAACAGCTCTTGTGTTAGCCGCTTAGAACGTAAAAATAACTTTGGGGCAAGTCCTGTTTAATACTGGAGCACATTGCCAGCTGATGAATGAATTTAACAGGAAACAAAGAAGATCCAACAAGATGGATTTACTTTATTTTTGCAACATAGTAATGGTATGGCAGATGAGGCAATATCTAGATTCAATCAAAGTATTAGATTTTAATATATACTCATTGGTGCCTGCATTAACTTAACATTGTATTTATCCATGCTGCACTAATTCATACTGAACTACACGTGTGTCTCAAAATAGGGTATTGAGTGGTATGAATTACTTTTTATTGTAAACACGCAATGGACTTAAGTATCTGTAACAGGTGATACAAATGGCAATAAACATGCTTAACCTTCTGCTTCCTGAATTTCCTTTCTTCGTTATTCCTGCTAATCAGATCCTCACGTGAAATTGTACTGCGATCTAGGCTAAAGTTCCAACAGAAATTAATTCCAAACGATAATTTACAGCACACAAAAACGATGTCAATTTGATGTCCCCAAAACACACACACACACGCATATATATATACATACATATATATATATATATATATATATATATATATATATATATATATATATATATATACATATACATATATATATATACATATATATATATATATATATATATATCTATATATATATATATATATATATATATATATAATTCCTTGGAAGTTTTGATTAAAAGAATTGTATTTTTTTTCATTTTATGATTCCAAAATGCCTAAGGCAGAACAAAACTATGTGCCAGTCCCTCCAGTCACATGTACATCATAGGGACTCACCCAATTGTTAACTCCGATCCATCACTAGAGAATCAGACTTGAATTTCATCAGTAGAAAACGAAAATCGTTCCATTGGAGACCAACTGGGAAAAGTATTCAAAGGCGCGGTCATTCATAATATGACTCTAAATTAACATTTTACGTATAACAAAATGCCATTTTGTCAAACCAATGACTGCAGTGTGCGGTAGACTACCAAGTTCAAGATCTCTGGGCGGTGCTATGTGGGCATGAAAAAGTATTATAGTTCCAGCAATATATGTCATATCTGTGAAAAGGAGACCACTAACGAACCAATGACGGAATCCACGTTCTACTCAGGTATAGACGAAGTTGACGAAGGTGACGAAGTTGATGTTGATGAAGAAGGTAAAACACATACCAACTAAGTAGGAACTGCCGTTGGCAAGTACAAAGTAAGAGATAATGATTACCTAACTTTAGAATATAGAGGTCCTTCATATGTAAACTGTCATTTAATTCACAAATATCCAAAATATATTTCACTATTTATTCATAATAAATATGGATACAATTCTGATATGATTATCAATCTTAGCAAAAG
Source organism: Margaritifera margaritifera (assembly GCA_029931535.1). Classification (NCBI taxonomy): domain Eukaryota; kingdom Metazoa; phylum Mollusca; class Bivalvia; order Unionida; family Margaritiferidae; genus Margaritifera; species Margaritifera margaritifera. The sequence goes on along the minus strand of JAQPZY010001070.1, from coordinate 735,965 downwards.
GCTTTCCAAGCTAAGAGCAGTCAATAATAATCAATAATGATGAAATATATATTCTGTTATGAAGAATTTTACAGTTGAGTGATTTGAAAGAGGTTCTCGTAAAATAACAGCCATATTTCTGGATAGTTATTGGTTATGGGCCAATCAGTGGATCAACTTACTAAACACTTAAGCGATGATACAGTTACACAAACAATTAAAAATGTAGCTTATCCAATGGGCAGAGCAAAGATTGCGAAGCCTGTTCAAGAGTCCTGAACTCCTGCAAAGATTTCGTAAGAATGGAAACTACATTTCTGAGAAAAGAAATGTATCCATGCGAATATATGGATTCATTTGAAACAGTTAATGGAGCCATATTACCAGCAATCGAGAAATTGTATTCAAAGGTAAATGAATCAGGGATTAATATATGTGATAACGAGTATGTTAAAGCTGTTATGAAACATTTCAAATTAAATTTCCTTGGTGATATTCACAACTACAACACACAGAAAGATACCGTAATGTTGTGTGATATTTTTGAAGAATTCCGATCTGTCTGTATGAGTAATTACAAACTTCATCCAGAACATTATTTTAGTGCCCCCGGACTTGCTCAAAATGAGAACTTGAAATAAGCACCGTGGAATTAGAATTGTTAACAGATTGTGATCTGTTTTTAATAATTGAATCTGGAAACAGACGTGGAATTAGTATGATACCTAATGGGTATGCCAGGCAATTCATGAGTATTATTTGGACGGCCGAGAACAAAGTTCTTAGTGACGGAGAATCATACAGCAAGTTGAAGGTCATAGATTATGCATATGTAGCGCAACAATTTGAAAGGTTGGAACAAGTGCCGACCAATGCTTGTAAGAAATATTAACTGGGCAGACAATGAACTAATAAAACGATTGGAAGAAAATTTAATGTCTTCTATAACTGGATGAAGTTAGAAGTAGATTTAGAAATATCAATGCATTTACATCACTATTTTAAAGATTATCATCTGGCACCATGAAAACTTAATTCCTAAGAAGGATGATTTATCTCCGTTACAAAGGAATTAATAGATTAAAAAGGATACAAAACCTTGAGTAACAAAATTATTATCCACTTTAAAACAAGGAAAGATATATTATTCTCAATCGTCATTTGAATTTCTATGTTCAATTGGGAATGAAACTAAAAATGATACACAGGACAGTTGTATTCGATCAAGAGCCATGGCTAGAACAATACATTGGACTGAATACATTTCACAGAACAATAACAACTATGGAGTTTGAAAAAGATTGTTTTAAATTAACGAATAAATCTTTCCTCAGAAGACATATGGAAATTTAAGAGAGAACTAATATAAAGATATGTACTGACAAAAGGTAATATTGTAAACTTCAAAAGGTTATTTTATTTTTGCAAGATAAAGAATAGTAGATGAAAATATGGTGTTAGTTAGTTCCAAGAACAAGAAAACAAAGTTAGTCAAACGAATTCAGGGTGACTTTATAGTCTTTGAAGTAAGTAAATTGGTTATGTGTGACTTGTGTTACAGTAGTCTTAAGAACAAATATGGTGATAGAATGAAATTAAGTTTTACGGATACAGATTTTCTGTGTTGAAATAGATGACTTTTACAATGACATGAAACAAAAGGCTAACACGAACGTTGCTGGATTATTCAAAGATGAGATGAATGGTGTTCTAATACTACACTTTATTGGTCTTAGAAGTAAGTTCTATGCTTTTAGGACTGATATAGGAGAAAAAAGGTTTACAATGGCATTAAAATATCGGTTGGTCATTATTCTTTAATTAGCTTGTAATCAAAGGGATACCCCAGACGCACTAATAACTTTGAATGTTTACTCTGTATTGAAATTTCCAGAAGTTCTCTTTTTATTTCATCTTGTATTAATTGATGTTCATCCGAAAGACTCTCTGCAGCTTTTCCTGTCTTAAAACATAACAATAAACCTAGTGTTCTCACGGAAGTCGCGAACAGTTGCATGATATTGTGCACTATCACCCATATAAATATTCCATAATGCCTACCACAGAATGTTAATTTTGTTGGATTGGTGTGTTCCTTTTTTCATCATTTAGGTTCGCACAATCGTCTCTAAGTATTAGTTTCTTTGTACTTAATACAAAATAATTTGAAATGTTATATAATTTATTTTAATTACATCAGGGTCTCAAAAAGCAGTTTTCTGTATTAAGTCATACTGCACATAAATGTTGGTTGGATATATAATAACAATCAAAGTTTTTCTATTAGGCTTTTTAAAGTACATTCACTTAGTGATTAATATCACTAAAACTGAATAGATTTATTTGGTTGTTCTGGATATTTACCTGTGCATAAGAAACAAACTAAATATACATATTGGGTGCATCCATATTCTCTTTTCTATTTATCTGCAGGTGTATTCCTTGCTGAACATGAGCTGATTGTTGTCCTCTACAATGAAATCTAGTATGGTGTGTGCTTCTTAAGTCCGACCATAAACAATGGTGATCTGTTTTAAATTTCTTTAAAGAGTCATATTACTAATTTTTGTGTGTTTTTGTTCCTCACCAAAGAAATATTTAGTGTTTGTTCTCTAAATTGTTGATCTAATTTATATCCTTGTGAATAAAACATGCTTGGTAATCCTTCAACCGTTATGATTATATTTCCTATTGCTGAATTACAATACGTTTCCGGATTCGTTTTAGCATCTTTTTTTTTCAAAGTATCAAGATTCCTTTCTCATTCTTGGTGAATCAAGTGTGACCTTTGTTAATGTTGTATTAACTGCCACATCAAACATTCTCTCTCTAGTGGTGTAATTATTAAAGAGAGGCATTTCATTCCTATACTTATCGTTTGCAGAATTAGCGATTATTTCAGTCGTAATTCTTTCGTACCAGAGACAGATATTCTCCAAGTCATAACCTTGTCTTTTACCTTATATCACTTCAGATACTTTTATCAGTGTAACTGTAAATCTCAAATCCTGTGGAAGACAAAAAAGGTTACAAAGTACAATGATCTGTTAATATCTGAATATCGATTGGCATTCTAATTTTGTTTTTCGTATACAATACATTTAACAGATTCTGAACCTGTGTTCATGCTTAATACAGTGATGTGTCGGATTAATATTCTTTACACCTCTTGTTTGTGAGGACTTGTATATTTTCCGTATGTCGCCATGCTATTTAGCAAGCACATGTTTACAGCAAATCTGGCAAAGACTAAAGAAACGTATAGCCTTCAAAAATACTAGTTCCCATTACAACTGCAGTAACTAAATGCTCATAAGTTACCTGATTACCAGAAGGTTGGTGAAAATCATTAGGTTTCAGTTACCTTGGTTTATCTAAAGTAGTCTCGGGGTTAGAAGAATAATAAAGAGAAAAAGCTTCATCCAGATTATTTAATGAATGTGTAACCTTGCTCTCGTAATCTCTCATTAAAGTAATCTAATGACTTTGCACTGTTTTGATTAAACTCATTAGCTTGTGTCTGCATTTGCTTTAATGTTTATAGTGTCTTATTACATAAAATTGCTTCTTGTAAATGCTAAAGCAATAACAAATGTTATACCGATCATTACTGCTGCTGCCATTTAATGATAGTAAACTTTTAAACTGTCTCCAATTTCAAGTTATAACTTTATATAATCAGGAGTATTATCTGCAACTCCCCAAATTTAAAGATGTAAAATTTTGTTTTCTTCAAAATAGTATGGTATTGATTATTTTATTCTGTTATATCCTATTTCTGTAGGTCCTCCAGGTAATATTTTTTTCAATTTCTCTGTACATATTTAATGTGGAAGCATGACTTGTATAATTTACCAGTGATTCAATATAAAATAGTTAAACATTATATGTATTTGACTTCATTAAGCGTATACAAATTGAATATTAACCAGATTTGTTTAATTTTAACAATATAATGTGGTGAGTCACCTATTTTATGTGACTTGTAGTGAGCCAAATGTGATGGTGCATAGTCAAATCCATATCTAGTAGCTACTGTTTGTCCTGTAATCTGTGCATTAAATATACTCAGAAAGCCTTTTTAACCTCTTCAGTATTTTAATGAACATATGGATCAAATTTTTTTATATCAAAAATAAGGCCTTTTCTTGTATGACGAGAACCAAATAACAATATACTTCTAGATTGTTCATCATAAAATGGATCTAACCTTTTATCATGATGATTAATCCTGTTTTTAATTTTATGAACTGTGGTACTTATTGCAATACAATTTATTCATATTTCTGCGTTTGAGTCTGTTTCAAATTTCTATGTGTCTTTTTCTAAATCTGTTCTAAGTGCACCAATTCTTTCACTCAATGTTAAGGTATGTTTATGTGCCTGAGGCTTAAATGCTTCTTTAATGGTGCCTGCTTGTATTAATACTTTAGATCTATGGCTCCTTCTATTTCTGATTTAACTGTATAAATTCTTTAACTTAATGGTAAAGTCCTCTTATCTATTTCTTCTTTTCAATTTCATCTGTTTCTGTTCTTATCGTTTGTTATATATCATTAAAATTATAGTTCAATCTTTTAATTTTTATATCTAATTCATCAATGTTTCCTTCTACACACCCAATAGTATTAGTTAGTGCTCAATATGTATATACTTTACTATCTGTTACAACTTGTTTGCCTTTTTTATTCCAGGATAATGTTCATTTTTGAGAGTTACTAAATCCTGGTCTTTTGAAAGTTTTGTGTTATCGCGTCAATCAAGAAATTGATAAATATTAGCCAGTTTTCATAGATCTAATCATACTTTTACTCATATTAACATTTCGATAAGTCCACGATCTTTCCATTGACCTTTTCAGAGTCATTAATAATTAATCAATCTTCTGACTTTTTCACACCAGCGTTAAAGTCATCAACTAACTTTTTCATCTCTTCATCATTCTGTTTCTTCCCATTAGTTAATTCTTTCTGCAACTATTTAAGTTGTGATTGTAAAGTATTGTAATTTTCAATAGACTTGCAATTTTTTTTCAAGACTTCATCATTTCCTCCACGTCACTGTCTAAGACCAAGTGAATCTGACGACTTTTGTAAATTGTTATTGTAACCCACTATACTATTTTATTTTCATAACCATATCACTACGTGACAGACAGATACCATCACCACCAAATATATAGTTTAGTCTAATTTTTGAATCTGAAATATACTGCTGACATTTTATTGTGATGTTTTCATCTGAGTGATAACCTTGTTCGCCTACAATTCAATTTTTCAAATACTTGTTTACGGTTTCTTAAACACTAGAAACCGACTGTGTAATAATTGTTATATTTTGTACTTGAGCACCTAAAATACATATCACATACGACCTAATACTCTGATTTAGACCAGCTATTCCTTCATCGTTAGTTTGTTGCTATCTTATGCAAAGAAATAAGTCAATCCTATTTTTTTCATCTAGTGTTATTAGAGTTATAATGCTCAAAACAATATCGTATCCACCATGCTCAATTTCACCATTTGTCTCCCTCATATGTTTCCTCTCAAATTATATTCTCATTAATAAGAGTAATGTTATTCCCTTTTAGATATATCGAATCATGATATGGTGAAATATTAAAGTTGTTTCAGATTATGTTAAACTGTTTTACATCTATATTCTTGCTCGTTGGATTGAAAGATTCTTCATCTGGTAATGATAGCAAGCATTCAGGCCATACTTTTCGTATTTGAAAACAGATGTGAAACCTATCCGTTGAATTTTCTAAATCCGGTATATCTTTATATGATAAATGTCAATAATATGTTCCACATCCTGAGGTTGCCATCTATATTGTCCAGCTTAATTGATTTTGCCGAAATTTCATATCATACAGGCCTCTACATCTGTGCAATGATTCATCGCTTTCCAATTTTAAAGTGTATTTATTTAGAATGTTTAGTGGTTATACATAAAATAGTATTTTTCCTTTAAGTATATTTGTTATCGCTAAATTAATTTCTATATTAACTTGTATGACCCAAGTTAGTAAATTTAATGTGTTAAACTGGGTTGCTAGACAAGAGTAGGATACAGTGCTTGTTAGCATTAAAATCTTAAGTCTTAATAATTTAAATGTATACAATTTTGAATGCCAAAAATATGTAGTGATTATTTGGTTCACCGAATGGTTCATTGGATAGTTTAAATTTTAAATTAATAAAGATGGCGTGCTGTATGAATAATTTCAAATAAATATTTTTAAATTACTAGTCATGAAACATTGGTGCATATGAAGTGTGTCTGTGTGTTTGTGTGTCTTTGTGTATATTCTTCAATATGGTTGATATAATAACTAAACAGAGGTGGTCTAAAAACTTTATGAAACTAGGCCAGTGGTCTTATAAAATGTTTATTAAAAAGACGCTGGGTCAGAGATGTTCAAAATTGTATTAACTATACCAGTGGTTTTCAAACATTTATTATTAAAAAAATCTCGGACAATGGTGTTAAAAAATGTATCCCCCACCCCCACCCCCAAAAAAAAGCAAAAACAACAATGAAACACTGCGCCATTCGTCCTTCAAAATTTGATGAAAAGAGGGCTAGAACAGTGGCCTCTGGTTTTCCATAACATTATGAACGATAGGAATGGTGTGGACTAGTGTTTTATAAAACAAATAAAAATAGTGGAAAGCCACATGTTAGTTGACAGAATTTTAAAAACCTGCTTAACCGGTTTAAAGCCGATGGAACCTTTTAAAGCGGATTAAAGTGGATAATAGTTGAATTTTGGCCTTGAATTTTTGGTGCTGGACCGTATATCTCTGACTGTTTACACATATCGCAATAATCAGGAGCCGGACTAGAATAGCATGCATATGGATAGAACTGGAATGAAAATTGCTCAGTGTGATCTTTCTTTGAGCAAAAAAGATCGTACAAATTCAAATTTCACAGATCGCTATCTATGTACATTTGTATACTACTCACAGAACTTCGAAAATAGTATTCACTATGCATTGTTAGTTGAGTTACGCAGTTAATAATATAGGTCTACGCATACAAGGCACCAATTTCACTAAATCTCAAAATGTTATATAAACTGTGTTACGACTAGGGGTAATGTAACAAAAGAAAAGACACAAACAAGCTTTCAAGATTTAAAATACAAATATTTAATTTCCTAAAATATCAAAATATTTCAACAAACAATCAAAGTGAAAGAATTAAAATAACATACAGTATAGAATATCCTTAATAGTCCTAAATTGTTCTAAATTTCACTGATCCGGAAGTTAATCCAAATATTCCGAATGTAGTATGTTCCGAATGAAGTATATTTCACTGTACTAATGTGTTAATAAAAATCAAATATATCCAAGTGTTATAAATTCCAAATAATCCCTGTGAATGGAATATCACAAGTTCTAGAAATGTTTCCGATTATTCCACGGAGCTGTATAATTGTTAAGGTTGAAGAAACAGTACTAATCCAGAATGCACTGTATTAATATCACAAAAGTAGAATATCCCACACGCAAAATGAACCAATTTCGTTTATGACCTATCAATCCAATGCAACTATGAAGAATGCATGAATACTGCTATTAATTCTATAATATAGTCTCCCACTGCGCAGAAACAAAAGAAAAACCCATTGCGTCTTTGATAAACAACAGGACATTTCGAAATATTGTAACCCTCTCCGAACCAATCAGAAATTAGGTTATGCATGACATCTCTATAGTACTAGAGTACCAATGTTTTAAATAGTAAGTAACGTATTGATTCACAGAATCTAGGTCAGAAGTTTACCCTCTTCACACGCTCTAAAACCACGTGATATGACTAAGGCTTCGAAATATTGATCGAGCCTACCGTATGTGTACTCACAAGACGACCGCTGTTATATTAACAACAGAGATCACAAACTAATAAACTATACAATTATTAAAAGAAAAATGATATTTAATTCCGTAGCAACTTATTTATAATACCTTTGACAAATTATAGGGTTTTGACACAGGAGCGCATTGCAAAATTATGCAACATTACTCTTTACTTTTAGAACTGTACACGTGGGTATAAGTTTATTCTTGAGAAAAGAAATATGAGAAACTCCTCATTTTTGAGGAAATCCTCAAACATTTTCCTAAAGATTAAAGAAGACTCTTTGGAGAATTCAAAATATTACGATTGTAATTTATTCCTTAATAACTGCTAAATGTTTAATAAATAAAATTTTGTTCCAAATCAAGCCATAAGAAAGCTATTTGACAATCTCAATTTGAGGAAGAAAACCTAACATGTTTAGCAAAACTGAAACCTAACGATCAAATGTTTTTACACATGAGCGAGTCAATATTTTCTCAAAAGGAAATTAGTCTGAAATAGGATGATAAACCAAAAATTCGCTGCAGCTACATTGCAATTGGAAATGTGTAAATATTCCCTCACCTACTAGAACTACGCACTAATCAGACAAACAAATATACACATGGTAATAATAGTGTGTCTTATACGGCCACGACTAATAAAAAGCAAATCAGAATGTATACAGTTTTTTATTTTTTATTTTTTACATTGGAACCCCGCTCTCTGCATCAAACAATATCACACCTCGCCGAGACCCGTTTAAAGTACATATCAAATTGTGTATCATCTTTATGAATGCTGGTAACATGTCTTTCGCTTACATATTATTGTCTTGATTAGGAATCTTCCATGAAATAAAACAGTATTTGTGCTATGCTGAAAAAATAACAATAATGAATTAACTGTTCATGTCGACCCGAATGCTGGTTATGTCGAGACACTGCCTATTGTAAATCAAACTTACTGACAGGTTTACAGATTATTTATAAGATGACATTTATATTTGAAAATCTCCTTAGAGTTGATTGAACAATGACATTTGTTAGAAAGTTATCTCTTTACACGTATCAATTTCACCTGGAGTCGAAATGTAATTAACTATCTTTGCATAATAAGTATATTCTAATATTAAACTGTTCCATAGTGTATTGATCTTGTAGCAAATTATGAATTGATTGAATTTTGCAAAGTAACAAATCATGCACATGACATTAAAATTGGACATTTAATGTATTGAAGTGTTGCAAGAAACAGCTGTATATATATATATATATATATATATATATATATATATATATATAGAGAGAGAGAGAGAGAGAGAGAGAGAGAGAGAGAGATAGAGAGAGAGAGAGATAGAGAGAGAGTAGTTAATCATGCACACACACAAAGGAACAGACTTTTATGAAATAAATTACGTATCCAATTTAAACAAATGTTCCAATTTTACACTGTTTCGTTTTGAGATTCGCATTTTGTTCATCGATTGGCAGACTCAGTTATAAACACGAAAAGACGGATTCATTTAGCACATCACTGTTGTTTATAAGTATTAATATGCTTTACGGATCACCTCATGGACAAGCCAGCTCCATACACAAGTTATACCAATATTCCGATATTTAAACTCATACCAATTTCAAAATTCTGACATATGGCCTGGCGATTATCTAGGAGACTGAGTCTGAAACTCAAGGTTATTTGGCAAAAATAGTAACTTTTGATGCATAAAAGAAAACTTCACACTTAAACTAAAACTCAAAAGTAATATAATCTCCAGACATGTTTAGTGAATGATTTGACTAAGACATGTTGAGTTCTGGACGAATTTGTGTATCAGACTTTTTATAATCTCAGGGCCCAAATGCACAGGGTACAATTATCAAATTTATCTACGACATCACCACCATTTCGTCGTTGGATACGGTCTTTTATAATGTACATGTTAATCAAGAAAAACTCGAGAAAAGTTATGGTCCATCAAGTACTTTCGAAGGCAGAATTTCTTTTAAAGTTTTACCTTTTCTGATCAGATACATTACTAGGGACTTAAAATTTGTCTAGTAGCATTTAGAACTTCCCCTTCAGGAAGCCTCTATGCTGAGGCAATCTAACCATCACTTTGCCTGGGAACATTTAGAACTCCCACTTCAAAAAGCCTCAATGCTGCGGTAACCATCACTTTGTCTGGAGATGTGTGTGTGTGTTTGTGTCCCTGTGTGTGTGTGTCTCTGTGTGTGTGTGTGAGAGAGAGAGAGAGAGAGAGAGAGATAGAGAAATAAAGAGATATTATGACATTGTAAGGCTGCAAACTCGAAAATAGGGTTAAGCCACAATTTCATTCAAAACATGAAAATACGACTATAGGTCTAGATTCAAAGATTGTATAATCGCTAGGCAAAATCAGATGCAAATATGTAGCCAGTCTCGCCCGAATAAAGTTAAAAATGTTATAATGTACGTGTACAAGTGTAACTTTGAGGAAAATTTAGAATGTCGAGGACGCGATTCCTTCTTGGTCTCTCCGTGGATTATCTAGATTTTCGATCGACGTAAATTTCAGCTTTATATTGTCAGATATTTATATTCAACATTTTTTTTCGAATTTTGTCATTCACAACAATATTCATTCTACCGTAAGCGTGATCTGATCACATTTCCGTCGTTGTTGATGTAGACCAACATTACGTCAACATAGCTTGCAAATAGTTTACACAGAATTCTCTGGGAATGGCAGAAAAAATAGTACTAGTGGGCGGGGCTAAATTATATATATTTTGTACAAGTTCATACGGGTATAAACAAAAGAAATTCAAAATGGCCTGGTCAATCAGATTGCTGCAAATCGTAGCGAAGAAAGACAAATGTATTTATTCTTGTTAGTTTGGACTTTCACCCTATAAGACAAAAGTTGAATACTACTCCAGGTATGAAACACACGCTCTGTCCATCTCTATGTCTATCAGCTCGTTATTAATTAATTTTTCTGTCCTTAATTATTTTCGTTTCCGGGGCATAAGTCTAACCGTTCTAGGTGTGCCTATGAAACTTGATACACATGTTAAACAAGTTGTACAGATATATATTTGGTATTGACAGTTCTTTCACTATTATTCTGATTTTTGTCCGTTTTTTCTCCATCACTGTATTCATTTTCCACACTTTCTTTTCCAGGGCAAAACTAAAAAAAACTCGGGAAACTTAAGTTTGTATGCCCTGATTGACTGATTGGTTGGTTGATTAATTATTTCACTGATTGCTTCATTGATTGATATAATCATTCATTTATGTGTCGATTCATTGGTTCATTTATTAATGTGATCTAATTGTATATATTTTAAAAGGCAAATGCTAATTTCCAAATTTTGGATCGTTTTCTTCCAAGGACGCGATGCTTCTTTGATTTGTGGATATGTTTGTAATTCAGTGCTTAAAGCTGAATAGAAGAACAACATCATTTTAACATGCTGACAATATCTCCTCGCTCGACACTGTCCAGTAAAGCATCGATTATCGTCTGCATGTTCTTGATGGCAGCCATCTGATTGTATTTGACTGAAACGGAAAATTCCTGGATGAATCTCACTTAGGGATCTTAGAGGTTCGTGATTCATTGTTGATCTCTTGGTAATTGTATAATATACTCATATACTATTAGAATAAATCCAAGGATGAAGTACCTAAGCTAGTCAAGATTTACCGTTATTAAAATTGACAGCTTATATAATGTAAAAGCCCAAAACGACTGTCCGTAAGAGGAACTTGCCTTACGTATTTACGTATGAAGCGCAAATAACCTGCAAACAGCATAGACCAAGAGTCTCTGGCATCATGCGCCGGCAGATCAGGGTCCTCGTTGTTCGTTCAACCAATCATTTCAAACAAACAGCACAACACTGATCTGCCGGCCAATGTTTCGACGGCATATCATGGTTTAATCTGTTTAACAGTTGTATGAGCGCTATACAAGGGTAAGTAAGATCTTTTAAGCACACATTCATTTTTAAATTTAGAATCATATGTCATCGCAATATTTAGATGGATGAATATTTACTAAAGTTGTCTGTAATGGCAGGCCGAGTTTCGGTTCATGTGTTACTAACAATAGCCACATTAAGTTTATTTTCCATTTCTATTCAATATAGGCCTGTTACTTAAGCCCACAAAACAATATTTTCACTACTAATTGACAACTTACTTATGACTTTGAAACAAATGTCAGACTCTTTCTTCGGCAAACTTGTATAATTAAGCTTAGAAACAGCTGTTCACACTTTAAATAATATCTGAGTTAACAAGTTACTGAACTCGCTGAGAGCAAAAGACATTCGGCTTAAGTAAGACACTACTAGTATCATATACCACGATGAAAGGATTTAATCCACTATATAAACATATTTAAATCTTATCCACCTAAACATCATGATGACGTATGATTCTAAATTTCAAAATAAACAGAACAGAACTCTTTTCACTTGACGTATGCTACAAAGCACATAGTCAATAAAATACATAATGCATATACAATAGATTGATGCATAAATGAATGTATAAATGAATGAATAATGGCGATAGAAAATCTGTGCACACATACCTCTTCAAGAGAGATAGAACGAGAGAGGAGTTAATCTAACTTGTAATGCATTACACATATTTTCTCAGGTCTTTTATAGTTATTCAATCTTTATTTTTAAATAATTATAATAGTTTATACATACTTGGCTTCTGCCAATAAGAAGGATCAATATACGATTTTCTAAGTGAGAGATATAGAGAACTGATCAAGGCAAAGAAATGATATTCATCTTCGACATCCTTATTTACACAAAGTTTAGATTTTCCTTAATTCCGTTCGTTTATGCATGTCTTCCAGTCTCGATACTTAATAGGTGGAATGGAACCCTTAACTTACTTAAAGCCTTTCTTTAGCTGACATTACCTATCTATCTAAAAAAATACGTCTATGCGTTTTTACGATTTCTTACTTACCTTTCCATAACGCGCATACAACTGTGAAACATTAAATCAATATATGCCGTTGCAATATTTCCCGGCAGAATAGGGTTGCGTTGTTTGTTTCAAATGACTAATTGAAAGAAGAGCGAAAACCCTGATCAGCCAGCGAATCACGTTTGGCACTCTGGGTTTATGCTGTTTGCGTTGTATACACAAGCAAGTAAGGCGAGTTCTTTGTACGGGCAGTCATCTTTGGCTTTGACCTTGTGTGAACTGTCAACTTAAATAATCGTAAATCCAGAGTAGTTTCGACACTTTATCATTGCATTATTCACATCGAATATAAAAATATTACAGAATAACAAAGTTTAGATATATACAATGAATCACCAACCTCTACAATCCTTACCTCAGATTCATCTAAGAATTTGCCGTTTAAATCAAATATAATTATACGGCTACCACCAAGAATATGCAGAAAACATTAACAGATCCACATTTACACGTACGTGTACCAAATGTTACGATAAGATCAGTGCTGTGTTGGACAGTGTCTAACTAAAGATACATTGTCAGCATGTTAAAGTTATTTTGCTTCATTGTTCGGTTTGTAGGCACTGAATTACAAACATATCAGCAAATCAAAGAAGCATCCTTGTCAGAAATCTATTACAAGTTCTGAAATAAGCCTTTCACGAGAAATGTGGGAAAGATTAGAGTTTTCCTCTGGAAACGAAAGTGATGACCACGAATGGACTGATTCTTCTTCAGTAATACCTTATAAAATAATGGACAAAACATGGACAAAAAAAGTTATGCTCCGGAAACGAAAATAATTACAGACAGACAGACGGATTACGTATGAACAGATATATATATATATATATATATATATATATATATATATATATATATATATATATATATATATATATATATATATATAAACGGACAGAACGTTAGCAGTATCCTTGTATTGCATACCTGACGTTAAAAAAATCAAGTTGTATTGAGTAGGATATGGAATTTATAGTCAATAAAACACATTTTGTCTCATGAAGAAATGGAATAAAGGTATGTCTAGTCTCTGAATAAAAATCAACATTAATTTCTTCCAACATATTTAAAACACTTGCATTCAAGAAAGTGAGAGACGGAGAGTACAGTCTGCACTGGTGGCAATATTTTAACTCGGGTCTAGATATTTGAAAACCATATAAAACAATACATTATGTCAAGGAGAGCAGACATATCTACGATTTGCAGGTCCAACATATTTATTTTTCCTACAAGATTTAGGATATTCATTAATTTTGCGTCGATATTCATTTGTTCCATGGAATTACAACCAAAGGATTATTCAGTAGTTCAAGAGAAATGTTGTAGCATTTCTCAAAATTGCAACTCTATGGAATATACCATTCTTCTATAACCATTCCCCTCTTCGGTCTCTGAAATTGCAGGTATTTAGCCAATTTGCTCATATATTAATAGTAATAATTACAGCCCCTGTTTCAATATTACATGTATGTTTATTTCAAGAGTTATATGCATGTTGTTAACTATGTATTATTATTTAAGAAAGGTGTTGTATTTCCAAATACATATCAGTGATAAATATGCAAATTTCTCATGTACTAACAAAACAACATACTATTAGTAATATGTGTACATTTGCATCTGTGTGCCTTTTCATCTGTGTACATTTTCATCTGTGTACATTTTCCTTATACATTGTTCAAAGGTTTAAGTGCAAAGATTAAATACATGAGAAATACTGAGCTATCTGTGTGTGCATGTATATGACGCATATGTATGTATGTGTGTATTATATATATATATATATATATATATATATATATATATATATATATATATATATATATATATATATATACATACAGTGAAACCCCTCACAACCAAAAACTCTTGGGATGCCAAAAAAAATTCGGATTTGAGAAGTTTTCACTCTACTGAGGTTTTTGCAGATGTGAAATAAATATCTTTTTCTCAGCTCTTATGTGACGAGAGAGAGAGAGTGAGAGAGGGTGAGAGAGAGAGAGAGTAATTATGAGAGCATCAGTGTCTGTGTGTGTAAGAGTGCACTAAAAATAGGAAAGCTGTTAATTTTTGTTTTGTTTTTTAAATATATGTATTTAGTGAAGAATTCGTTGAACCGTATACGGTCGTACCTAAAATCATATCTTGTCACATGAATAAATACAGTTTCTCCACAAAGAAATCGAGTCCTCGTCACAAGAAACATCTGAGGAATGAGATACCTTTATAACTTTACTATAAGTCCATTGGAATAATGAATGATTATCCACAATGTTTAAATACTCCGTATAATTCATAATGTTCACGGTTCAAGAGCCTGGCTTGAAGAAGGCATGAAGCGTTGTCTGTTGTTTCGTACATCGTTCTTTAAATAATGTGGCTTGTGTTAATGATTCCATTTCTTCAGCCGTAGCCAAATAATTTAGCAATCGCGAAGATTTATAATCTCTCTATAAGTACTAAAACTTAAGAGTATATTATATCACTGTCAGGTGGCTTCGAACGTACATTCTCATCATCATATTCATCACTTTCGTCATCGGCTTGATTGCTTTCACGAAGCCGCTACACATGTTCACTCTCCCAGTCATCGAAAGTATCCTCAACAGGAGCATCATTCTCAAAATTATATAGACGCTCAGTGTCAATGTCCAGTCGTAATTCATGAGCCAGTTGAGCCAAGAGACTTTCGACCTCATCGTCATCATCACTGACATTATCATTGTCCGCATTGAAAGGGAAGCTGGCAACTTCAAAGCACAGGATTTCATTCAGTTTCTCAAATTTGCACGCATTGTTGAAACTAGATTTGTTTGCATTACTGTTGTTTTCAAATTCATCCTTGTAGAATTCCATTTTCTTTAGAATATCTGAAACATTAGATGTTCCCATGCCGATTTGTTCACCTAGTTTTTTCAGTGTAGGTTTTGGCACAGATTCATATTCATTGATCAGGCTAATTTTATCCTGGAAGGATAGTTCAGTCATAGGATATCTGCTCGTTCTGACCTCTTGACATGTCAGTGAAGACAAACGACAGTCATGGATACTTAAATACATGTATGTAATGATTTTTCACCATTGAAAATCAATTGAGTGAATCTGACTTTTAGAATACTGCTTCGTCGGGAAAGTATCAAAAAGCGAGGCCACATACCTGGTTAATATAGCCCTGATATTTAATTTAAAAAACAAAAAAAGCACTGTTCTATAGATCATGCATACAAATGAATAGCATCAATCACAATTAGATGATCAGCAGCAAAAACAGGCTTTCTTAAATGGCTTAATTACGAGCATTTAGTTATTAATACGTGTAATTCGCATTTAAATCTGGGTCTTTTGTATGGTGCAAAGACTTTAGATTAGCCTATTGTCAGCCCTAATCTGTGTCACAGCGTGTCAAGTATTGTTTTAACCTCGCGTGCCCTTGGGACATTTTCCGTGTCTTTGTCTAACATATCAGTCCACTACAGTACTTGCTAACCGTAATTAATTTGTTCCAGCGTGTGTCAGGAATTTATCAGCTAAAACGTATTTCCAAATTTGAACTGAGAGTCGGTTTTATGTGGGTCTTTTAAGCGTAAAATTGAAATTTGGGATCAAAATTTGTTTCGGTATACAGAGTTGAGGAGTTTTGGTTTACTGCGAAAAATACTGATGATATTAAATAAGGAAAAAATCGGGACTAAAAATAAATTTCGGTCTTGAGGGGATTCCGGTATACTGAGGTTTCTGAGGTTTAGGTATCGAAGAATGTCGTCAGTGTTTATTTATATCAATATATATATATATATATATATATATATATATATATATATATATATATATATATATATATATGTCTCTGTGTGTGTGTGTGTGTGTGTGTGTGTGTGTGTGCGTGTGTGTGTAAATGCGTTAGTTGAGTTTCCAAGATCGCCGCTATCGCTTAACAGGCTTGAGGCAGCTGCTCCGGATTCTTGCGCCGTTTTTCATGATTTATGTGCTTGTTGCCTGTCTTCGTCTACGTTATTGTGTTCATCATGCATTGGCTGTTCTGTTGGAATGTGTTTCGTCATCTTCTTGTTTTGGAAACGAGAACTATTAGACTTTTTCTCAGCCGTCTTGCTCCACTGCTAGACCTACCTTTGTTGTTGAATATACCGCCATCACGTGATACTCGCCAGTCCACCCGTTTATGCTATGATGGACCCTCATTAATTGCTTTAAATGACCACTCCTTGGCTCTCCACACAACATTGTGAACTAGACTAAACGACCTGGGACTACATTCTTCATTACTTAAATGTAAACGGAAGCGATAAAAGATACGTTGTTTCAAAGCTGGCCGGCGTAGAACAGGAAGAAGAATTCCAGTTATCTCCCTTTCGCCATTTCCGGCACAGCAATTTGAAAACTCGGCCGTTAATTTAAATAACTTAATTCAAATTGCACTGAAATCATCAACCTTTCTGTCAACTATCCAAGAGATACAACTGCGCATCGCATTATTCAATCCCCAATCAATAGGACAACCGGAAAAGCGCACAGAAATAGTTAATTTTATCAACGATCAGAATATCGAAATCTTTTTCCTGACAGAAACATGGCTAAAAACATCAGGCGATGAGCCCAAGCGCGCGGATCTAACACCCCCCGGTTACTCCATCAAGTCGTTCCCCCGCCACTCCCGCGAAGGTGGAATTGCTATCATCGCAAAGAACTCCATGATCGACCGTCTTAATCACACTTCAACCTTTAATTTCTACCACACATCGTTTGAACTAGTCCAAACCACACTCACACTGGAACAAATGTCAGTCCATTATTTCTGCCTCTATCGCCCTCCTCCTAGCAGAAAAAACAAGCTGAATGAATCTCTCTTTTTGGAGCAGTTTCCGAATCTCTTGGAGTATGGAAATTCGATAGGTGGCAACCTGATTATTCTTGGAGATTTCAACTTTTCCTTTGACTGTCCTGGAAACCCATATACATTGAAAATCCTTGATTCCATTCACGTTTTCAACCTCAAACAGTCAGTTAGCCAACCCACCCATAAACATGATCAAATGTTAGACTGGATTCTTCATAGACCTGATGATAATATTCTACAGTCCTCCCTGGTGTCCCACGAACTTGCATCAGATCACTTTTGCATTATATGCCATCTTGAAGTATCAGTCCCTAACCCTCCACCTTTATTTGCTACTAAGAGAAACCTCCGTATGATAAATAGAACCCAACTAATGCGTGACATCCAACCAATCCTAACAACTTTGTTACTTCCTACAGCAGAACAACTTGATAACTGCCTGCGTTCATTGCTTTCATTGCTTGACAAACATACCCCAGCAACCAAGTGTAGAGTGTCAATTCAAAAGTGTTCTCCGTGGTATAGCAATGTTAGGGACCAGCTTCGCACTGCTAAAAGAGACCGCCGTAAGGCTGAGAGGCTTTGGTTTTCCACCAGACTCACTATTCACAAGCAAATCTACGAAGCCGCTAAGAAGAATGTTACAAACATAGTCCATGCAGCGAAATCAGCCTACTACAGTACCCGTTATAAAAGCTAGGCAATTATTTTTGGTATATGCCGTTTGTTACGGAATTATATATCATTTTCCTTTTAATAATGGTATAGTTTATTAGCTTATGATCTCTGTTCTTAGTCTAAACAGCTGTCGTCTTGTGAGTATACATACGGTAGGCTCGATCGATATTTCGAAACCTTAGTCATATCACGTGGTTTTAAAGAGCGTAAGGGACATGAAAGTCTGACCTAGATTCTGTGAATCAATACAATATTTACTGTTTAAAACATTGGTACTCTGGTACTTTAGAAATGTCACGCACAACCTAATTTCTGATTGGTTCGGAGAGGGTTGCAATGTTTCGAAATGCCCTGTTGTTTATCAAAGACGCAATGGATTTTATTAGGGATTCTTCATGGTTACATTGAATTGAGAGGTCATAATCGAATTTAATTCATTTTGAGTCTGGGATATTATTCTTTGGAGATCAATTTATATTAACACAGTGCATTTTGGATTAGTACCGTGTCTTCAACTTAATTATTATACAGCTCCGTGGAATTATCGGAAACATTTCTAGAACTTGTGAGATTCCATATTCGCAAGGATTATTTCGATATAACTAATTCTTATTAACACATTAGTACAGTGAAGGTTATTTCATTCGGAATACTACATTCGGAATATTTGGATTGACTTCCAGATCAGTGAACTTTAGAACAATTTGAGACTTTTTAAGGATGTAAGTATTTTTTAATTCTTTCACTTTAATTGTTTGTTGAAAAATATTTTAATATTTTAGGAAATTAAAGATTTGTATTTTAAATCTTGAAAGCTTGTTTGAGTCTTTTCTTTTGTTACATTACCCCTAGTCGTAACACCGTTATAAAAGCTGAGCAATTATTTTTAGTATATGCCGTTATAAAAGCTAAGTAACTTTTATCAGTATATATCGTTATAAAATCTCACTAACTATTATTAGTATATACCGTTATAAAAGCTAAGCAATTATGAAAAATATATACGGTTAAAAAATTTATGTAACTGTGATTAGTATATACCATTATAATTGAATAGCATTAGCTGGTAACAGTAACTAGGATTTCCATTGATCAGAATGTTACCACGTGATCAGTTTGAACTGCGTTTATTTCTGTATAGACTGTGATGAGAACTACAATTCTAAAAATACCTTAATGTATAAATAAAATCACGTGCACAGCTAAAGGTAAACACTGCAAGTGAAGGCAGAAACAACGTTTGCCTTCAAAACAAAAGAAATATGTTACAATTTGTTACAAAAAAATTGGATGAACTGAATTCGAAAAACTAAACAACACATATTCGTAATTTTTTCATTAAAAAAAATAATTATTTGTAATACTAAATTCGTGAAAAAACAGGATAAAAACATTGCAAGGCCCCTAGCAGGTCAAGGTCAGTGATCGCCGGTATTCGCCATCAAACTTGCTGTGTCCGCAATGGCAGAATATGGAGAATGTTCGTTAAGATTGCAATATCAGATAGATTTCATGCAAGAAGACATTAAAAACATTGGCCCAACAATATTTGACCATCGCTATGAAGTGGTAGAAATATCAGAACCCTTGTTTTCAAGCATTTTAAATGAACCAACACCAGTTCAGTTGCCAGATGAACTGCATGATGAACAGTGACCAATACGGTTTAAATGTCTTAAAGAGGAAGATCTCTTAAATATCTCAGAGCAGTGGTACTCAAAATCTACCAAGCAAAACACTCATTGAGGTTACAACACTTTCACAGGTAGATTCATTCATTCATTTTTTCATTCTCGCATTCAGCATAAAAAATTAATTGAAAAAGGAAAAATGCAGTCGACAGGGTTGTTCATTAATCTTGGCTTAAATAATATTGCTTGGTACCTAATTGGGTCTTAACTGTTTTTTCATAAAGCATAACCGTATTAAATGAAGAAAGGCAATGTGCTGTTTATGTGTAGATATAATAGCAAGAAAATTTTTTCATTTTAACTCTTTAACACCATTTCATATAAATTTGAGACATTGTTTGCTCTGCAATCAATAAAGTGAAGTTTACCTTAAAACGAATTTAAACGAAATTGCAATGAATTTTCAAAATGAACTTTCTTTAGAAAAACAGGCTTGAATTAAACTTTTGAATTCTTTTCTGGCATATATCCTGGGTGTTGTATCTCCGTTATTTTTTTGCCAGCGGGTGTATGTCGTACCATGTATGCCAATCATTGTACTCAGACAATGTTTAAAGGCAATGTTTAAAAAGTTTTGAAAAATCTGCATACTGTCAATGGACATATTTTTCACAATATTTTAAAATAGAAAATTTTTTTTTTATAATAAAAAAATTGTAGAGAAAGGAAATATGCACAAATAAATTTGCATAAAAATCAAAATATTTAACTCAAAGAAAAAAAAATAGTTACTATCAAACTCAAAACCATATGAATTTCATCGTGGTACAACCTTGAGGTAGAACTGAAGACCATCGAGCCTGTAGATTTGGCCCATATGCTAGCCATATTTTATGCTGAAGCCGCCCCTAAGGTCACTACAGCACATGTGAGGACATTTCCTGAAGCCCAAGTTGAAAACTACCACAAAAATTCTTTACAAAATGTCAGAGCTATTATTAATCGTCATATTTAAGTTGAATGTTATCTTTTAATCAATATTATTACAGACTGTGAGTTTACAAAAGCAAACGACATGTTAAATAGGAAATTCAAGTTTAATAACTAGAATTGTTTCTGAAGATCAACTGAACACAAACCTATTATTCTTTAATCAGACATGCACGCAATCAATTATTACCTGATGCAAGATCATCCTACCACATTCAGATACAGAGTTTGGTTATATCTCTATATTCTCTGTGTTACTCGTGGATTAGAATTCCACAGCCAGTTAACACCCACCAGTTTTGAATTCAGGTTTGATGAAACAGGGGCTGAATATGTCATTGTGACCTAACACACAATGCATAAAAATCATCATGGGGACTTAAATGCTAAGAAGAAAAACCCTGACAAGAGAATATATGCAACTGGAAGTCAAAACTACACAGTCAATTCAGTAAAATACTACCTTACACGCATTGATCCAAAAGCTGAATCACTCTTTTGTCACATTGATAAAAATGCTTTGGAAAAGCCCCAAATGTTTCAAACATGGTACACGACTAGAAGTGTTGGGCAAAGGCAGTTTAGTAATTGTATGCCTGACATATGCAGAAATGGCAACATTTCTGCAAGATATACTGACCACTCTCTTTGTGCCACAGCTTTGAATGAATGACAGATTCCAACCTTCCTGCTAGGCACATTATGTCTCTGTCTGACGACTCCAATGATCTTTTTTTAAAACCCTACACAAGGCTCAGTACTCAACATAAGCAACAAATGAGTACAATTCTGTCCAATGTAAGTTCAAATGTGGCACTCTCCCCTCCAGGTTCTTCCGCAGTACCTTCCCAGACCTCTGTAAATGTTCAAATGACCCCTGCAAACCCAACCAGTACCACCTGCCATTGCAATAACTGCACCTTCCAGTTTAATTCCTGCTAATACAATTCATTTTCCCCAGCAAGTTAAGGACATATTTGGTTTTCAAGTTGAGTACCCCTTGTCAACTATCCATGCCAAATGTATAATAATAGAAGACATCAATCATTTCTGGTTTTTATTATAAATTTAATGGCATTTTCCAATTATTAATTATAGGTGGGATTCAGAAAATGCAGAACAAATAGTTCAAAACAAGTACAAATTAGAGCAGTAAATAAATGAACTTGGCATACAATTGTTTGATTTTTACAGGTATATTTCAATCGAGTTTTGCAATTATTATTACAATATTGCTAGAAAAGTGTGTTAATAATAAACATAAATGTCACAAATAAACAAAATAATTAGACTTGTTGTTATGATTTCCTGTGTGAAATACTTAGTTTTTACACCAACAGCATTCCACCTCAACCATTAGTCTCTATTTATATATATTCTTCTGTGTCTCTGTACATTTATTTTCAAAACTGATGTCACATATTTGACTGGGGAGGGGGCGGGTTGTAAACAATTCTTTTTAACTGAAAAAAGATCCTGGAATAACTATATGGATACAAAATAACTGCTCATTATTTTACAAGTGTGTGTGTGTGTGTGTGTGTGTGTGTGGACAAACAAAACTGCTTACATAGCTTCTATAACCTAATACATCAACATGTATTAGCCTAGCCTATTATAAACACGAAAATAAGTTTAAGAAAAGCGAAAATATGTTTCTAACAAGTCTGGGCAGTGATGGATCTGCCAAATCACTTTCAAACAGTCCATAAATGCATTAAAATCTTAGTCATTTTTATGTCTAAACAACTTCATAGCTTTACTTTGAATATTGATCTTCCACTCAGATTGCATATGTCCATTTTTGTAAAATATGTAGACAATGCTAGGAATGTTCAAAACATTAAATAGGATACCATTGGTTGAATTATTTGTTTGATGATGACATAGTTATTATATCCATGCAGGAAAATCCCCTGTTCTATAAATAGCTACGTATCTGGAACCCCAAACTTATATTCATACCCTGAATGAAGCGTCGACAAATACAATATATATATATATATATATATATATATATATATATATATATATATATATATATATATATATATATATTATAAACGATATCATGTCCCTTTTCCGCTTTATTTATCAATCAAATCGCGCAAAATAGCAATTTCAAAACAATAAAAAAAAGAAAAAAAAGAAAAGAACTACAATTTGCTTTAAATAATTTATATCATCTGCTCCTTGAATTTTATAGTGTATGCTGAAATGTATCCAACATAGTACAGGTCAGACCGGACGAGGTGTGCCTGTGTGCATGTGTGTGTGTGTGTGTTTGTGTGCTTTATATTAACAAAACTGGTTTGGGAACTTTGTTTTCTAGCAACTACATTTATCGGGTGACATGTGTGCTAAACAGTTTTAAAACATACTGTAGTTTGATTTACCCAGCGATAATGATTACTTTGGGAAAGCACGACAGAAACTCTCAGGTGCGCAGAGGCAATAGAATGCATTGTATCCTACAATGACGATATTGAATAGTGGCCGTTTTCTGCCCCGAGTTTTTTGAAAACATAAATTTTTATAAATTTCAAGACTGTTTGTGTTAATGTGCCATTCAATATATAAATGAAATTGTTTACAGTCATTTTATTTATTTTGGAAATTTATATTTTATACAAAAACAAATGCTGAGCATGGACGTGTATATTGAAAACTGCAGAATATATGTTCAGTTCATCAACTTCAAAATCAAAATTAGATATAACCGCAGTCTTGCTCCACAAACAAATGTCGACAGATTGTGGATCTATTATGGATGAAGCTATGTACAGAATATTTTTGTGGAACAAGATTGGTCTTGTGTCAAATATCTAAACTTTTTTAACATTTTAATAGGTAGCGTTGACATTTTGATGCTGTTGCCTCGTATCTACTTTACAGTAGTGTAATGAAATGTAAAATTAAAAAATACCAAGAACATTCTTATTCAACTTTTTTTTTTTCTTTTTTTTTTTTTTTTTTCTTTTTTTTTTTTTGGCTTTGGCTTATCAAATCTGTTACTGTTTTCTTACCTCAGTACCCATGGGGAATATTCACGTCTCCTGAAATAAAACTCCTAAATATCTCTAGAGTTAGGATAATCTCGAGATATATTTAAGAAAGTTTCATTGAGCTGATCTTTTGATATATTGTAATAATATTAGATTTAGAAATAAATGCAGCTAAATGACCTCATTGTTAAGCTACAGTGTAAATACACTAAGTACAGACTTCAGTTAGACACGAGGTTCAGGATGGATAATTGTCAAGCTACACTGTAAATACACTATATAGAGATTTAAGTTAGACACGAGATTCAAGACAGATAATTGTCAAGCTACACTGTAAATACACTATATAAAGTTTTCAGTTAGACGCGAGATTTAGGAGGGATAATAACATTGTTGGTATGGCAGCTACCTGTCAAACAGGATCAAGATGTTCGACTTCAACATAGGGAGTATTTCTTTCTTTCCAATTTTTATCTGCTTTCCTTTAATGCAAACTTTTTTGTTTCATTTTTTTATTTTATAATATGGAGGTAGATAAAAAATTTACATTAAAAGAGACACACAAACTGACACATACACATACATAAAAAACAGAAACATTACCATATGTGTAAAACCCTGTATGTCAAACTGAAATCATTTTGTAAATTACATTCAATAACGATATTAAACGCCAATTCCTTAAAAAGGGTATATTGTTATTTGGTTTTAGTATGCATGTTATGATACCTTGTTTTTGAATAGTTTTAATTAACCTGATGTATATCCAAAATGTACTGATCTCAATATAAATAGCCCACATCTTAAAAGAAAATTTTATAAAAAACAACACTAAGTTAAATCCACGCAAACCCGGATTTTCATCATTATGCATATCTCTAACCACCATTGCTAATTCTTGATAAGTAATTTCACCTTCTAAACTTTGTCACATATTATCAATAAGCTTACATTCGTTTGAACATAATTCATCTTCAAAACACTAGTTTGATTATATACTTATTATAATATGTTTTTGTTGTTCTAAAATATGTTTGTATATGTATATCCATTCCAAATTCGTCTATCAACATTGACATGATTTTATTAGTATAATGAATTATGTTCTAAATTAAAGAAGTATTTTGTTTCCCCATATCGAAGTATCTTGCTTTTGATCTTAGCATCACCCTTTACATTTTCTTATTTCTCATTGATTGCAATTGTTCCTTTTTGTTCTCTAAATCTTGTATTTTTTCACTACTAATGCTATTGTCATCTTGATATTTTTCATTTTCCAAAATATTCAATGTCTTTTTCAGTCTTATTTTCTTCTACACTTTCCTTAATTTTTTATATGAAGCATTTTTTATAATGTGGCCTATAATTATTATTAATTAATTCTCTTAAATTAATTAATCAGATATACTGAATTTAAGATTCTCAGGTTTAATGTCTATGCAATCAATGTCCTCTGTTTCAATGATATATGTTTTCTTTACAGCATATACTGTATCATTTCCGTTTATAAAATAGTATTCATCCTTCAATAAAGAGTTACTTATCTTCCAGTAGCCCCTCCCTCTTACATTCCTTTCAAATTTAATTTCTAAAATTATTCCTGAATGATCTGATCTATAACATGGCACAATACAAGTACTTAGAACATAACCACATAAATCACTTCAAATCAAGTAAAATATACACGAGCTTGTGGTCGAGAATTTTTCCTATGCCATGTAAACTTTTTTTTTTCATTTAAGATCCTCCAAATATTATCTAATAAATATACAATTTCCATCATAGCTATAACTTTCTACCGAGCATTTGGATTAACTATAACTTCAGTGCATTTGTATCATTTACTTATTGATAATTTTCTAAATAATTAACCTTGTCCAATATCAATTTCCAACCACCTCACCAAACAATAAAATCATTCTAAAAATCTGTTATATTTTTCTTCAAATTTTCATATTATTGTGGCTCATCATTATTTGGTTCATATAGATTAATTAACGTAACACTCTTCCCTTGTACTGTCAGGTCAATTATCAAATAATTTCTATTGTATCTCCTTCGTATCGATTTGCTTTATAATGAAAAGTATTGTTTAATTAAATTGCCACCACCCTACTATTATTCTTAGATAAACTGAAAATAGCATCTAATCCCCGTTCAACGTTAACATATAATTCTTTTTCTTAGTTATATGAATGTCTTGTATATAGATCATATTGTATTTTTTCCTTACAGAGTGAGAAACATTCCTCCTTTTCTTACTATTGGCTAAACTCCTACAGTTTTGTGAAAATATTCTTATATGACTGTCCATAGATAGTAAATCTTCATCTAAGATCAGTATAACAATTAGCCTGTATCATAGACAAAAGATGGATGTGAATACATGTATTTATTTTATTCTCACAAGGATCCATACCAAAATCAAGAAACAAATGAATAGCAAGACACACAAGCTGACAATTTTGTGAAAAGATCTGAATATGATCATCAATGAACCAAAAATATAAAATGCCTAAATCATAACAACCTGCAACACTAGTTTGATATGCGCATTACCAGACACAAGCAACAAAAGAATGTAAACACACAAATTAACATACAAAAATAAAATCGAAACTTACTAGCTTTTAATGCAAACTTAATGAGATATTTAATATGCAATGAAACTTTACCATTTTAAATTGACTTCTAAGTTGGGGGTATTAATTGTTGACTCCCTGAAGCAAGTTTTATTCTTTTATATAGAAAATCTCAGTGTACATCTTTATGACATTAAAATGATAACAATAGAATTTATCATCATTTTAAATTGGGTGAATAATTGATGGATAGGAGCATCAATGAGAAACATATGTACAAGTTGTATATTTTAAAGTCTTATTTTACATATTTTACCACACACTGTTTCCGTAGTAACCGGCGCATGAATGTAAAGCGTATGTCAGAAATGAAATAAAAGCACTTTTTTCATGTATTATAAATCATATAAAGAAAATTCGAGATTGCGCTGAAAACGGCCCATGTTCAATATACCCTGTTCTACAGATTTATTTCTAGCAAAATAAGTGTTTATCGCAATCATATCAAATATTAAAACCCACAAAAAGATCTCCCTATGTAAAGTAGTAATGTAAAGAGAGTAAAATAAGTAATGTAAAATAAGACAACATAATTCCAGAATCAAAGAAGATTATGGGGCTTGCAGAGCCCTGAATATTTGCTGATTATCAACAATGACTAAGGATATTATTTCATCTGTGCCTTTGGACAAATGGTATAAATCAAACAAAACTTTCATCTGTCAATAGTAATTGACCGATGAAAGTGTCCCTAAAAGTATATATTGTTCATTATTATTATTATTATTATTATTATTATTATTATTATTATTATTATTATTATTATATAAAATCGTTACTGACTTTAATCTGGTGAATTTGATCTTACAGTTAACTCAAGTCATATGCAATTTCACAATAAAAATAAAATTATGAAATAAAAATAAATCTGAAAACGAGATACAAATATGAAGATAATCATCTGTTTGTAACTGACAGAAACAAAACAAAAATCTTTGGGTTCTTGTCTTCATTTTTAGAGGATGGTATATTATCTGAGGAGGAATTGAGTGTCGCCCTTGAGAAATTAAAGGTCGGACACAGTTCCGATGCAGAATTGATATTCGCCGATGTGCATCTTGACGACAATCTAGATGCATGGTTTGCATTGTTTGATACGAACTGTAAGTGGAACAGCCAATTTATGTTTCTCTCTCTGTCTCCCTCTCTCTCTCTCTCTCTCTCTCTCTCTCTCTCTCTCTCTCTCTCTCTCTCTCTCTCTCTCTCTCTCTCTCTCTCTCTCTCTCTCTCTCTCTGTACATCCGTGCACACAAACAGCTAATATTTTGTTAGAGATATAGCCTATATAGATTTACCTGTGGTCACCTTTCCTCAGTAGGTATAAAATATATCAAGATAATTAAAAAAGTCATGTGTTTACGATGTGTACTGCATGTAGTAGTGACAAAAACAGCTCAATCGATATCGAGTCAACATGTTCTCACCCAAATATATCAGTCAGATTTTGTGTTGTTGTTGTTATTGCATCCAAAGGTCTATTTTGACTTTATTCTAATGACAAGTTTTCTTTGAGTTATTTCTTTACTTATATATATATATATATATATATATATATATATATATATATATATATATATATTTATAATTATATTTCAGCTGATGGGACTATTATCAAGTCAGAATTATCAAGTCAGAATTTGTGTTCGAGTTCAATGATTGGCATACATGGTACGTATAAGGCAGCAGGCAGGAATATAACGCAGATACCAGACCCAGATGTAGTTTTACGCGCAGGTTAAAGCAGGATACATGCCAGAAAAGAAGTCAAAAATTTGACATAAGCCTGTTACTTTTTAAGCATGAATAAACGACTTTAACTTAAAAAATGAATCAATTGATCAATCAACCACTGCATGAAAAATGTGGTTCCCGCAGAATGCAAACTTTAGAATGATCAAGTTTCAATTTCACTGAAAATACTCTGAAACCTGCCTGAAATTGCTTTACGATGTGCAAAGTCATTCTTATAAATTCGACTTTTGACAGGCACTATTCAAAACTGTAGAAACAGAAGCTGAGCAATTATTATTAGTATATACCGTTATAAAAGCTATGTCACTTTTATTAGTATATACCGTTATAAAAGCTAAGTAACAATTAATAGTATATACCATTATAAAAGCTAAGCAATTATTAAAAGTATATACCGTTATAAAAGCTAAGTAACTATTATTAGTATATACTGTTATGAGAGGCAGATGGAGAGAGAGAAAGAAGAGAGGCAGATGGAGAGAGAGAGAGAAAGAAGATAGACAAATACAAATGCAGATGCAGATGCAAAGAGAAGAAAGGGAAATGCAATTTAAGTTAAGAGAATTAGAACTGGCAAACAGAGCACACTCCACTCCTTTAAACACAAGTCCAGGTTTTGATGTTACTAGATATATTAGGTTAGTACCTCCTTTTCAGGAAAAAGAAGTAGATAAATACTTTCTTCATTTCGAGAAAATAGCTGAAAACTTGAAATGGCCCAGAGAGCATTGGACTTTGTTGTTACAAAGTGTACTTATTGGCAAAGCTCGTGAAGTCTACACTTCACTGTCAGTACAACAAAGCACTGATTATGATGTGGTTAAGGAGTACATCTTGAAAGCTTATGAGTTGGTACCAGAGGCATATCGACAAAGGTTTAGGAATAGTAGAAAAGAAACTGGACAAACTCATGTCGAATTTGCAAGGGAAAAAGAACAACTATTTGATAGGTGGTGCTCAGCCAAGAAAGTTGATCAAGCTTATGATAACCTCAGATAGCTCGTATTAATTGAAGAGTTCAAGAGGTGTATCCATAGTGATGTTAAAACCTATCTTGACGAGCAGAATGTGGAAACTTTGGAAAATGCTGCTCGTATGGCTGATGATTATTCCTTGACTCACAAAATTTCATTTGGAAATAAGTCGTCCTCTCAGCAGTTTTCTGGTAAAAAAACATTTCAATCTCATTCGAGTACTTCCAAATTTCACAACAGCACAACTGTTAGGAATCAAACATCTGATAAGTCTGATCAGAAATCCTTATCTCTTCCTACGTGCACTTATTGTAAAACGAAAGGGCACGTTATTTCTGATTGCTTCAAGTTGAAAAATAAGCAACAGAGTAAAGACAGAGCTTTTCCAAATGCTCTTATTTCTACGAGGTCAAGGTCACGGTCTTGTCTTGAAAGCAATACATTTGTTGGGTCAAACAAACCCCAGTCTGATCCTATTTTGGAGGCTTATGAACCATTCATGTCAGAAGGTTCTATATCACCTTTTGGTGATTCTGCCAAACCTATCCCAATTAAAATATTAAGGGACACTGGAGCTTCTCAGAGTATTTTATTATCAGGTACTTTGCCTTTGTCTGAGGAGTCTTCTTCAAGTGAAAGTGTTCTTGTTCAGGGAGTAGAGTGCGGCTTTGTAAATGTTCCTCTCCATTGTGTAAATTTGGCATCAGACTTAGTTTCTGGACCTGTGCTTGTTGGGGCAGTGACTTCTTTACCCATAGAGGGTGTTCATTTATTACTAGGCAATGACCTAGCTGGAGATAAGGTTGTGGTTAATCCACTTGTAACTGACAAACCTTGTTTGGATCAGAAAGTTGATCCTGTCGAAACTGAAATCCCTGATTTGTACCCTGCTTGTGCAGTTACTAGAGCTATGGCAAAAAGAGCTCTTGAGAGTGATGTTGATCAGGATATTATTCCTTTAGCTGACACATGTATTGGTCAGTCTTTTGATGAGGTCACTTTTTCCTCAGGTATTGATCAATCAAATGGTATTGATCACAGTGATCCTCTTTTGGCAACTCATTCTCTTTGTCCTACTCAGGATGACAAACGACAATCCCTTGTCATTGAACAGGAGCAAGATCCCGAGATATCTTGTTTGTTTCAGAGGGCTATTAGTGAAACTGAAGCCACACAAGTTCCAGTGTGTTACTCTGTGAAAAATGGGGTCCTTATGAGGAAATGGAGACCACCTGATGTACCCGCTGGTGACGAGTGGTCAGTGAGCTATCAAATTGTTGTTCCTAAGTCATATCGACAGGAAATTCTTAATTTAGCCCATGAAACTCCTTTGGCTGGTCATTTAGGAGTCCGTAAGACTTATCACAAGATCTTGAATCATTTTTACTGGCCGAAACTCAAAAGTGATGTTTCTAAATACTGCAGATCTTGTCACACTTGTCAAATGGTAGGAAAACCCAATCAGAAGATACCTAAGGCTCATCTGCAACCTATTCCTGCATTTGATGAACCATTTAGTAGAATAATAGTAGACTGTGTTGGTCCTTTACCTAAAACCAAGTCAGGCAACCAATACTTGTTGACCATCATGTGTGCATCTACAAGATTTCCAGAGGCAATTCCTCTGAGAAATATCAAAACTAAAACTATTGTGAAAGCTTTGGTGAAGTTTTTACACTTGTTGGCCTTCCCAAATCTGTCCAGTCAGATCAAGGGTCAAATTTTATGTCTGGAATTTTCCAACAAGTTATGCATGAATTAGGCATCCAACAGTTTAAATCTTCTGACTATCACCATGAAAGTCAAGGTGCTTTGGAAAGATTTCATCAAACTTTGAAGAATATGATTCGATCATATTGCTTTGATACAGAAAAGGATTGGGATGAGGGTGTTCATTTGTTGTTGTTTGCTGTTAGGGAATCAGTTCAAGAGTCGTTGGGTTTTAGTCCCTTTGAACTAGTTTTTGGTCATACTGTCCGTGGACCACTGAAATTATTGAAAGAGAAACGTCTTTCAAATGAAGATTCAAAGATTAATCTTCTTGATTATGTTTCTGATTTCAAATACAAGTTGTCAAAGGCCTGTGAAGTAGCAAGAACTAATCTTCACACTACCCAGTCAAAAATGAAATTAAGGTATGACAGAAATACACAGGAAAGGAGTTTTAAACCTGGTGACAAAGTTCTGGCTCTCTTTCCCATTCCTCAAAATCCTCTTCAGGCTAAATTTTATGGTCCTTATACCGTTGAAAAGAAAGTAAATGACTTAAATTATATCATTAACACTCCTGGGAGACGGAAACAGAAACAACTTTGTCATATAAATATGTTAAAGGAATATTTTGACAGAGATAGCCCAGCTAATTATTCTGTTAATTTAGTTGTACCTGTCCCACACAGTGAAGATATCAACGATGGAATACAATCAGACTATAGTGACTCTGGTATAACCAATCTTCGGAATTCAGAAATATTGAACAACCTAGACCAGAAACTTTCACATCTACAACAACAGGAAAGAAATGAACTAAAACAGCTATTACATGACTATGAGCACTTGTTTCCTGATGTTCCAACACGAACAAGTAAAATTTATCATGACGTTGACGTTGTAGATTCTGCGCCTGTGAAACAGCATCCTTATAGGATGAATCCTCTCAAACAGAACTATCTGAAGAAAGAAATTCAGTATCTACTGGAGAATGATTTCATAGAACCAAGTAAAAGTAACTGGAGTTCACCATGTATTCTTGTTCCCAAGCCAGATAATACATTCCGTATGTGTACTGACTATAGAAAAGTCAACAGTGTCACCAAAACTGATTCATTTCCAATCCCAAGAATGGACGATTGCATTGATAAAATTGGAAATGCGGAATATGTCACCAAGTTTGACCTTTTAAAAGGATTCTGGCAAATTCCACTGACGGAAAGGGCAAAAGAAATTTCAGCATTTGTAACTCCAGATGGACTTTATCAATATAAAGTCATACCGTTTGGAATGAAAAATTCGCCTGCAACGTTTCAACGTCTGATGAACATGATAACATTTGGTCTTGATAATTGTGACGCTTATATCGATGACGTCATTATCTACAACAACACCTGGGAAGATCATTTGGAAACCATTCGAAAATTCTTCGATCGACTCAGTGCTGCGAATCTGACAATTAATTTGAGCAAAAGTGAGTTTTGCCATGCTTGTGTCACATTTTTAGGACATATTGTCGGTCAAGTTAAACCTATAGAAGCTAAGGTCAAAGCTATCTCTGAATTTCAAGTTCCAATTTGTAAAAAGCAACTGATGCGATTTCTAGGTATGGCTGGATATTATCGGAAATTTTGTTCCAATTTTTCCAAAATTGCTGAACCTTTGACAAGTTTATTGAGTAAGAAAGCCAAATGTTATTGGTCTGACAAGTGTCAGGAATCTTTTGACAAGTTAAAGGCCATGCTTAAGAATGCACCAGTTCTTTCTGCACCAAATTTTAGCCAATCATTTAAATTATCTGTTGATGCAAGTGATGTAGGGGTTGGTGGAGTATTGATTCAGGAAGACAAAAGTGGTGTGGATCACCCTGTGTGTTATTTTTCTAAAAAACTAAACAAGCACCAGAAAAATTATTCCACAATTGAGAAGGAATGTTTGGCTTTGATATTGGCTTTACAGCATTTTGAAGTGTATGTTACCTCAGCTCTTTCTCCAATTATTGTGTACAGTGATCACAATCCCCTTACTTTCATCAACAAAATGAAAGATAAAAATCGGAGATTGTTGAGATGGAGTTTGATATTGCAAGAATATAACATTGACATCAAACACATCAGGGGAAAAGACAATGTGATTGCAGATGCACTCTCACGTGCCTAGAAATGTAATATTGCTTGATGTAATTAAGTCCAGTATCATAAAACATGTTCTTATGTAATTTTGGTTATTATAGTATTAGATGTATATTCAAAAGAATGCTTTATTATATAAATCTTTCTTTTTCTTTATGAGGGGAGGTGTTATGTATGATGTTTATATAATATTATAAATATTTTAGGAAATTATAAATGTTTCTTCACTTTAATATTTGCTTAAATCTTTATGTTTATCAGGAAAAACATGTTTAACTAGTGTCCTTGAATTAGGTTGTTTTGATCAATATGTTTTCTCAATTTGAAGGTCAAGGTTGATTTTTGTTTACAAGTAAAAATTCCATTAAGATGACTCATATTCTAGAACATTCTGTCATGTGACCAATCTTTATATATGCCATGTTTGGTGGACATTTATTCAGTTTTGACATTACCATCAGTCTTGTAAAGAGCTATTACAGTTGTGAAAATTCATTCCAAATTCTAAGAGAGGAATTATTTTAAATATTCATTGGATTATAACAGTGCTCATAAACTTTTGGATTTTGGATTTTTAATTGATGATTTTGGAATTTAAGTGAACTTATTCAGATATTTTGGAATACTTCATTTTGACATCAGCACATCAAGATTGCTAGTACATCAGGACTTTGGAGACCATTAGCACATCATAACATTCAAGGACACAGCCGTGAATTCGGAACATTCTATATTTAGGACTTGTGATTAGAACAATCATTCTTATTGGATTATTAGGATTTCAAAACACATTACTGTAAGTGACTTTTTGATTTTTCATTTTAATTATCTAGTAATAAATTGCTTGTTGGTTTTTACTTGATTTGTTGGTTTCACTTTCTTTCTGTTACATTTTTCTTAAACCATAGAGTCGTAACAATACCGTTATAATTACAATAGCATTAGCTGGTAAAAGTAACCAGGATTTCCATTGGTCAGAATGTTACCACGTAATCAGTTTGAGCTGCATTTATTGCTGTATAGACTGTGAGGAAAACTACTTTTCTAAAAATACATAATTCTATAAATAAAGTCATGTGCAAAGCAAACGGTAAACACTGCAAGTGAAGGCAGAAACAACGTATGCCTTCAAAACAAAAGAAATATGTTTCAATTTGTTACAAAATATTTTGAATTAACTGAATTCGAAAGACTAAACAACACATATTTGTAATGTTTTAATGAAACAAATAATTATTTGTAATACTAAATTGATGAAACAAAACAGGATAAAAACGTTGCAAGCCTGCTAGGTTAAAGTCACTGCTGTGTCCGAAATGGCAGAATAACAAGAATTTTCATTAAGTATGCCATATCAGATAGATTTCTGCAAGAAGACATTGAAAGCATTGACCAATCAATATTTGACGATCTTTCTGAAGTGGTAGAAATATCAGAACCAGGATTTTCAAGCACTTTAAATGAACCAACACCAGTTCAGTTGCCCGATGAAGTGCGGGATGACCACAGACCAAAACGATTTAAATGTCTTAAAGAGGAAGATCTCTTAAATATCTCAGAGCAGCGGTACTCAAAATCTACCAAGAAAAACACTCAGTGGGGTTACAACACTTTCACAGGTAGATTCATTCATTCATTTATTCATTCTTGCATTCAGCATAAAAAATTAAGTTAAAAAAAATAGAAATGCAGTCGACAGAGTTGTTCATTACTCTTGGCTTAAATAATATTGCTTGATACTTAATTGGCTCTGACCCCTGCAGACCCAACTAGTACCACATACCATTTCAATAGCTGCACCTTCCAGTTTAATTCCAGCTAATACAATTAATTTTCCCCAACAAGTTAAGGAAATATTTGGTTTTCAAGTTGAGTACCATATGTCAACCATCCATGCCAAATGTATGATAATATACGACATCTATCACTTCTGCTTTTTATTATAAATTTAATGGCAATTTCCAATAAATAATTATATTTGGCATTCAGAAAATCCAGAACAAATGGTTCAAAATAAGTACAAATTAGAACAGTAAATACATGAATTTGTCGTACAATTGTTTGATTTTTACAGGTATATTTCAATGTTTGTTGCCATTCTTATTATAATATTGCTAGAAAAGTGTGTTAATAATAAACACAAATTTCACAAATAAACAAAATAATTATGTTTGCAGTTATGATTGTATGTGTGAAATACTTAACTTTTTACACCAACAGCATTCCACCTCAACCATTAGTGTATATTTCTATCTATTCTTCTGTGTCTCTATATATTTAATTTCTACACTGATGTCACATGTTTGACTGGAGGTGGGATCAGGTTGTAAACAATTTTATTTAACTGACAAAAGATCCTGAAATAATTATATGGATACAAAAAGACTGCTCATTATTTTACAAATGTGTGTGTGTGTGTGTGTGTGTGTGTGTGTGGACAAACAAAACTGATCACATAGCTTCTATAACCTAATGCATCAACATGTATTAGCCTAGCCTATCTTAAACACGAAAATAGGTTTAGAAAAAGCGAAAATATGTTACTCACGCGTCTGGACAGTGACGAATCTGTCAAAAAACTTTCAATCAGTCCATTAATGCATTAAAACATTAGTCATTTTTATGTCTAAAATAACTTCATAGCTTTACTTTGAATATTAACCTTACACTCAGAATACATATGTCCATTTGGCTAAAATATGTAGACAGTGCTAGGAATGTTCAAAACCTTAAATAGGATACCATTGGTTGAATTACTTGTTTGATGATAACGTAGTTATTATACCCATGCAGAAAAATCCCCTGTTCTATAAATAGCTACGTAACAAGAACCCAAAGCTTGTAAGCGTCAACAAATACAATATTAGCAAAATGACAAAAATAATGAATATAATTAGTAGAAATAGCAATTATAAGAGTTTAATGTTGTTTTTACTGAGTTCATTGTGGTATAAACTGTCAGCTGCCGAATCACACAGCTTACATAACGCCCTTCGGCGTTATAACGCTGTAATAGTAATAAACTATTACGTGAAATTTTACGAGAATGTAATTTTAACTCTGGATCATAATAAGAAAAATTCATTTTTCAGAGGTATTGTTTTATTTTTATGAGTATCTACCTGTGTTGATATTCATTTTATTGATTCTTTTATCCCTCAGTAGCGATAGTGTTTCCCATCTACCACAATTAACATATCTACCTGTGTATCATTTTCTGTTTCATAAACTCTAACTGGTTTTATGAGCTTTTGAAGAACTTGTTCTCTAGTGCAAGTTGTGAACTTGTGATAATTCCATCCCGGCTTCATCCTACTAACCATTTCATAAATATTCACTGATAGTTTAAATTGAGCTTCAAGCATCATCAATGTATCGAATCGGGCATTTATTATACATGGCTTTTCTGCTATATATGAGTTGTTATAAGTGTCATTATACATGGATTTATTACTATATATAAGTTGTTCTAAATGTCATTATACATGGATCCATTACTATATACGAGTCATGCATGGATCTACTGTTATATATGAGTTGCTATAAGTGTCATTATACATCGAATTGTATTAAGTAAAAATGAGGCATTAAACTTGAATTAATATGAATCTATTGGTTAATACGTTCATTGGTTGATGGATTGATTATTTAATTGCTATTGATAAATTGATTTATAAGATATAATATCCAAGAGGTGTTCGAGTATCATAAATATATTTATTAGAACTAAATACGAGCACATAACGAGAGGAAATGGTGCAATTAAATTTCTTTTACATTCCGAGGATGATATTTATTACCGAACGACATATTTGCCCTTTAACCACACATTTATCAATCCTTATTGGGGG
Organism: Margaritifera margaritifera; assembly: GCA_029931535.1. Classification (NCBI taxonomy): domain Eukaryota; kingdom Metazoa; phylum Mollusca; class Bivalvia; order Unionida; family Margaritiferidae; genus Margaritifera; species Margaritifera margaritifera. The sequence goes on along the minus strand of JAQPZY010001070.1, from coordinate 698,890 downwards.
AAAAAAGACTCCATTAATATAAGGGGAAAATCCATATTCATCTTGGAACATGAATATTGTTTCATCTTGAAAGTATGATTTTCCGACCCGCTTTAATCAAATTCTCTAAAAATAACAGAAGTATTAAAGCAAAGAATGAAATATGAAAAATCATCTGATGATGTCTCTAAAATGAAGTTAGAACATAGCTCTTCTCTACTTTCACTAGTCCCCAGTAGCCTATGTAAATATTATCATGTGGAAAATATATTCCGACTACAGTGATCTTAATTTCCTCTCTAACTATGGATTATTTTTGCAATCTTTAATCTTTACATTTGAACTCTTAATCATTTAAAAGTTTAAAATTTGAATTTGTAATTGGGACTATATAACTAGTATTGTGCTCACATATTGTGACAACACCTACTAACCAACCTACCCACCCATCTAATCACCAACCTACCTAGCTACTTTGACAGGGTATGAAAGACATAAAACTATTTTTAAAAAAGAACAGTTTTTTCTATCATATCAAAGTAGAGGTAATAAGTTTATTAAAAAAACTAATTAATGTTCTTTTTATATATTAATTGTGTTTAAAAATCATTGTTCTCAAAATCGGCTTTAAAAGCTATTATCATTGTTAACGCCTAGAAACCAGATTTTAGTGGTTGAAAGTCACGGGCTTCCAGTGACAACCAGCAGAACTTAGTTCATGCATCAATAATTACCTGATTAATCATGCATCAATAATTACTTGATTAACCACTACAGGTAAGGCTTTACATGGAAACCATGCAGCATTAAGTCCACTCACCTAATTCATATACTCATTAACACGTATAATACCCTTTTAACCTGCTGAAAATAACATATGACAATATTAAATGTGTAGTCATTAATATAGAAAGTTTACAATTGAATCAACGTACTTATTCCTACTTCCAACTTCATTGGTAAGAAGGGCCTTCTCGGTAGGGTAGGATGTATATATGCCTAGCAACTATGAATCAGTGCGATCATAAACACAAATACTGAACCGATATTAGTAAAGCATAAAATATAGGTCACCGTGACTTTTTTGGCTTTAAATGTGTAGAAATAACAGATATGCATCCAATTATCAAGTATCATGATTGGAACATAAACAGCACCCAAGAAATATACTTTTAACACAAAATTTGAAAAAATTCACAGAGCGTGAAATATAGGTCATAGAGACTTATTTTGGAAAAAAGGCTTTAGAACTATGCAATATGCATCCACTCACCAAGTTTCATGATTCTAGGTAGATCAGTATGCATTTAACATGCCAAAAAAACTCATGCGACCATGAGCTAAATACAAAAACTTAACCAAAGCCAGTAAAAGATTAAATATAGGTCACGAGGAGCCTCTTTTGTTGTAAGGGTGGGTAGTAACAGAGATGCAGAGCATCATCAATTTCACAATTCTAGCATGAACAGTGCCGAAGAAATGAACATCAACCCCAAAATTTAACCCAAGTCAATGAAGCGTAAAATATAGTCCATATTGACCTACTTTTGAAATGGAGTAGTACTCATCAAGATGCATCCCCAAGTTTCATGATTCTATAGAGGATAGTATACACAGAGTATGCGATAAAACTATGTGGTCATGAGCTACATACAACAACTTAAGCTAAGCCAGTAAAACGTGAATTATAGGTCACTGTGACCTTTTTGGTATGGGTGTAGTACTAACAGAGATGTATACATTCACTTTGTTTCATGATTAAAGAATGAACAGTAAAAACATTTAATTGAACCAGTGTCAGTGAAATATGAAACTTACCGAGTGCATTACCTCCCTTGATTTATATTCGGTGTGCTGTAATGTGTGACGTCAATTCCAGAACCGAAACACCGTCCATTACTGTAGAACCGTATTTAATGGAAGAGTCATTTTCGTTGATTTAATGGTTTTATTGTGCACAACCTGAGAAAAAAATCATAAAAAGGGCAATTGTGGAAGGAGGCAGAAAATATGGATCATGTGTGGTTGTGTGGGGTTTAACGACATTTTTCAGCACATAATAGACTATACATGGCGGCCAAATATGAAGGACTTGGGAAGACCCCGGAAAGAACCACCCACCCACGAGAAGCTACTGGCAAGCTTTCTAACATACCCACGTTGGTCGAGCCGAGACTTGAACTCACGCGAACATAGGGTGAGATGTGTGAGTAAGCTGTAAAGGCGAGCGCCTTAGACCACTCGACCCCCCTGTACCGTTAAAATATTGATCAAGCGCTGAAACTGTGTGCAACCAGGAAGTATCATTAAGAGGTTTGTAGTACTGGTCCTTTTAATTTCTCAAATTTGAACAAGGTCACTGTATATTTCATAGCTTATCCCAACGGACTTACGCTAGCATCTCTACTTCCTTGCTGAGTTATTTTCCCTTTTACGTCATTTCCGCACACGTATCAGGGGGAGGCGATGCATTTGATAAATTTAGTAAGTGTAATGCTTTTAAATGTAATAATTCTTAAACTACGCAACATAATTTGGTTTCCAGGTATGAAGGATTAAAAGTTATTATTAAACTCAAATCTTTATATTTGACCCTGAACAGTGAAAACCAACAAGTTATCTTGACATCTGGGATATAGATAAACATAGGATATACATGGTAAACGCATTCAACCCACCACACCCCATCTCATCCTACCTCATTTTTCAGGCTCTCCAGATTTCCCTGCGTCTTGCTCAAGGCCACGCATTCTGCCCCGCATTCTGCCAGTTTAATGATGATCCCTCAGCGTATCCCTACAAGGAACAGTGAATATTGTTTACCGTAATGTCTGAGAAAATCTCAGTTCATTAGAAAACTATCTGTACCAAGATTGCAAAATAATCTGGGTTAAACATTTTGACATGTCGTTAAATCAATCGGCCAGCCATAACGGCAGCCCTCTTCTTATAAATTACATAGAAACTCACTATCCATCTTCCCTCCGGCAGATTTGTGACATGGGACAGTCCGCCAGTGCTAAAATATTTGTGGAGGCACAAAGTGTGGCACCAAGCGTTGCCTGGATAGGGCTGGTCCGATACTCTCAATTAAAAAAATAAAAACTGAACTTCGAGCTTATGATCTAAAAATTACCAAACAGACACACTCATTGTATGAAAAACCTTGAATATTAGCAAACAAAGAGAAATATTAACCCATAAAAACATATTTTGTATTCGAGCAATAATCTGAGTCAAGTTACAGAATGTCCAAAGGACTATACTGAATAAGGACCATTTTCTGCCCCCGTTTTTATAAAGAAATAAATACTCATAAATTTAATGACTATTCGTCTCATTGTATTATTCCAGATACAATTCACACCCTTCTACAACAATTATGCTTATAGATTTATTTTTTTTATACCAAAACACGACCTTTGAAAATGGGCTGGTGTTGGAAATTGAAGATAAAATCCTCCATTTGATCAACTTCAAACTTGAAATAAGATCTGAGCGCAGGCATACTCCAAGAAGAAATGTTCGCAGATTGAGTATTTCTTATGGGGAAAAAAAATTCTTCATATTATCATATTCGAACAGGGTTGCGCTTGGCACATCAAAACTAAAACATTATCGACTTTTACTGTCTAGGTAGCGTTGGTAGTTTTTCCCCCGTTCCACAGTCGCTACCTACGTATCCCTGTGCGTGAACAAATAGAACAGCATTTTCTACAGTGCGTTATTTTATTTTTCTCCCAATATTTTCATTTTAAAAAAGTCAGTACAGGACGCATATCATTTAGTTGATAAAAAAAAATAATCGAAATATACTTACCTTACTATTAGTTACGCTATCTTTTCGTAAAAAAAGAGTCTAGTTGATGTTGACTCCGCTCAGTCTCTGTTTACTTTCGTTTCCATATTCCCCGCTAGCGCCAGTTGAAAAAATCTGATTTGTTGTTTTTCATCAAAAAAAAATTTTTTAAAGTGTTTCGGACGTACATAAATTTTTACTTACTAGATCAATGATTTTTCCTAACATTTACTGAAAATTTAAAATTATATTATTTTTTTCACAATAAATGGGAACCATGTCTACATTCTACATGAAAGCTAAAGTGACTGGATGGTTTTCTAGTTTTTTAATTGAAAAAGCTACTTGCTTTACTTCCACTCCCACCCACCAAAGAGCAAATGGGTTCAAAAGATTAAAATAGTTTATATTTATGGTCATGGCAATATTTTCTTCTTTTTTATTTCTTCATTTTATTTCATGTTCATATCAACTTTATACAGTTACCTATCATGTATAAAACACGAATTGTTCCTAAAGATATGATATTATATATAGAGCTGAAAGTCTTTTATTCAATGGAAAATATGCATCATTCTTAAGGCGGCCTTGCTTAGCATAGAACACATCAAGCATAAAATAGATTCAGACCAGAGTGATTGTGAAGTACAAAATGTTGGCACCTGTGAGGGGGCACAAAGAATGACACAAGAATTTATGATATAAAATAAGAAGTACTATAATTACTTCATAATAAGCAGATTCTTTTTTTCTTAATCATTTTTCATAGAATCTTTCAGGCTCCACCCATATAGGCCACATTTCACTGGGTGGAGGTCACAGGCCCCGAGTATCATTAAAGACTAAAATGGATTTAAATACTTGCAAAAATATTAAAAAGATTCCACAAATAGATTTAATACAAGACTTTATGTCATATATGACAGTTTGAAGAATGGTCTAGGAGTAAATTAACTATGTGTAAACTAAACACGGAGATATGGATGGCTGTCATATAGTCACATGCTTCTCCTCCCCGCAATTATACAAGAGTGATCTGCTGATTCTCGCTTCTTTCAGTTATGTTCACATATACATGAAGCACTACTTGTTTTTCTTAGTTGGCTGTTTGAAGATATTTCTTTTTAAAATAAAAAAAAATATTAATTTGCTTTCTACAGAACTGAAATGCCTAAATCATTCCAATGTTTCTGGTGCATGAGGAGGGCAAAACCACAAGCTAGAAAACAGTACTTACAAAAGTTACACAAAAGCACACAGAAGAATTATTGCAAAGGCCTGTAACACAAGATGGTGTTGTTTGCTCCAGCTGCCGTAGAAAATATTACAGAACACTGTCAGTCCCAAATAAATCCAGTCCCCAGCATGACCCAGATTTCCGGCTACCAAACACTTCAAATGCTGCCATAAAAAGCACACAATCAATTCAACTTCAAATTCCCAACCCGTGCCATAACCCAGTCTTTTATAGAGTGTGGTATTATCATAAATTCATATAGTAGACGTTGCAAATTCCATTTGGAAAGCTCCTACTTCACTAACGAAGCCATACAATCTATGAATGCAGCAAAACAGTTTGAACACTGTTCAAGAAAAGATATTGCATCTCTTACAAAATCTGCGTGAGCTAATTATTACAAAATCATATCTCAACTTTGATGTTCCTTCTTTCTTAACTGATGATAACCATTTCCATCTTACTGGCTTGAAAAGGGTTCAATTCCAGGAAGTGTCCTTTTTCTTGAATTCACTACGCAATATTCCTGGCAGATCTCCAGCCACATGTCTATGTTATTTTCTAACAAAGCTGCGGGTAGACCTACCAAACACCATTTTATACACAATTTTCAATTAAAAAATCTCACAAGTACAACGCCTAATTCAAACAGTAAAGGAGTCCCTTATCATTAACTTTGTTGGGCAACACCTGGGTTTCCAACACGTCACACATGATGAGTTCTCATCTGTGCACACCACTCCAGCTGCAAGAGTTATTTACCACTGGAAGCAACGAGGCATATATATATACAAAAGAGCTCTGACTATAACTTCAAACGACGTTCCTACAGCTTACATAAAAATCGACCATTAGTCAAACCCATGATGGTTGTGGGTTATATTTTAACTGTTTTAGGCCCATATTTAGCTGATCAGTCTAACAACGATGCAAGCATCACTCAACACATTGTAAGAACAAATGCTGAAGACATTACAAGTTAGTTACAGGAGGCCGATCTTTTTGTTGTAGAGAGGGGTTTCCGTGACTCTGTATTTCCTACAGAAACAAGGAATTTAAAGTTGAGATGCCAGTGTTTCTTCAAAAAGGACAGAGGCAGCATTCAATATAAGATGCCAACATTTCTAGGCTGGTGACAAAAGTACGCTGGGTAGTGTAGAGGGTTAATGCACGAGTAAGAAAGTAAAATTTGTTTGACAAGGAAGTGCCGAATACACTTGTTCCATATATTGGAGACTTCCTTCGCATCGTTTGTTCATTGATGAATAAATTTCGACCACCACTGGCCAACGTGGATCCGTCAACAGCTGAGATTGCAAGAAGGATGCTTGAAAAGGAAAAGGAACCAAACAGGGTTCAAATCCTGGTTTAAGAAAACAACTTGCTGAATAAGCGCAAAGTCTACTTCAAGATGGATACATCCACTCGTGAGCTGAATGAATTCCCCAGGCTATCAGTTAATTACCTGCGTGACATCAATGTGGGTATCTATCAAGCTAAACAGGCTCCAAACTATACCAGTGAACATCTCACAGATGAGGGGCACTATGAGGTTATGTCATGCATGGATTTTCCAGGTCTGCTACAAATACAAATCCAGTCTCGGCACTCCGGAAATAAAATCCTTTCACTGTGGATCCTATACAAGCCAAACAATTGCACAGAATCCATCAAAGGATGGTATTGCACCTGCAAAGTTGGTGCCTGGGTTGTTGGGTGTTGTGCACATGTATCTAGTGTCCTATTGTTTCGGGGATGCAAAAGATGGGCAAAAGATGAGTTGATAAAGAAAACATCAGTAACTTGTCATGTTAAGGATGCATCATCTATTACAGAATCTTAATATGACAATAACGGGGAATCAATTGAGGAGTGATTTATACAGCACGACTCCTAGCTTTATCAGTAGTCATCTAGCTTCTTTTATGCATATATGACTTACGATGATTTTGTATAATTTGTATAGTCATCCATATCAAGATGTTTATATGATTATGGTGTATCATTTGTGTGTTATTGAGAAAGATGCAGTGAATGATATGTTATGTATGATGTTTATATGGTGTTGTAGGTATTTTGGGAAATTGTAAATGTTTCTTCACTTTGATGTTTGCTTAAATCTTAATGTTTATCAGGAAAAACATGTTTAACTAGTGTCCTTGAATTAGGTTGTTTTGATCAATATGTTTTCTCAATTTGAAGGTCAAGGTTGATTTTTGTTTACAAGTAAAAATTCCATTAAGATGACTCATATTCTAGAACATTCTGTCATGTGACCAATCTTTATATATGCCATGTTTGGTGGACATTTATTCAGTTTTGACATTACCATCAGTCTTGTAAAGAGCTATTACAGTTGTGAAAATTCATTCCAAATTCTAAGAGAGGAATTATTTTAAATATTCATTGGATTATAACAGTGCTCATAAACTTTTGGATTTTGGATTTTTAATTGATGATTTTGGAATTTATGTGAACTTATATTCAGATATTTTGGAATACTTCATTTTGACATCAGCACATCAAGATTTCTAGTACATCAGGACTTTGGAGACCATTAGAACATCATAACATTCAGGGACACAGCCGTGAATTCGGAACATTCTATATTTAGGACTTGTGATTAGAACAATCATTCTTATTGGATTATTAGAATTTCAAAACACATTACTGTAAGTGACTTTTTGATTTTTCATTTTAATTATCTAGTAATAAATTACTTGTTGATTTTTACTTGATTTGTTGGTTTCATTTTCTTTCTGTTACTTTTTTCCTTAGACCATAGAGTCATAACAGAAATTGGGGGCTCGTCGTTCCGGGATCTGAATTTCTTTAAAGCATATTAGAGATATTAAATTTATCTTTCAAATTCATATTGATTTTGTCTGGGAATTTTCTTTTTTGTCTTTGGCAAAGATTTTATATAGAGAAATTTTTTGTGTGAAACCAACAAGCATTTACTATGGCATCTAATGTTCAGAATTTCATTTCAAAACCTACCCAGGAGGGGTTAGAGTGCATGAGAAAGGATGAGTTGCTCGAGCTTGCCAGAAAATACAGTCTATCTGAGGCAAAAGTATCATTGACAGAACAGGAGATAAAGATTATTTTGATTCAGTATTTAGTAGGAAAGGGAATTTTTGAAAATAGTGCTTTAAGTTTGAAGAGAAAGCCTGTATCTGGTTCTGACAGGAAATTAAGGGAATTAGAGTTAAAGAACCAGATGGATTTAGAATTGGCAAAGCTTCAGATTCAGAGAGAGAGAGAGAGAAAGAAGAGAGGCAGATACAGATGGAGAGAGAGAAAGAAGATAGGCGGATACAGATGGAGAGAGAGAAAGAATAGAGGCAGATGGAGAGAGAGAAAGAAGAGAGGCAGATGGAGAGAGAGAAAGAAGAGAGGCAGATGGAGAGAGAGAGAGAAAGAAGATAGACAAATACAAATGCAGATGCAGATGCAAAGAGAAGAAAGGGAAATGCAATTTAAGTTAAGAGAATTAGAACTGGCAAACAGAGCACACTCCACTCCTTTAAACACAAGTCCAGGTTTTGATGTTACTAGATATATTAGGTTAGTACCTCCTTTTCAGGAAAAAGAAGTAGATAAATACTTTCTTCATTTCGAGAAAATAGCTGAAAACTTGAAATGGCCCAGAGAGCATTGGACTTTGTTGTTACAAAGTGTACTTATTGGCAAAGCTCGTGAAGTCTACACTTCACTGTCAGTACAACAAAGCACTGATTATGATGTGGTTAAGGAGTACATCTTGAAAGCTTATGAGTTGGTACCAGAGGCATATCGACAAAGGTTTAGGAATAGTAGAAAAGAAACTGGACAAACTCATGTCGAATTTGCAAGGGATAAAGAACAACTATTTGATAGGTGGTGCTCAGCCAAGAAAGTTGATCAAGCTTATGATAACCTCAGACATCTCGTATTAATTGAAGAGTTCAAGAGGTGCATCCATAGTGATGTTAAAACCTATCTTGACGAGCAGAATGTGGAAACTTTGGAAAATGCTGCTCGTATGGCTTATGATTATTCCTTGACTCACAAAATTTCATTTGGTAATAAATCGTCCTCTCAGCAGTTTTCTGGTAAAAAACCATTTCAATCTCATTCGAGTACTTCCAAATTTCACAACAGCACAACTGTTAGGAATCAAACATCTGATAAGACTGATCAGAAATCCTTATCTCTTCCTACGTGCACTTATTGTAAAACGAAAGGGCACGTTATTTCTGATTGCTTCAAGTTGAAAAATAAGCAACAGAGAAAAGACAGAGCTTTTTCAAATGCTCTTATTTCTACGAGGTCAAGGTCACGGTCTTGTATTGAAAGCAATACATTTGTTGGGTCAAACAAACCCCAGTCTGATTCTATTTTGGAGGCTTATGAACCATTCATGTCAGAAGGTTCTATATCACTTATTGGTGATTCTGCCAAACCTATCCCAATTAAAATATTAAGGGACACTGGAGCTTCTCAGAGTCTTTTATTATCAGGTACTTTGCCTTTGTCTGAGGAGTCTTCTTCAAGTTAAAGTGTTCTTGTTCAGGGAGTAGAGTGCGGCTTTGTAAATGTTCCTCTTCATTGTGTAAATTTGGCATCAGACTTAGTTTCTGGACCTGTGACTGTTGGGGCAGTGACTTCTTTACCCATAGAGGGTGTTCATTTATTACTAGGCAATGACCTAGCTGGAGATAAGGTTGTGGTTAATCCACTTGTAACTGACAAACCTTGTTTGGATCAGAAAGTTGATCCTGTCGAAACTGAAATCCCTAATTTGTACCCTGCTTGTGCAGTTACTAGAGCTATGGCAAAAAGAGCTCTTGAGAGTGATGTTGATCAGGATATTATTCCTTTAGCTGACACATGTATTGGTCAGTCTTTTGATGAGGTCACTTTTTCCTCAGGTATTGATCAATCAAATGGTATTGATCACAGTGATCCTCTTTTGGCAACTCATTCTCTTTGTTCTAATCAGGATGACAAACGACAATCCCTTGTCGTTGAACAGGAGCAAGATCCCGAGATATCTTGTTTGTTTCAGAGGGCTATTAGTGAAACTGAAGCCACACAAGTTCCAGTGTGTTACTTTGTGAAAAATGGGGTCCTTATGAGGAAATGGAGACCACCTGATGTACCCGCTGGTGACGAGTGGTCAGTGAGCTATCAATTGTTGTTCCTAAGTCATATCGACAGGAAATTCTTAATTTAGCCCATGAAACTCCTTTGGCTGGTCATTTAGGAGTCCGTAAGACTTATCACAAGATCTTGAATCATTTTTATTGGCCGAAACTCAAAAGTGATGTTTCTAAATACTGCAGATCTTGTCACACTTGTCAAATGGTAGGAAAACCCAATCAGAAGATACCTAAGGCTCATCTGCAACCTATTCCTGCATTTGATGAACCATTTAGTAGAATAATAGTAGACTGTGTTGGTCCTTTACCTAAAACCAAGTCAGGCAACCAATACTTGTTGACCATCATGTGTGCATCTACAAGATTTCCAGAAGCAATTCCTCTGAGAAATATAAAAACTAAAACTATTGTGAAAGCTTCGGTGAAGTTTTTTACACTTGTTGGCCTTCCCAAATCTGTCCAGTCAGATCAAGGGTCAAATTTTATGTCTGGAATTTTCCAACAAGTTATGCATGAATTAGGCATCCAACAGTTTAAATCTTCTGACTATCACCATGAAAGTCAAGGTGCTTTGGAAAGATTTCATCAAACTTTAAAGAATATGATTCGATCATATTGCTTTGATACAGAAAAGGATTGAGATGAGGGTGTTCATTTGTTGTTGTTTGCTGTTAGGGAATCAGTTCAAGAGTCGTTGGGTTTTAGTCCCTTTGAACTAGTTTTTGGTCATACTGTCCGTGGACCATTGAAATTATTGAAAGAGAAACTTCTTTCAAATGAAGATTCAAAGATTAATCTTCTTGATTATGTTTCTGATTTCAAATACAAGCTGTCAAAGGCCTGTGAAGTAGCAAGAACTAATCTTCACACTACCCAGTCAAAAATGAAATTAAGGTATGACAGAAATTCACAGGAAACGAGTTTTAAACCTGGTGACAAAGTTCTGGCTCTCTTTCCCATTCCTCAAAATCCTCTTCAGGCTAAATTTTATGGTCCTTATACCGTTGCAAAGAAAGTAAATGACTTAAATTATATCATTAACACTCCTGGGAGAAGGAAACAGAAACAACTTTGTCATATAAATATGTTAAAGGAATATTTTGACAGAGATAGCCCAGCTAATTATTCTGTTAATTTAGTTGTACCTGTCCTACACAGTGAAGATATCAACGATGGAATACAATCAGACTATAGTGACTCTGGTATAACCAATCTTCGGAATTCAGAAATATTGAACAACCTAGACCAGAAACTTTCACATCTGCAACAACAGGAGAGAAATGAACTAAAACAGCTATTACATGACTATGAGCACTTGTTTCCTGATGTTCCAACACGAACAAGTAAAATTTATCATGGCGTTGACATTGTAGATTCTGCGCCTGTGAAACAGCATCCTTATAGGATGAATCCTCTCAAACAGAACTATCTGAAGAAAGAAATTCAGTATTTACTGGAGAATGATTTCATAGAACCAAGTAAAAGTAACTGGAGTTCACCATGTATTCTTGTTCCCAAGCCAGATAATACATTCCGTATGTGTACTGACTATAGAAAAGTCAACAGTGTCACCAAAACTGATTCATTTCCAATCCCAAGAATGGACGATTGCATTGATAAAATTGGAAATGCGGAATATGTCACCAAGTTTGACCTTTTAAAAGGATTCTGGCAAATTCCACTGACGGAAAGGGCAAAAGAAATTTCAGCATTTGTAACTCCAGATGGACTTTATCAATATAAAGTCATACCGTTTGGAATGAAAAATTCGCCTGCAACGTTTCAACGTCTGATGTACATGATAACATTTGGTCTTGATAATTGTGACGCTTATATCGATGACGTCATTATCTACAACAACACCTGGGAAGATCATTTGGAAACCATTCGAAAATTCTTCGATCGACTCAGTGCTGCGAATCTGACAATTAATTTGAGCAAAAGTGAGTTTTGCCATGCTTGTGTCACATTTTTAGGACATATTGTGGGACAAGGTCAAGTTAAACCTATAGAAGCTAAGGTCAAAGCTATCTCTGAATTTCAAGTTCCAATTTGTAAAAAGCAACTGATGCGATTTCTAGGTATGGCTGGATATTATCGGAAATTTTGTTCCAATTTTTCCAAAATTGCTGAACCTTTGACAAGTTTATTGAGTAAGAAAGCCAAATTTTATTGGTCTGACAAGTGTCAGGAATCTTTTGACAAGTTAAAGGCCATGCTTAAGAATGCACCAGTTCTTTCTGCACCAAATTTTAGCCAATCATTTAAATTATCTGTTGATGCAAGTGATGTAGGGGTTGGTGGAGTATTGATTCAGGAAGACAAAAGTGGTGTGGATCACCCTGTGTGTTATTTTTCTAAAAAACTAGACAAGCACCAGAAAAACTATTCCACAATTGAGAAGGAATGTTTGGCTTTGATATTGGCTTTACAGCATTTTGAAGTGTATGTTACCTCAGCTCTTTCTCCAATTATTGTGTACAGTGATCACAATCCCCTTACTTTCATCAACAAAATGAAAGATAAAAATCGGAGATTGTTGAGATGGAGTTTGATATTGCAGGAATATAACATTGACATCAAACACATCAGGGGAAAAGACAATGTGATTGCAGATGCACTCTCACGTGCCTAGAAATGTAATATTGCTTGATTTAATTAGGTCCAGTATCATAAAACATGTTCTTATGTAATTTTGGTTATTATAGTATTAGATGTATATTCAAAAGAATGCTTTATTATATAAATCTTTCTTTTTCTTTATGAGGGGAGGTGTTATGTATGATGTTTATATGGTGTTGTAGGTATTTTGGGAAATTGTAAATGTTTCTTCACTTTGATGTTTGCTTAAATCTTAATGTTTATCAGGAAAAACATGTTTAACTAGTGTCCTTGAATTAGGTTGTTTTGATCAATATGTTTTCTCAATTTGAAGGTCAAGGTTGATTTTTGTTTACAAGTAAAAATTCCATTAAGATGACTCATATTCTAGAACATTCTGTCATGTGACCAATCTTTATATATGCCATGTTTGGTGGACATTTATTCAGTTTTGACATTACCATCAGTCTTGTAAAGAGCTATTACAGTTGTGAAAATTCATTCCAAATTCTAAGAGAGGAATTATTTTAAATATTCATTGGATTATAACAGTGCTCATAAACTTTTGGATTTTGGATTTTTAATTGATGATTTTGGAATTTATGTGAACTTATATTCAGATATTTTGGAATACTTCATTTTGACATCAGCACATCAAGATTTCTAGTACATCAGGACTTTGGAGACCATTGGAACATCATAACATTCAGGGACACAGCCGTGAATTCGGAACATTCTATATTTAGGACTTGTGATTAGAACAATCATTCTTATTGGATTATTAGAATTTCAAAACACATTACTGTAAGTGACTTTTTGATTTTTCATTTTAATTATCTAGTAATAAATTGCTTGTTGATTTTTACTTGATTTGTTTGTTTCATTTTCTTTCTGTTACATTTTTCTTAGACCATAGAGTCGTAACAGATAATATAACATTCAAATGAATACACAAAGCTATAATATTGTACTTAAGTATTGAATTACTTTGATTTTTTATGTCCATATTTTAACACCAAATTAATTCCTGAATATGCAACCGTGACCAGTTATGTCACAAGGTAATAAAATCGTACAGGTCTAGCTGACTGTTTATACATTAAAGTTTCTTATGACGTGTTGTCCATACAGTAAACATTTTAAAAAGTGTTACTGTATAGTTTTTTACCACCTCCCCCTGTGTCCCTACTATAGATCAACGGTCAAATACACAAAAACTGCAAGTACAGCAACAGTTTCTCTCCCCAACTTTATTTACTGATAGCAGGAGTCTATGACTCCTGGGATATGTTGTGTGTAGGGGTTTTACAAGCAACAGGATTTGCGATTAGTTGTTGTCAACTGCTACCGTAAGTACTATCTATTTATTATTTGCATCTCTTTTCAAGTCATCAGATGCTTCATCGTAATTAAATCTAACTGGATAGTTTTAATTTTAACACTTATTATAACCTCCGGTTATTTACAAAGCCTTCCAGCAAGATATTATTACGGTTTTTGCGTAGGGATACAGGCATGCACGTAGGCCTACAATAGTGCACAGGTATAGTCTGCATAACTCTATTTGCACAACATTTGCCTTCGAAATCTCTTTCAAATCTTGATAGTCAATGTAATAGTGTCACTAGTTTTACTTTAAACGTATATTTATGAATATATATATATATATATATATATATATATATATATATATATATATATATATATATATATATATATATATATATATATACACACGCTATTTAATTCGTTTAAATGTTCTTGAGATGTTATTGAATTTTTTCATTGCCCCATAGAGGGCCCCAATTTTAGTCCATACAAAGAGTGGAATATACATGTGTGTGTGTGTGTGTGTGTGTGTGTGTGTGTGTGTGTGTGTGTGTGTGTGTGTGTGTGTGTGTGTGTGTGTGTGTGTGTGTGTGTGTGACGGAGAGAAAGAGAGTATAGTCTTGCATATTTATTCTAAGCAAAGAAAGGGTACAAAAATACTTTCATTGACTTACTTTTGATTCAAGCTCACGTATGCGCTTACTCCAAACGGGTTTCCTTGCCCGTTGCATTCACCTGTAGCACGCCATATAAACCCTCGAATTGTGTGTAATGTAAATCAATGTCATTGCTGACTATCTAATTGCTGCTTAATGACATTAGAAAATTAATAGTAAAATGAGTTTTGCCATTTGCTCATTAGGAGTAAAAGTTGCTAATAAACGTGAACATCCTCTCGCATCACAGACAACTGTATATTCACCAGGTATATAACTGTATTCCCACACTGGTTTAAAAATAAACGCACTAGGCCTATCAAGTATAATATTTATAGTATGTTTCTTTCCTTTGTGTTTTCTTTTCTCTTGTGATGCCATATCACCTTCCGTGATTTAGTTGTTTTGAATATGTTGGAATTAACATTTTAATTGTACATGAGAGAAAGAACAAGATTTTGCGTGATTGAAGAAAAAAAGAAAGAAATATATTAAACTACAGGTATAGACATGCCACTAGAGACATATATGTTTCTGAAGTTATATATATATATATATATATATATATATATATATATATATATATATATATATAGAGAGAGAGAGAGAGAGAGAGAGAGAGAGAGAGAGAGAGAGAGAGAGAGAGAATTACAAATATACACCAAAGACACCAAATACAGAGGAAATATATGTTGCAATCATTTATATCACATTAAGAGACTGCCGTGTTGGCAGCATTGGTGATTGTGTTAAAGTATTAAATAGTCCTTTTAAAAACTATTACGCATGGCGGACGTATGATGCACACAACCGTCTGTCAGAAGATGAAGCCGGATTGAGACTGGATTAGTGAAGACACCGAAAGCAACTGCGTTAATGAGATGTTTATTTATAAACGCAATTTAAAGATGAACAAATCTGACACCAATATAACAAAAAGATAAAGAAAATTATATAGTTCCTAACATGGAACTATCAACAACAAGTAACTCAACGAAAAAAATCAAAGATGAATTTAACGAATGGAATTTAAACAAATGTGAATAACGTCCTATCACCAATTAACACATAGAATTATATGATCTATAAATAATGCATCATAACAATTTATCCACAAGATGGACGCATGAATTATACACTTATCAACATATCACTCAGTTAGCGATATTTGACATATGGATGCACGTATTTATGAATGTATTACTCATATAGCGATATTGAACATGTGAATGCATGAAATTATGAATCTATCACTCATATAGCGACATTGAAATGGGAATGCATGAAATTTTGAATCTATCACTCATATAGCGATATTGAAATGGGAATGCATTAAATTTTGCTCAGATAGCAATAGTGAAAATTACAATAACATGGAACACGTAATATATATATAACTATCGTGGCGTCCATTTGACGACCAAGATGTATTTCCGGTTCCACCCGCTCTAGTCAATGGTCAAAGAGCCACCACGCATGGTCCACCCCTCCCAGTCTGTTGAAGGATCCCTCGAGAGCCTTCTCATTCAACACAGACCCGATGGTCGCGAAGCCTTGGTCCCTCACATTGAGAACACCAGTACTCTCTTCCGAGCCAACGTCACCAGACAGAGCGTACACGTCACAAGAAACCACACAGAGTTATGTAACTCCACATCACCAAACCATACATAAGGACAGCTAAAAGTATAACAACTGAACCGTGTAGTACATATGGCACGGTTAAGTACTTTTGCATTGATATATGTTGCGCATGCGCTCACATGTATTCGTTTTGTTACACATTACATTAATCATTCAATGCATGCAGCGTATAATTAAATAAAATCCGTCTGTTCAGTTACAACAAATAGCTAACTTGAACCAGACTATAATATTTCTAATATCATGGCGTTGTATGACCTAGGTATTGACTCTCTGTAGAATTTAGAATAAATTCTAAAACATCTAATATATGAAACAATTCTGTCATATAAAACGAATAGTAATAAAGAATGCAATCTTAAATTTCACATACCTCTACAGCTGAAGATTGCTCCCGTAAAGAGGTAAGCTTCCTGACAAGACTCGTCGTATTGTAATTTGTTTATAGAGAATTTGCTCTATAAGTACCCTAGCTGTGACAAATAAGCACAGCTAGGTACTTGGGTTTTCACTGCAGGCAATTTGCACATGCAGCATGGGTTGAGTCGCGATCAGTATTTCTAAATAACTAGAGCAACAACAACAAAAAACCACCCTCGGGTAACGCTGTACGCGGCAACGAAACCCGAGTACATTTTCGATCACACATATACATTGATATAAAGCATACACAATTCCGTGACACCGTCCAATATTATTACTTCTGAAACCTGTTTTACATTTTTCACAAGTTCATTAAAAATTTTGAATCAATATTTTTTCTTTATTATTCATACCCATATTCTATCTTTAAGGAAGAATAAAGTTGCCAATTAAGTCAAGAGTACATTTCTGTATTATATATATATATATATATATATATATATATATATATATATATATATATATATATATATACATATATATATATACATATATATATATATATATATATATATATATATATATATTATTGTATATAAAAGTATGAGAAAATATTGCTTAAGGTATGTAACATACATTCTTGAAACAATTACTTACTGTACTTTAAATCAATGCACTAAAATTGGTGCATTGGGTTTTAATTGAATGTTTTGTGTCCTATTTTTACGTATCACACACTAAATGCATTATTCCTTTGAAATCAATATTAATCACAAGCGGAATGAATTCAATAATGAATACACATACAATTTTAGGCGTTACGAGTATGCTTGTCACATGTGGCTTCCATGTTGCTATGGGTAACAGCATGGTGCATGCACACTTGTGTGTTTGTGTGTCTGTGCACTCGTGAGAGAGAGACAGAGATGCATAATACATTTTATTTTTATGAATATGGTTTAACAAAAATCCTTTATTTTTCTTCATGTGTCACCGAAAGGCAATTTATTTCCTTAACTTTTTTTACAATCAGGGCCATGCATCAATTCAATATGATTTACCACCATACATACCAATGATGACCTATGAAATAGTTTAGTAAATGTGTAGAGATCACACATGACAAAGTATTATTTGAAGAAAGCACAGAAAATAAAAACAGTTCAGCAGGCTGACACAAGCTCGAAACATGTCACCACACACACACATATACCCTATTAATATAAAAGCATTTCATGAACAGAAACTTAACATATGAATAATATTGAGAGAGAGAGAGAGAAGAAAACAAACATCCACTATAGAAATATGGACTAGTTGTAATAAGTATGAAAGCAGACTATTATCATGTGATCAATTTGCAAGTGTTTAGATGTTGAAACTGACTTTTGCAGTGTATTAGCGTTTGAATGAACAAGTGAGCACCCACCACTATCGTTTTCGGTGTTGTCATGAGACAAGCAATCGAAGTTATGAATTGGATGATTCAGTTTGCACTTTTCCATTCCTATTTTACGCAATTGAACCAAAAATACTACTGTGTTGTTGTAACAGATATTAAATATGGCTTAGTTAACATTAATGTGCGAACAAATGTTTTTAAACAGAATATATTTTGACGACAGGCTACTTTTTGGGATATGGAAGGCAAGCTATTGATAATGTATTTTCTTCTAAAATATTGAGAAGACACAATAGTGATGAAGAGAGAGAGAGAGAGAGAGAGAGAGAGAGTGTGTGTGTGTGTGTGTGTGTGTGTGTGTGTGTGTGTGTGTGTGTGTGTGTGTGTGTGTGTGGTTTATTGCCATGAAAGTATAAGGATAAAATTACATAAAGAACACCTCTCATTTACAGTGGACAAGGAAACAAACCCATGTAATCGGTGAAGAGAACTTAGAAGGCCCTATTAACACCTCATTTACAATCACATCATCCAACAATGTTTCATTATGAACAGTTTTTGATTTTATGATTAAAAGCATTTTTTTTACAATGGAACTTAACACAGTTTTCAGTTGATTTACAAGTTAGATTTATTATTTTTTAGCTAAGAGGGCTCCAATTTAGATTAGTTTTAAAAATTAAACCTTATTTATGCAGCTTTATACACCCAAAAATAATACAAGTACATATTGCAATTTTTAATTTAGTGAATAGTTCATAGATAAGCAGTGTCAATGAGAAGTACATGGAAAATATGACACTTTTCATGCCTTTTTTATAACTTTTCGACACTGTAACCATTGCAACTGGCATGTGAGCACGAAACTGATGTGAAAATTAAATGTTAACCATCTCATACATGCAATACATCATATAAACATAATTTGAAAGGAGGCATGAAATGGTCCTTATTCCAAGTTTCAAAGACTCCATTCTTGAGTTAGTGATTATGTTCCAGTAGATTCTATAAAAAGGAATGCTCGAGTGAAACTAAATACTTGTATGTCTCTGCTGTCTTACATAAGAGTTTGTTAGTCATGTACTTACAGTCACCCGCTTTTCTCAATCTGATTAAAACCGACATAACGGAGATTTACTGGTTGATAAGTAGACCTCGATTATAATCAGACTGGTCAGTGTCTAACATTTACAACAGTGTCACTATGTTCTCAATATTTAAGATTGATGTGCCCTTCTTGGTCTTTCTTTCTACAAATGCCGTTCTATAACTAGAAATGTCCAAAATGTGAGAACTTCATGCAATATATGTGACATTTGTTTTCTACAAGAGTTGTGGCTATTCGACAATGTTTAGACTGTCTTTCATCAGCGTATGAGGATTATAATGGATCAGGTGTATCACCGATTCAATCTTCTAAGTATATTCACATTGTGAGACCTTAAGTGGTGTCGGTGTATTATATCGTTGATCACTTGCAAGTGTGATGGAAGTACAACACTTTGATGATCCCTGATTAGAAAGAAATTACTATCAAGACAGGTGATTCCTCTTTGCTTTCTGTAAACGTCTATTCACTTTGTGAATTAGTTGAAAAGTGTGAGGAATTTGTCGATTAGTGGGGTGAAAATATTCTAAAGTAGAAAATGCTAGTACACCAAATGTGTATGCATTAGGAGATTGGAATGCTAATACGCTCCAATACACTCCCTTGGAGATGAACATCGCTAATTGTTTTGATATATATGGTTAGGTCGAACCGGATTAAAATAATATAGTAGACCACACAGTGGTGGCGCAAGGGAGGTCGGGGGGGGGGGGATTGCTCCAGGGCGCCAGACGAAGAGGGGCACCGTTGGGAGCTTTTATTTTTCTTAGTTGAAATTTTCATAGTATTTTTAATTTCACCTTAGTGTAACGCGGTCAATTCTTGAGAAAATTTATATTTAGGATGGGGGAGGAGGAGGAAGTTTGGCAACGGACATTAAACTGTTCTCCGTGGCAAAGTAGGCGCGCCAATAAAGAGCATTGCCCCAGGGCGCCTCGGTAGGGGCGCCACTAAAGAACTTTGCGCCTGGACGACTCGAACCCTCGCGCTGCCACTGAGACCACACAACAAATTTTACTTTTTCTCAATGACTCGAACAATACTTTCTATTGGTTGGATCATTGTCTCTCTACACAATCTGCTCATTCCGCTACAAGTGATATGAGAATAATTCATACACTAGTAGGATCCGACCATCGTCTTACTCTAATGACCATCGGTTCTGACCTACTCCCTGGTCTTGATTCATGCTCACATGAACTCTTCAATTTGAAATACAACATCACTTGGTCAGACCTCAATGCCGACAAAATACTGAATTATACTCAAATATCTGCATTTTTATCAAACAAGACAGAGATCCCTTATTGCGAAGTGGTCTGTAATCATCATGGATGTAGGAATCCTGTACATATGAAACAGATTATTGGGTTTTACACAGGTATAGTAACAATTTTGTCCAGCGAGAGAGAAAAACCAGTGACAAAATCCAAACCTGGTCAATGTGTTATACCAGGCTGGAATGATTGTGTCAAAGAACTGCACGACTATGCACGAAATGCTTCCGTTCTGTGGCATGATAACGGTAAACCTCGTTATGGGCCTCTCAGTGATCAAATGCGCCAGACTAGAGCTCAAGTTAAGTATGCCCTTAGACTATGTAAGAAGGACGAATGAAAACATAGAGAAGACACGCTTGCAAATAAATTTGAAAATTTAGACCAACGTGATATCTGAAAGCAAGTTAACCAAAAATACTACTATAACTTCCAATAGGCTACCAATTTGTATATATGTGAACCATGGCCATAATCACATATGCAATATGTGGAAAATTCGTTTTGAAGCCTTACTTAGTAGTGTTAAAAACGTTCCAAATAGGATGTTCTTTCAGCATTGAACTGATCTCATTGTCTGATATCCAACATGCCATAGCTAAACCAAAAAAAAAGGGTGGGGGAGGGGGGCAAATGTCCAGGGTCAGATATTCGGATATTGTATATGTAGAACATATTGTATTTTCAGATAATAGACTCCAGGTTCTTTTAATGATTTTATTTAATTGTATGTTTGTACATAACTTTGTTGCAGATGATTTCACAAAAGTTACAATTATCCCGCTATTGAAACGTAGCATTGCTAATCTGGCAGGCACAACTAACTATAGAACTATAGCCCTATAGCTATCACGACAATTATTTCAAAAATAGTTGAGTGTATCGTACTACAACGATGTGAAACCACAATTTCTGCCTTTGACTCTAAAGAAACTGTAAACCAATATTTAGAATATGGTTTCCATGTGCTTGCATGTTTTTTTAGACATTAGTAAGGCATTTGATACTGTCAACCATTGGACGCTTTTTAAAAACGTTGCTCGATAATCAATAATCAAATTAGATTATTCAAATCTTGTTGCTGCATAATGTATTGCGCATCTCTGTGGATAAACTTTAGAGATTGTATAAGAAGAAAATTAGTTATTGGTTATAACAATTGTCTTCGTTTGCCATTAAACCTTACAAGATGGAACAGTGCCTCTTCCACGTTAGTAAACTATAATGTATTTAGTTTTGAAGAACTAATGCGAAAGTATTTGTTTTAAATGCTAACATGAATATCTAACAGTGAGAATTATATTTTGAAATCTCCGTGGAACAATGATATTTGGTTTAATTCTCGGATTATAGATAAATGGAACATATTACTCTTTAAATGTCTTACGTAATTTTGTTTTTAACAATGAAAGACGCATTTTGTAGTTGCATATGTGTCTGTATATTTGTACATAAGACACCTATGATCTTTTATGTTTAAAATACTTTATATTTTAATTTAGATGTGTGTACCATGCAGTCTGAATTCTTATCTCTTCTAATCTTATTACATTATGTATTTGGCCATATCACATCAAATGAGCACAGCAGAAACTATACACTACAATTAATTTAACTGATAAGAGTACCTAGCTTACAGTATTGTAATTACAAATAGGTAAAAATATTTAATCAATTGCCACTTAAACATACAATTTAGTTTTGTTGAGTTTCTAAAACTTCATCAGAAAATGACAAAGTCAAAAACATTTCAAAACTATTTGAAAGACCCCCTATAAATGTACATGACAGCACATGCACAAGTGTCTTCACACCTAGTGTTCATCTATTCAAACCATAGTGTTCATCTATTCAAACCATAGTGTTCGTCTATTCAAACCATAGTGTTCACTAATTTTACAGATAAGTAACCTCAACCTTACAACAACATGTTTAGGAGATTAATTAAAAACTGCATGTGAATCTTTCGGACTTCGTCAATTTAGGTGAAGCTTTGAAAATTAAAACAAGATTAAATTGCTTGATCTAGTGGCAGTTGATTAAATATATATATATATATATATATATATATATATATATATATATATATATATATATATATATTTATATATATATATATATTTCTTTGTAATTACAATAATGTAATCTAGAAAAACCAATCAGTTAGAATTAATTACACCGTATAGTTTCTGCTGTGCAAATGTGTAGTCATATGGCCAAAATAAATGGTGTAATGACAAATAAGGGCACATAAACCTGATCATCTTTTAGTTTCTAAAACTTTACCCGAAAATGACAAAGTCGAAAACATTTTAAAGCTATATGACACAGCCCCTATAAATGTACATAACAGCACATGCACAATGCACATGTGTTTTCACACCATATGGTTCATCTTTTCAAACCTAACCATGTTACAGTGGAGTAACCTCAACATTACATCTACATGTATAGGGGGTTAATTCAAAACTTAATGTGAATCTTTTGGACTTTCTCAATTTTAGGTGAAGTTTTTGAACACTAAAAAATTACTTGTTCAACTTGCAGTTTATACCTATTTGTAATTACAACAGTGTTATCTGGGTACTCCTGTCAGTCAGAATAAATTACAATGTATAGTTTCTGCTGCGCTACAAGTCATATGAACACGAGAAGAAACTCAAACAAGATCATTGTTTCCTTTAATTATTTGTCTAGATTTGATTGTATCAATGGATTAATAATATTTAACCTTATTCTTCATTAAAATGACGAAATGTGACCTTCAGAATGCTAATTAGATAAGAGACACTGTGTGATAGATAGGTACTCTCATCCACTTAGAGAGGAGTCATTAATTCTCACGAAAATGACAATATTAGAGATTAAATGTTCATTCTTAATAACAATTAAATTACCAACAATTTATGTATCATTCACTATTTTCCGCAAGAGCCTCTTTCTAAAATAGCCATAGCCGTACATACCATATAACACTCGTATTGCACTTATAATTTCAAAGACGGCGAGGAGCTGCCAAATTTGCCGAGAGGCTCTCGAGGGATATAAGAACAAAGTGAGTATTTCTAGCAATTAAAGTTTCTATTCATTAGACAACTGTTACATTGAATCATGTATATTTTATTGGTAAATAATGATCCTTGCTGGGGTGCGGACAAGACTGTCCACCCCAAAGAATGAGTGTAAATCAGATTTTCCATTAAAAAAACTATCAAAAAACCCAGCTTAATTGTGCACTAGAGCGTGCACTGAAGTTGCGAAACTCTGGATAATATGATCTCAGTCGTTCAAACTCAGCCCGAAAGTTAAAATTCAGATGGTATTGCAAAGTAAAAAAGAACACAATTTTCCCACCAAAAGGCTACAGGCATAAACATAAATACCTCTACCGGTCCCGGTCACCAATGCCCTCTTCCATCAAATCGAACATTCATTCTTGTATTCTCGACAGTTCGTACGCTTGCAGCTGCAAATTCGTTTCTACTGAGACACAATATGGCGGGATAAAAGAAATGATCATGCCCCGTCACGTGATCTCTTTATTTGTTTTTATTATCTTCATTGTTTTTTATGATATGCGGACAGCGACTATAACTTTTAAATAGCGGCACATTTAATGCTTCTAATTTTAATCAGACGTCTTAACCTAGCTTCCCCTACCGCTCCACCCTCACTGTGTACATGTTTTATTCTGCTACACACAGATTTGCAACAATGGAACATTGTTCTATTGGCATTTTACTATATCTTCCAATGTTTCTATTTTAAAGTTACGCTGACAAATCTTTTAATGCAATTATATGCTGTTCAGTTTTCTTGAAACAAATTTATATGTACACGAGGAAAGAAAATTGGCGTAGGAAATAGCTACGAAAAACGTTGTTCTCGGGCACTTTTAACTGTGCAACATGCGACTTTTTCACTGTCTACATATTTGCAGAGCTCGCGCTTCTGATCTTCGATGTCGGCAATTTTCGTTAATTTTAATATGTGGAGACTTTTCCAATCCCTGCGGTCAAGCAAATATCGGTACTATAACAGCCATATCAATATCATACATGTTGAGTACGTATTATAAATATACACGCGACCTAATCTAAATTAAAAATGTAATGAGCTGACAGTATAGGCAGCATAGTCAACAGTCGGAAGAGGATTGGAGTACATTTAGGTAAAATGATCATTGTACAAGTTCAATTCGAAAATTCTAGAAATATTATATCACTAATACAAAGTTTGAGGTATTCAGCACGTGAACTTGAGATGCACTTGTCTGAACAAGTCAACCAGACAGCAGCAAACATCTTGGTTACGCATGATGTCAAGGTTTGACTAAACTGGCTGCCAGTCCATCCGGATTCTTAACTGTTCAGGTGAGATAAGTTGTAGGAAAGTGAGTCGCGGTCGCGCCCAGGGGACTGATGAAGTCTTCAGCTAGTCACTTTTATCGATTCGAGATCGAGTTGGTCCATAAATCGATTTTTCTTTCTAAGCCGGGGCTGATACAGGAATATTGAGGGTTGGTGGTGGGGTATCTCGAGTATATTACAAATGCATATGTAAAGCATATCTTGAGGGGATTTTAGTGTACCGGTTTTAAGGGGTTTCACTGTATATGTAAAGAAATTCATTTTATCTAGAATTATAGTGTGCATGTACCATTAATCTTTCCATGATACAATGTAAATATAAATAGAATTATAGTCTGCATGTACCATTAATCATTTTATGATACAATGTAAATATAAATAGAATTATAGTCTGCATGTACCATTAATCATTCCACGATACAATGTAAATATAAATAGAATTATAGTCTGCATGTACCATTAATCTTTCCATGATACAATGTAAATATAAATAGAATTATAGTGTGCATGTATCATTAATCTTTCCACGATACAATGTAAATATAAATAGAATTATAGTGTGCATGTATCATTAATCTTTCCACGATACAATGTAAATATAAATAGAATTATAGTGTGCATGTATCATTAATCTTTCCACGATACAATGTAAATATAAAAAGAATTATAGTGTGCATGTATCATTAATCTTTCCATGATACAATGTAAATATAAATAGAATTATAGTGTGCATGTATCATTAATCTTTCCATGATAAAATGTAAATATAAATAGAATTATAGTGTGCATGTATCATTAATCTTTCCACGATACAATGTAAATATAAATAGAATTATAGTGTGCATGTACCATTAATCATTCCACGATACAATGTAAATATAAATAGAATTATAGTGTGCATGTATCATTAATCTTTCCACGATACAATGTAAATATAAAAAGAATTATAGTGTGCATGTATCATTAATCTTTCCATGATACAATGTAAATATAAATAGAATTATAGTGTGCATGTACCATTAATCATTCCACGATACAATGTAAATATAAATAGAATTATAGTGTGCATGTACCATTAATCATTCCACGATACAATGTAAATATAAATAGAATTATAGTGTGCATGTACCATTAATCATTCCACGATACAATGTAAATATAAATAGAATTATAGTGTGCATGTACCATTAATCTTTCCATGATACAATGTAAATATAAATAGACTTATAGTGTGCATGTACCATTAATAATTCCACGATACAATGTAAATATAAATAGAATTATAGTGTGCATGTACCATTAATCTTTCCATGATACAATGTAAATATAAATAGAATTATAGTGTGCATGTACCATTAATCTTTCCACGATACAATGTAAATATAAATAGAATTATAGTGTGCATGTACCATTAATCTTTCCATGATACAATGTAAATATAAATAGAATTATAGTGTGCATGTACCATTAATCTTTCCACGATACAATGTAAATATAAATAGAATTATAGTGTGCATGTACCATTAATCTTTCCACGATACAATGTAAATATAAATAGAATTATAGTGTGCATGTACCATTAATCATTCCATGATACAATGTAAATATAAATAGAATTATAGTGTGCATGTACCATTAATTATTCCACGATACAATGTAAATATAAATAGAATTATAGTGTGCATGTATCATTAATCTTTCCACGATACAATGTAAATATAAATAGAATTATAGTGTGCATGTACCATTAATCTTTCCATGATACAATGTAAATATAAATAGAATTATAGTGTGCATGTACCATTAATCTTTCCATGATACAATGTAAATATAAATAGAATTATAGTGTGCATGTACCATTAATCATTCCATGATACAATGTAAATATAAATAGAATTATAGTGTGCATGTACCATTAATCATTCCATGATACAATGTAAATATAAATAGAATTATAGTGTGCATGTACCATTAATCTTTCCATGATACAATGTAAATATAAATAGAATTATAGTGTGCATGTATCATTAATCTTTCCATGATACAATGTAAACGTAGATATGGCTAACTCTTCTTTGATGCAAGTAATGATATTGAATGGTGAAAGGAGGAAAAAAGAGTATGCATATATTTTGGTGGCTATTTATATCACATGTAAATACTACTAGGTATTAGGAAAAGATCGATTTAATATGATTAAAGTAAATGCTTGTTATTCAATGTTTGTTTGTTCTTGTTTTGTTGTTATTGTTGTTGTTGTTGTTGTTGTTGTTGTTGTTGTTGTTGCTTTTAGAAAGATATTGGCTGTGTTTTAATAATGCACCTGCTACAGAAGGATTTGATGCTGAGGTCGAGGTCAAGGTCAAATGTATTTTCAAGGCAACGAAAGGTCCCTCTTTTTGTCCGTTTATTTGACTCAGTGTTTATTTGCTTGTGTGTCTGCGTATATTCCCTTGACCGACTCTAAAATTAAATTTTCTCCAAATTTGGAATTATGCCCTCTCCCCTCGATTTTTAAGTTGTTATTGCACATACTCGTAATTTTTCTTGTTGTTGACATTTTTCCCCTTACATTCAATGCTTTACAAACAAATGCTTTGGAAGAAGTAACACACATATTTCATTCAGTAGATTTCACAATAGAAGGACAAAGTCTGATTGCTTGCAACACGTGGTTAAATGTCAAGACGTGCATGGGAATGTAGTGCTGGCCCTAATCATTGCACTAATTCATCCACATAAAGCACATGGTTACTATTATTAGAGTGGGTAATCCCCGTTATTGGTTGTTCCTATGTTATGGGCACCCAGTTGTATTGGATACATATAAAAATTATTATAACAAATAAAACAATTTTTAAGCTTGCAATTTAAAAATTGTAAAATGTACATGCAGCATATCCTTATAATTCGTCTGCAGTAAACGTGAAAATGTGTAGATTTGTCTATTACTTTTCATTAGTATCGTTAAAAATATTTCGAATTATTTAAATTACATGTAATTAAAATTGTTCATTGTAAACTTTACTTTCCTTATGCTTTTTAGAATGGTATCTATGTTTAAAAGAGCTAATCAAAACCTTAACGATAAATCTACTGATTTTATGGTCACCTGTATTCCTCCATCTCTCCCTAGCCGTGTGTGTATATACGTGTTTGCATATCAAAACAGAAAGTAAATATTTTTCAGTTTTATTCATGAACTTCATCTAGAAGATCACCTGCCGTAAGGTTAGATTTTAATATTGAGGTCCTAATTAATGGGAGTTGAACTACTTGTAAGCCTTTGATTAATAACGTCAAAAGATAAGAATCAAGACTCTCATTTTACTAACTGTTTCATCTAGAATGGAGATTTTACATGATCTTGCTTTTGATACATCTGACAATATTGAGATTTTTGTCCGTAGTAGAATTAGTAAAACATAGGATGAAAATATCCTAATAGTTTACAACTGAAAACATGAAAATCTTGTTGTTATTGTTTAAGAAAAGGCTCCAGGCATTTCTGATAGATTCGAAAATTATTAACTTTGCCTCGTAGAAGAAAAGGAAAAACAATTGTAGAAGTGTTCAAGATAGTATGACTTGATTTTAATTCGTTATGCCTCCTGTTTAGATCCATCTAAAATTCATTGCTTTATTTTAATCTTTTATGCCTCCCGAAGGTCCAGCTAAAAATGCATTGCTTTATCTTAATCCTTTATGCCCCCTGAAGATCCATCTAAAATGCATTGCTTTATCTTAATCCTTTATGCCCCCTGAAGATCCATCTAAAATGCATTGCTTTATCTTAATCCTTTATGCCCCCTGAAGATCTAGCTAAGAATTCATTGTTGTAAATCGAGCTTAAAGAATAACATTCACGACCCTTTAATTACAAAAAGATGATTTTTAATATTTGGTGAAACTGTGACCTAGAGATCATAATCCTCTGAGCTTGAGTTTGAGTTTCGACTCACAGCCAATCAAAAGTAACTTTTAAAAAAAATCATATGTCATTCTTTGAGACAAATCTCATATATCATTCCAGATCCCTTACATATGTGTTCAAGATGTTATACATATTTTAGAGAAACTTGATGGCGACAAAGCAACATAACTAGATAAAATCTCACCAAAAATACTCATATTATCAGCTCAAGTTGCTGCCCATTCAATCGCTAGCTTGATAAATACAGGTATTGATACGGGAATCTTTCCAACTTAACTGAAATTAGCTAAAGTGTTCTCAATCTTTAAAATTTTGAAAACACACCGCCCTTTATCTTTTCCGATTTGTAAAGAAATATAATCTGCTTCATAATTCACAATCAGGTTTCAGAGAACAGCATTCATGTCAAACTTCCATCACAAAGTTGGTTTATGCAGAAATATAATCGGAGCAATTTATTTAGATTTTCAAAAACCGTTTGATTTAGTAGATCATGAAATAGTGATGAAAAAACTCAAGGCATACAAAATCTGTATAATTCGCTTGCTAACAGGAAGGTAACAGTGTGTTTCTGTGGCCAGTGCTACATCTTCTTTACAATACGTCATAAGTGGAGCACCTTAAGGCTCTATTCTTGGTAATTTGCTCTTGCTCCTTTTCATTAATGATTGACAACTTCATATGAATGCAACCGAAATTGCTCCTTTTAGGGATGACACAACTTTACATGCCATGAGTGACACAATCCATTCCCTTGGACAGAATTTACAACAGGACGTTAATGCTATTATACTGTCGTGTAAAACCACAAAATGCAATTTAACACATAAACGAACTAACTGTATGACAACTGAATCGAGTCGAAAAATAAAGAAATTAAAGGATAACACTATATTTGTTCAGGAAACTAAATTAAATAATATAGAAAATC
Organism: Margaritifera margaritifera; assembly: GCA_029931535.1. Taxonomy (NCBI): domain Eukaryota; kingdom Metazoa; phylum Mollusca; class Bivalvia; order Unionida; family Margaritiferidae; genus Margaritifera; species Margaritifera margaritifera. The sequence goes on along the minus strand of JAQPZY010001070.1, from coordinate 669,113 downwards.
AAGAACTTTACGTGTGATAGATTGAAAGGCATTTGTCGTGGGAAATTCAAATAAAGCGCGTGTGTCCTGCAGTATCCTCCATAATAGCCTTATTAAACAGATTGTCTTCGTGTGTGCCAGAATCTATGCTAAAAATGTTTTATAATGGATACATATTGCCTTTGTTTCATTATGGTTGCAACATGTGGAGGAATTGCAATACTGCTAATCTTAATCAGATAATTAAACTCCAAAAACAAGCCGCTAGAATTATTACAAGAAAAGACTATCCATCCTCCACTTATTCGTTAATTTACAGTCGTTACCTTTTAATTATAGAGTAAAGTACTTTAAAGCTATTTTGACATATAAATCTTTTATAACATGCCTCCACAATATAGCAATGATTTCCTAATTATAGCTTCTAATATCCATTCACACAATCTACGGTCTATTTCAAACTCTAATCTTCATTTGCCTAAATTAAAAACGACTCTGTACAAAACATCTTTTACATATTCTGAATCAGTGTTGTGGAATATCATTTCCAATGATATTAAACAAACACCAACATTCTATTATTTTAAGCGCTCGCTTCACAAATTTCTTCTTTTTGATTATGCCATTGCTCAAAGAAACTGAGATACATAACTTGGTTACCGCCACCACCTTCCCAGCTGCCAAACATACATGTATATCCTATGTATGTTATAATCCAATGTGTGTATAAATATGTGTATGTATATTTTATGATTACATATGAGTGTGTCAGACACTGTAGTAAATAGAGTTGTATTTGTACATATACGTTGCATTGATATTATTAATATTCTATTATTGAGGACAATATGTAAAATTGGTTGATTGATTCAGGAACAAATGTATTATCCTTAGAAAAATATAGTTATTATTATTATTATAATTATTATTATTATTATTATTATTATTATTATTATTATAACTTCAGGGCGGACCCTATCCTCTAAGTGTACCCTTCTTATTGGTGTTCGCCTTTGCGTTAAGGTGTTTTTGTATGTAGTATTACATTGTTAATTGCCTCACTGTTCCGTTACTGCTTGTGTATCATACAACGTGTTTTGTATTAAGCATTACATGGTTAATTTCCTCACTGTTTCTTGTATATCATGGATTCATATATTGTAGGTATAGGCACAGTTTTATGAGCGCCCTATTGAGCTCTTTATAGGGAAGCGTGCAAATAGGCTTTTTCCGGGTAATAGAGTTTTGGGTGTTTCCCTTGGGCTAGGCATTCGCACCGAAACACTTCTAATGGCCAATTGAAATGTCCACACACACACACACACACATATATATATATATATATATATATATATATATATATATATATATATATATATATATATATATAGTGTATGCTATAACTATACACGTGCATTTCCTTTTTATTAGCCTTCGTTTTGTTTAATTAAAGAAACGCACGTTAACCGGAAAAGGTATATTATGGAATGACAGTTTTCTGACCCATGCAATGTTTCAGAACTTGATGGCCAATATAATTTGGTCTCTCTTTGCTTGATTTTGACTGTTAAGAAAGAATTCAGAGACGGTGTATCCATGGTTTTGTATTATACACATAAGAGAGATGTACTTTTTCACAATATTCTGAGCGTCTCGTAAGTTTTCAAGGTACTTTAATATGTTGTCTGTAAACATTCCTATCTTAGTTCAAGTGCTATACAGTCTACTTGGAATCTCACTCCAGTAATGCCCATTGCTTAGTTCTAGTATAATGCAGTGTATGATCCTGGAATCTCATATAGTATTTGCATGGATTGATGTCTGGATGGATGAGCTAATGGATGGGTAATGTCTTAGATGTACATTACAAAACAAACCTGCACTGCTCTGTCGGTTTTTAAATTTTCATTGAAGCATGCAAGAACGGTGAAAATAAAACGAAATGCATCCTTGCACAAGTTGTTCTCATTTTAAACCAGTAGCATGTAATAGTTCGTACGCAAAAGAAAATTTGAATCACATTCACACGCAAATGTCATATTTGACCAAATATACTAAACTTAGGAATATATGTACATAGTAGAGTTTTACGGCCCCTCAGCACAAAAGTATCTATGTGGTGCCAACAAAAAGATTTAGTTCGAAAAATGTAAAAACGAGTTGCATAAAAAACATTTGGAAGATAAAGCCTTCTGAACAAATGTAAAATTCAGTACAACAAAATAAAATACCAAACGTAAAGATATTAAAATTCTGTAAATGTATATAAATAACAGATAAAGGACACACATATAAAATCCTTAAAACATGTTTAAAATGTCCTGCATAAATCGCATTCCCTTAAAAGTCCAAGATTTTCTCGGGTGGTACGTCCTCATACAGTTTCTTCAAGCAGTTCGCATCAAAATACTTCTGTCTTGCAAGGTGGAAGTCACCACACTCGACAAGAATGTGCTCCACTGTCAGTGGACACTGGCGGGTCACACTCTGGACGAGGTTCGCCTTTCAGGAGGTATGCGTGAGTCAGGTATATGTGTCCGATACGTGATTGGCACAATGCTGCCTCATCTCTCCGATTTGGTCTATACGAGGGAAGTCACTCTCCAAAGGTGGGTTTGATGTTTTTGAGTTTTTTATGGTGTTTTCATTCCATATATTTTCCCAAGTATGACGAACATACTGCTTTATGCAAGATTTCAAGTCAGTATGTCGAATTTTCCATTCAGAAACGGGTGACAGCAGGGCAGCTTGACTGCTTTATCTGCCTTTTCATTTCCCCTTATGCCAATGTGACTAATCAGCCAACAGTACAGAATACTCTTCCCAGATCTCATGAGAACATTACGTTTCTGTAATACTAGTATCTGAGATATTAACGGTATCTCAGTTTTTAGATTCTGCAAAGCTTTCAATGTAGAAAGGGAATCGGAAAAAAATATTTTTAAATTGTTTTTGAGAGGTTTCAACGTAGTCCAAATCTTTGAGTGTGGCTGTAATTTTTGCAGTACAAACTGAGGCTTTATCTGGTAAATGGCTCAATATGGTGCCATAGGTTGTTACAATCGCATCTCCAACTTTGTCTCCATCGTTTGAACCATCTGCATACAGTTACGTGTGGCTATGGTAGGTCGAAGCGATTTTATTGAATTTGGTCTAAAAGAAAAGCAAAAGAGGATTTGTTGAGAATTTTTTGAATTCGCAAAGGTCAGATATTATTTTGGAAGATTCTGATAAGCACGTTGGTGATGTGGGAATACAGAATTTAGCAATATTTTCAACATTGATTTTTGCTGTTTCTAAGTGAGAACGAATTCGTATGTCAACATATGTAATGAAGTTTGGTTTCGGAACGTACAACGTTTGATATGTAGGTCTAAACACTACATCATATGCTGGGTTAGAAGGATTAGAAGATAGTTTGGTAGCATACTGAAAAAAACAATTTCGTTCATCTGATATAAAGTGATTGTTCATTTGCCTCTGCAAAGAGGCTTTCTGAAAGGGAAGTTCTAAATGCAGAAGAGGATACTTTGTGTGAATGATAATACATACATACGGTTCGCATGCAATGATTGATCGACTCTCTCTCTCTCTATCTCTCTCTCTCTCTCTCTCTCTCTCTCTCTCTCTCTCTCTCTCTCTCTCTCTGGCCGGCCCCGGTGGCGAGTGGTCTAGCGCTCGCCTTTACAGATCACTCATATCTCACCTCTGCCCGCGTGAGTTCGAGTCTCGGCTCAGCCAGCGTGTGTAGGTGAGAAAGCTTGCCAGTAGCTTCCCGTGGGTCAGAGGTTCCTCCCGGGATCTTCCCGGGTTCTTCCTCCACCAAATATACTGGCCGCCATGTATAGCCTATCAAGTGCTGAAATATGGCGTTAAACCCACAAAAACAAACTCTATCTCTCTCTCTCTCTATCTCTCTATCCAAAAAAAAGGAAGTACCGGTAAAAGGATGTAAACGTACTGCAATTATACTGACGTACATTTGCAAATAGATATTAAACAACAAAATATTGAAAGCTGAGGTCCCACACGCAAAATAATCGCTATAGAAAAGGCCAAAATACTAAACAAATAATCCATGCATTTGAAATATGATTTTCTTTTTCACTGCATCCAGAATGTAATCGAATAAATGTGTTATCTGTGTGAATCGCAAGACATGTAGATATGAGAGCTTTATAGATGAGATATTTATATTTACTTCTCCTGCTTCCTAAGTGTTGAAATTTGTATGTTTTAAATTTTGATTAGCACACATTAAGTAGACATCAGTAAGTTCAAACATCCGAAAAATCCCGGACTTCTATCGTAATATTTTGTTGTTGTGGTTTTGTTGGTTTTTTTTTTTTTTTTTTTTTTTTAAAGGATGCAGAAATTATGAATTTTGAAAACTAAGACTGAATCGTATACCAGCATCTGAATGCTCGGCCTTTCCAATGGTTGTTTGCTTTAGTTAACTTTTGACTAAAATGAGTGAAGATGCAAAAGAATTGCAAACCTTTGACTACATGTACAAGTTTTACATAATTCCTCATCATGGCGACGTATGGGAAGTTGAAGACTCAAAATCGTAGGGTCTATATAGGTGACGTAATTAAAATGAGTTAATATCAAACAAATATTAATTTTTAATTAAAAAAAATCTCGTTGTTTCTCGTCATAGTAATAACATTTGTGTTACATTTTGAGTAGGAAGAATCAATGAGAATAAATTCAAATATTGTCACTAACTATACAAGGATTTTATAGAGTGGGAACTAGTTATGGCCACTTAATCCATATTTCAATCAATGACTGCACATAGTATTTTAATATTATGGAGTTATATGCACGTAAAATAAATGTGTTCTTCAGGTTTTATTATTATTGTAAAATGAACGTGAACTATATATAGTTTATAAAGTTATTCTACTAATTAAAGTGCGGCTATTGTGATGCTTTAAATGCGTTAATAAAACAGGCTCACCTTCCTTTATTTTTTTTTTTTTTTTTTTTTTTTTTTTTTTTTTTTGTTACTATTGTTGCTGTTGTTGTTTTGGCTTTTGCGCCATTGTAAGTTTAAACTATATTGTTAGAGAATTAAAAGTCTACTCGCCTGGGAAATTACCAAGTGTAATCCAGGAAACATAATATCCTCCTGTCCCAGGATAGCTGGTGACCGCAGGTGACTTTACATGTTGTGGTCTGGCAGATAGGTTTCTTTTCGAGAGTTTTAAAGGTTAAATATGGGGGGAAATCTCCAGGAAGATCAGTGTTCAAGCTATTTACAGAACAATATGTGTAAGTTAAAAATCCTGTCCTCCAGTGCAGTTTCTTCCCGGAGAATTCTCGCAATTCGCGATGCAATGAGAGTATTGACTTAGGCTCAGTTTGCTGTTATATGTGAGGTCATTCAAGAACGAGCCGACCATGGATTACTGTATAAGTCTATTGAAGGAATGGGCATATCAGGTAGAATATTACATTTTCCTGCAGCAACTTGCGATGAAAACAAAAAGGCAAGGTTTACTCATTCATTACGTTTCTTAAGAATGGCGCAGAAAATACGGATTGAGCAATTAAACTGTGTTCAACGTGGATATATCATTAGGAGCTATGCGAGTACAGCTCATTCTAAATATTCTTCCAGTGTTACGTCTAGGGGTTAAAAAATGTAACAAAAGAAAGAACGACTCAAACAAGCTTTCACAATTCCTAAAATATAAATTTAATTTCCTAAAATATTAAATATATCAAGCAAACAAAGTGAAAGAATTACAAATAACTTAGTTTAGAAATTCCTAAATAATCCTAAATGTCCTATTGAATTTTGATAATCCGGAAGTTAATCCAAAGTATTCCGAATGAAAAATTGTTCCGAATAAAGTCACTAATGTGTTGATCTGCCACAAAAAAACACAGTTTTAAATCCAAATGTTATTAATCCCAGGTAAACTCCTGTGAATGTAGAATATTGTAAAGTTCCTTTTTGAATAGTACTTAAATCCAAAATGTACTATTTAGATAATAGAATTTCACCAGCAGATTTTACATATAATAATAATAATCTTCCTCAATAACCTTATAATTGTGATGAACTGCAAAGAATGAGGAACGCAGTGATTAAATCCTATTATATAGCCTCTTACGGCGTAAAAGAAAATTCAAAAAACCGTACTGCGATTGTTAACAATGTTGAGTATACAAGTTATTCTAACCAATCAGAAATCAGGTCGCGCATGATATTGATAAAAGTGCCTTTGCACTACAATTACATTACCTTATTTCAAATCAACAAGATGTTGATATAGGATTCAAGTTCATAAATCTCTGCACACGCTACCACGTGGTTCGTAATTGTGGGTTAAGCTGACCGAAATAATTATTGATTTTCCCTGGACTTAGCATGACTCATGTAAACATGTTGACGTTCATATGTACTTTACTAGCGTAGGCTAGTGAATTAAGAAATTATAATACAATGGTTATAAACCCAAATGAAAACTATTATAATTTAAAGATAATAAATAATTCCGTAACACCAGACATAATTACTCGCGACCAAATCATCGCCAATCCTTCAAAAACGTTAACATGGATTAGGAAACATATAGAGATTTTGCAAAATAAGTCGTTCTTTGTAATTGTGTACATAAATTATATATTTGAAAATACACTTTCCTTTTTTTTTTTAATTTTGACTTTTGTTTTTCAGGTTAACAAAGAATAAATGAAAACAAATAGCAAATACAACAAGCCAAACGATTATTTTAGCGAATAGTTTCTCCCATTTCGAAATAAATACTTTTTGCATGGTTTTATTTTTAATATTTTTAAAATTAAAATTAGTTATTTGATCGTTGTCACTTCTATATCAAGTTTAGAATACATATCCTGAAAAAGTCTCGATTCAACCTATGTTTTGACATGCATTGTACTTTAGTAATTCTTCCCATCTATTATCATAAATCATTTTTTTTTAAAAAGCTATTTTTAGCCATCGATTGATACATTAATAAGTTCGATTATACACATTTTCACAAGATTACTGTTCATATCATAGCCTATCTCAAATCTCTTTCACTATAACCTCTACTTAAGCGAGCACTTTGTTACTCGGGTACCTCACTTCCGCAGACGTATTAGGTGTGCGTGTGTGTGTGTGTTGCGGGAGGGGGGGGTAATGCCTATTTTATTGAAGGTAAAGCTTTAAAGAGCAATTTTACCCAAATTGTGAAATAGAATTTAATAAGAATAACGAATATTAGGTTGTCATGTATGAAACAGTCAAACTGGTATATATATATATATATATATATATATATATATATATATATATATATATATATATATATATATATATATATATATATACCTCCATTTTAACCTTTGAAGTTTCATGGACAGCGGTAGAAATCTCGATTACATGCTGGGGGTTTTCCGAGTTCTGATCTTCACCTATATAAACTTCCTTCTTTTTAATGAAGCATAATGCATGCCACTCTATTCTTTCTAACATGTACTTGAATTTTGAAAGTTGTTATTTTGGTATTAAGATTCATCATTTTGCCTTTGCCTTGGTGGATTCTCATATATTCCCAATATCTTGCCTAATTTCTCTAGCATCTATACCTATTTTCCTTAGCGTTTATGCCTATTTGCCCTAGCGCCTATGCCTATTTTTCCTAGCGTCTATGCCTATTTTTCCCAGTCTATGTCTATTTTCCCTAGCGTATGTGCCTATTTTCCCTAACGTCCATGCCTATTTTTTCTAGCGTCTATGCCTATTTTCTCTACCGTCTATGCCTGTTTTGCCTAGCGTTTATGCCTATTTTCTCTGGAGTCTATGCCTTTTTTCCTAGCGTGTATGTCTATTTTCCCCAGCGTCTATGTCTATTTTCCCTAGCGTATATGCCTATTTTCTCTAGCATCTAAGCATATTTTCCATAACGTTTATGCCTATTTATCTAGCGTATATGCCTATTTTCCCTAGCGTTTATGCCTATTTTTCATAGCTTTTATGTCTGTTTTCTCTAGAGTCTATGCCTATTTTGTCCAGAGTCTATGCTTATTTTCCCTAGAGTCTGTGTCTATTTCCTCTATAGTCTACGTTTATTTTCCCTAGTGTATATACCTATTTTCCCCAGTGTATATGCCTTTTTCCCTAGCGTGTATATATATTTTCCCTAGCGTCTATGCCTATTTTCCTTAGCGTCTGTACCTATTTTCCCTAGAGTCTATGTTTATTTTCCCTAGCGTCTAAGCGTATTTTTCCTAGCATCTATACTGTTTTCTCTAGTGTCTATGCCTATTTTCCTCTAGCGTTTATTCCCATTTTCCTAGCGTCTATGGTTATGTCCCTAGAGTCTATGCGTACTTTCCCTAGAGTCTATGTCTAATTTCCCTAGAGTCTTTTCTCTAGCATCTATATCTATTTTTCCTAGCGTCTATGTATAATTTCCCTAGAGTCTATGCCTATTTCCCTAGCGTCTATGACTATTTTTCCAGCGTGTATGCCTATTGTCTCTAGAGTCTATGCCTATTTTCCCTAGCGTTTATTCCCATTTTCCTAGCGTCTATGGTTATGTCCCTAGAGTCTATGCGTACTTTCCCTAGAGTCTATGTCTATTTTCCCTAGAGTCTTTTCTCTAGCATCTATATCTATTTTTCCTAGCGTCTATGTATAATTTCCCTAGAGTCTATGCCTATTTCCCTAGCGTCTATGACTATTTTTCCAGCGTGTATGCCTATTGTCCCTAGCGTCTATGCCTATTTCCATAGAGAGTATGGCTATTTTCCTAGAGTATATGCCTATTTACCTAGCGTCTATGCTTATTTTACCTAGCGTTTATGTCTATTTCCCTTGAGTCTATGCCTATTTTCCCTAGCGTCTATGCCTATTTTCTCTAGCATCTATGCCCTTTTGGATTCACATATATTCCCAATATCTTGCCTATTTTGCCTAGCGTCTATTTTCTTTTAGATTCTCATATATTCCCAATATCTTGCCAATTTGTTCTAGCGTCAATGCCATTATGGATTCTGATATATTCCCAATGTCTTGCCTATTTTCTCTCGCATCTATGCCCTTTTGGATTCACATATATCCCCAATATCTTGCCTATTTTCTCTCGCATCTATGCCCTTTTGGATTCACATATATCCCCAATATCTTGCCAATTTTCCCTAGCGTCTATTCCCTTTAAGATTCTCATATATTCCCAATATCTTGCCTATTTTCCCCAGCATTTATGCCTATTTTCCCCTGCCTCTATGAGTATTTCCGCCATTTTGCGGTGTTTTTTAAAGTGAAAATAAGCTTGCACCTCTCTATAGCATTTACATTAATCTACAAGCAGTTTTACGTCAGAGGTATTATCAATTATGTCATTTCTATTGATTGAAAATAAGATCAATCACAGCACTGTTCCTTGTAGGACACCAGAAACTACTTCTATCACCTCCAGTTTCTATCCATTTTGACAAACACCATGTTTCTTTTTACAGAGAAAAGGATCAATTAATCTGATAGTTTTGATCAAATTCCATAGAAATCTATCTTGGTTTTCACTATTTAAAGAAGCACGGTATCAAACACTTTTTTCCAACAAAGCACAGTAAAATTACGTCAACATCCTATTTACTGACCAAGTATAAAGTGTGAGGAAATAATTAAAGAAAAAAGACGAAAAGATATAAAGAACTAAAGAAATAAAAATCTACTAGAAAAGAAACGTAATCTATTAAATAATTTATTAATTAATTGATTCATTAAGCTGAAAGGTAGTGCGTACATAGGGGAAACATTAATGCACAAAACGGGTGCTTCAGATAACCAAGAAAAGTTTTACTTAATGGAAATGTTTTAAAATGTAAACATTTTTTGTAGTTCTAAGCCCACTTCATTGCTTTGCACTCAGTTTTAAAAAGAGTCTTGTAGATAAACGCTTTGTGCAAAAACAATCACGATTTTGAAACCCCACTAGCTGCATACCTCTAAGAACTTTCTGCATTACCTACGAAACGTTGAAGCCTTGAAGTTGACATCAAAGCCTCTGAAAGAAAAGAAATATCAATAAATATAATTGATTATGTATATATTGGTTGACCATTTTCAGCAGAAATTAGAGGAAAGACAAAGGGATGCATCGATAGAGATCATTTGATTAAGTATAATAAGATATGCAGGGCCGGATTAAGACCTTTAGAGACCCTAAGCACTGAAAAGATTATTGTGCCCCGCCTACCATATGTAATTCAAAATAAAAACAAGACTAAACCGTAATTTCTTTTTTCTTTTTTCTTTTTGGTGCCCATGTTTGCTGATGCCCTAAGCACGTGCTTAGTCTGCCTATTGGGTAATCCAGCACTGAAGATCTGGATAGAAGAAAGACACACAGATAAGAGATAGAGAGTATTACATCTTCTTTGTTTGATTCCATATAGGAAGAGGATGGAGAAAAAAATGATCTACAGAAAGATAATCTTATCTATTCCTTTGCAGTGTGTCCCGTTGGACAGGATATATAAATCGAGACAAAAATGCAATATAAATGCCCACAAAGAAATCTACATTTCTATCTCCTCTGAGTTCAAAGTCATGCAGAGAAGATAGAGCCATGTGAGTGCACACAGACGGACTGGTACACGCACTGACAGACCTAGAGAGAGGTCGTCAGATGGACAGGCTAAAAGGAGGATTTAAAGAGAGACAGAAAGTGAAAGCAAAAGGCTCACATACGGAGGAATAGACTTCCAAAATCGTATTTTGCAGTCTCGAGTAAAGGAGACATGATCACGATTTATGCATTGTTCGCAAATGCGATGATCTGCCCAACGTTTTCCAATGCATGTCTCATCCTAATTAACAAGGTCCTAATTCTGAACGATCATCCTAATTAACAAAGTCCTAATTCTGTATGATCATCGTATTACTGAGTAAGAATTACTATTTTATATTTACCTTTATTTTTGTTGTATTTTTATAGCTGTGAACAAAGAGTGAAAAATATATGAACAATCTAGGTGCCCATTTATTGACACAAACTGATTCAACATCCTTGCGTCATAAATGTTTCCCAAATGCCCTTTTTAAAAATAAAAAAACAATCTATCACATAGTGCACTCTTATGAAGTTATCCACGGAATTAGTCACTAGTGTGAAATCAAAATTCCGCAGCGCCATCTTGGTGGATCACTGTGGATTTCGCGCCATTTACAGGGCGCCATTTCTTTGCCGCCCATCTTTTTCAGCCATCTTGGTGGAGCACAGTGGATTTCGCGCCATTTTTAGGGCGCAATTTCTTTTCTCCACCCATCTTTGTCCTATGAGCAGTGTTAAGACAATTTTGACGCCATCTCCATACCGCCCACTTGCAAACAGATGTGGTTTTATTGAGTAGTGATATATAACGTGTATTGTAATCAAAGTTTGTACAGAGTGAAGTGATTCTCACGACATGCTAAACATGGTATATGTATCTTGTCTTTTAATTTAACCTTATTATATTATATTTGACATGGCTCAAAAGCAGCTCGACCTTGTTAATTTTAATTTAGATATTTCTGATGAAGGAATAAGTGGTATAAAATGGTCACTTGACAAGCGAAAAATCACATGTATTTAAATGGGAGACATTCTTTGATTGTAAAAAAATGGAAAAATCATTTCACGATCGTTATTCGAGATAGCTTGAAATCTATTAAAATACCACCAGTTATATTTGAAAAAAAATTGTTATTTAAACGTGAGCGTTCAACTTTTAAAATCATTTTTAGAAGGAAACTTAAACGAAGATGGATCTGGAAGTTGATTTTACCGATGCTACTATGCATTGCATAAAATATTTCCAGTTTGCTTGAGATAATATGATATTTTGTGAAGCTAGACTTTTTAGTTTTATGAACTGGCCTAAACGACTAACACCAGACAAAGTATTCATTGGCAAAGGCTGGATTTTATTTCAAAGGGCAAGATGATTGGACAACATGTTTTGCGTGCGGTGTAAAGCTTCGTCAATGAGAGAAATCCGATGAACCATTGGCAGAACATAGACGTTGGTCGCCGGATTGTGTTTACTTGAACATTATTGGTCATGGGGAATTGAAGAGCAATGAAAAGCCAGACTTGGGAAAGAAAGATCGCACACCACAGCGTGCGCTGGATCGGCTTAAGACAAGTTTAAAATCTAACTTTAATTTTCAATGTCGAAATTATTCTAAGCGAATTAAGAGTGGAAATCCCCAACACCGCTCTTGTTGATAACATGAAGGCAGAATTTAACTGCAGTTTTGGACTACACATGTTAGATCATCTTCATAGTGTTACAATGGTAAATTGTAATGGATGTAAGTTAAGTGAGTTTGATGTTTTGCAACATGAATGCATGGCTCTCACTCTAGCAGTAGACTGAAGAAATATTTTCGTCAAATTTTGGAAGCAATGGATATAAAAAAAACGTACTTATCAAGAGATTACAAAGAGATTTTTCAGATGAGTTGAGGAATACAATCTTCCAAATTCAAGAATATGAGTAGCATATGCTGAACCTAGCGCTTTAAATTATTTATTTTGAAAGTTCATATGGAGCAGGAATGATAACAGATTATCGAAGTACGCGGAAACAATCATGGGCGGTGCAAAACCCTTCATCTTTACCATGTGGTTTTATATAGTTTTTTATTTAAGCAGTCTTCCATTCACTAGTGGAGAGGTGTCAATCTGAGCCGAACATACATATAGTCAGTTGATAGAGTTGTACAGAGTAAGTAGCCATTTAACTAACAGTTACAACGAGTTTGCTATTTTGAAGACATTTATTCCAATCAAGAAAGGATTGGAGAAAAGAACATGGAAAATAGTTCATCAGAATATAGTGTTCAATTGGATGATAAAAATGTTTGTGTATTAGAGGATGAATTCAACATTCCTTATGCCAAGACCATGATTGATAAAATTGAAATGATAACTCAGAAAAACTGTTGTGGATCGCCTTCTCAAAGGCACCTTGAGTGTATAATGTATTCCACCAGTGATAAGTTCATAACATTTGTTGCGATAGTTTAAAGGCAGTGGATGATAAGGATGTACTGGGAAGAGACCAGCAGAAAGCCTGATTTACCTTCAGATCAACTACTTTCATATAAAAAGAAACTGTTCGCAGATGAATGAAGGAAAGTTAAATTAAAAACTGATAAGTGGGAAGATAAACATTCTGATACCGTTTTGAGAATGATTTCTCTTAGAAAACGATTTAGCGAGCAACTATTATACGCATTGCAATAACTTTGTTTTAGAGATTATTCTCTTAGTATGTATTGCAGTTCTTAATGTAAAATGTAATTAAAAGAACTTTATTGTACTTAGGATTGAAACTATTTAGCATTACACATCCAGGTTTTAAAAAAATGTTTAATCTTTAACATGTTTTAATCATTTAATTTTATTTAAATGTGATTTCCGGATGTTTTTATGTCATCTTTTCTGAGATTTCTTTATTCCTCTCCATTATTTTTGTATTTTCTTGTTGATCTTTGATTCGTCCTTTAAGCATCTCGATCCTTCCTTAATTTTACTCTATTCAGATGAAATATAATGCTGCTAACTACAGGTTATTTTTTTCCACTAATTAAATATTTGATGAACATTTTGATGCAGATATAATGTCGATGGTAAACCTATCAAAGGAAAATGACGGAATTCAGTATTTAAGTTTTGCTATCGATATATTTTCCAGATACTTGCGGGTTCAACCTTTGAAAAATAAATCAGCTGTATCAATATTAAGTGCAATGAAGGAGATCTTTAAAGAGCGCAAGCTCACCAAACGTCAGTCGGAAAAGGGATCAGAATTTGTAAACACTGATTCAAAAATTTATGAAGGACAATAGTGTTAACGTTTTTACAACTCAGAACCCTGCAAAGGCTAATTATTTCGAGAGAGTGCAAAGAATCATGAAACAGCTCTTTACAGGTTAATGAGATACAATCGTAGTTATAGATATATTAACCATCTGGACAAATTAATTGAAAACTATAATTTAGCGCCAAAAGACGTTAGAAGGAGAATGAGGCAGATATGTGGGCTTTTATGTATTTGAAGAAACCAAAAAAAGTAACAACGCATAAAAAACCATATACATTTAAAATGGGGAACTTAGTACGAATCACTTTTGTAAAACATCACCTTCGTCGAGCATATCAGCATATCAGCAACAGTACACATCAGAAGTAAAAATAAGGTATTCCCATGTGTAAAATTCAAGATCTGAAAGATGAAGATATTAAAGGTTTATTTTATAATTCAGAACTTCCTTCAAAATGTCGAGAAAGACGACGATAGTCTCTGGTTTGTAGAGCAAATATTGAAAAAAGGAAAAAAACGGAAAACTTCAATACTTTGTTCTATAGGAAGGTTTTCCAAAATCATTTAATAGCTGTATTGACGTACATCAAGTGAAAGATACTAACGCTAACCCCACCTATACAATGGATCGCTAAGTGTACATAAAAAGCGATGAAAACAATAATTATATCCCGGACAATCAAGTTTATAATTTCGAAGTACATTTAAAATCTCCTTTTGTACTGGATGAATTTTGGAAAGTCGGATTATTGGAATTTCATTCAACATTGCAAAAGATTAAAGGTAAAAAGGATAGTCACAAAATCTAGTGATGGATGGAGTTATATAATTGGTTCACCCATATATTATTAACCTGTCAAAAGAAAAGAATTTGTTGAATTTCAATTATATATATAAAATCTGAGGATGGCAAATTTGTTTCATTTATATACTCACCACACACTGATACTTCATTTTAAGCAGTACCATTTCTATTTAGATTATGAATCCCTCTAGATTATATGTGCCAAATCCGCAATGGTGGGTTCATTTTTTCAAACACGTTGCAGATGGTAAAAGTGAAGTTAAATACATTAAATCAAACAGGTGGAGCTAAATATACTCAATCTTATTTAACTCCCATTGATAAGTATGCTAGGTCATCTGGAGAAAGCTCAGCATCAAGCCATCAAGTGCCCGTGAATTTGGTTGCAGTTGCCGAACAAGTAGCACAACAGGCAAAAATGAATTAAAACGTGATGAAAATGTCTTAAAAACAGCGATTCATTCTAACAGGAGACATAACAGAAAAAGGCATAGGAGAGTTCAGATCTCTCATAAATCAAAGAAGGTTAACTCTGCAAAGAAAACAAGAAAAAAGAAGGATCATAGAGGTGGAAGAAAACAGAGCAATGAAAAGATGTCTTCTAGAGCTAAAAAAGACATTTTTGACTTTTAACAATATCTGTCTTCAACTTGAACAATTTTCACGAAGGCATTCCCAGTGAACTGACTGTTTTTGATCTCACACCTACTCAAGTGACTGTAACTGATACGTATGATCAAGAGGTTCGTCCTTTGTCTCAACATTCTGGAGACAGTCCGATTGAATTTCGTATTAATGCTCAAAATTCGATGGACTATTTGGATTTAAAGGGATCATAGCTTTATGTAAAATTGATGGTAAAAAAAAGAAGATGGACAAATTTGACTGCCACTGAAAAAGTCGGACCTGTAAATCTGTTTTTGCAAGATCTGTTTTCCTGTACAGAAGTGACCCTACAAAATAAGGCAAATATCATGTGTGACAACAATCCCTACAGAGCCATGATTCAAACTCTACTGAATTTCGGACAGCATGCTAAATCTACTTAGTTAGCCGCACAACTGTTTATTTAAAATGATAGTGGTCACCCAGAAGACCCTGATCCACACGGGAGTACTAATGCCCTTTTCGCTCGATCACAATACATTAAAGGTTCCATTAGTATAGATCTTCAGGGGCCTATCGTCCATGATTTGTTTTATTTACATAGATATTTCTTGAAACAAGTGGACCGAGTTTTCGTTTTAACAGTTGTGGAAAAAGTCCACTATTCTATAACAAGCACTTTTCAGATTTTTTGAAATCCTCTACTTTATTAGAAAATAAAAAGTAATTACAAAGTGGGTATTCTAAAGTGTGTGGATTGTGCTGTTTATTTTATCCTCGATAAAGACTTTGAACATTTCGATAAATGATATCATAAAGATGTTTTGTTCTAGACCGCATTAAAATAACTTGTTTGTATATAATTTCATGAGTGCTGTATATGCACACTGTCTAAAAATTGATTATAAATGTAATCAATTATGTACTTCTTTAGTGAAAAAGTAAAATTAATAAAATCCTTTTATTACTTTTGTGCTCTGGGGTTTTTATTATTTTTTTTTCAAATTTATTTGTAATATTACAAACATCCATAATAAAAATACTGATTTATTTTATCGTACAAATATTTCTGAAAGTTATAACTAAGCATCATAAATATTTTGTACTGCATCTGGATAAGCAACAATACTTGTCAAAACTGTCGCATCTATTACTTAATGAATCTGAAGCTTTATTATACTTTGAAAGTCCTTCGACTGTATAATTGCTGGGTTCACTGGATCTGGAAAGACAACCTTACCTTATGGAATTTTAAAGTACAATAGTAGCTTATTTACAGAACCACCAAAGAAAATATTTTACTGCTTTGGTGTGAAGCAAAGTCTATTCGCTGAAATGAAACAAGCTATTCCAAACATCGAGTTTTTTCTTTAATGTCTGTCATCCAGACAAAACTTAAACACATGTGCTATGGACATAGAACATAAACTTCTAATCATTGACAATTTACTTCAAAAAACTTCTCAAAATGTTGATGTGATTGACTTATTCTGTCAGTATAGTCACCATTTGATTTGTTTTACTATTTTTGTGGTTCAGAATTTATTTGCGGGTGGAAAATAATTTCGAACATTTTATTTATAGTTTAAACATTCATTCTTTCATTTTGTTCAAAAAACCAACGTGATCAAGTTCAAACCTTAGGCAGATAAATGTTTCCAGGTCAGAAACATTATTTCATGGGTGCTTACCAAAGGGCATCTGAAAGTAAATACGGATACCTTGTAATAGATTTATCTCCACATTCCAATCCAGAGTATAAACTACCTACGCATATTTGGCAAGGCCAGTTTACTACCCTATCCGAAAGCAGTAAAACAAAATAAGACATTTTTTGCTATTTTTATTTTCCACAGCTAACCAACAAACAAAAGCGCTTGTGAAAACTATAACACTACCTCATATAAATGCTATTGTTCAAATTGTATTTAACGTACTGAGTGGAATCGATCGCGTTCAAAGAAAGATAAAAGTATGCCTCCAAAGAACAAAGTAGCCAAATATGAAAGCATGATAAAATCCATTAATGATCAGACAACTAGATCTACAAGTATGAAGGAAGACTAAGCAGGCTATGGAAAAAACGAATTAAAATCTAACAGGCAGGATTTTGCAGAGGAAGAAGCGACTGAAAAAATAGATACGATGAAAATAAAGTTCAGAGAAGAAAATTCCGTAGCTTGTATGTAAAACGCCCTATTTCAGAAATGGATTTCTTTATTAATAGAGAACCACATGTTATAAAAATAAATAGAGCCTCGTAGACAAATATCATAAAGAAATTGAAATGTATCTACTATACAGTTTGATGGCGTGTTTCTTTTTGTGAGAGTTGATCACTTTCCACATTATGATTGGTAGAATTATCATCAATTTCCAATGTAACGTTGTAAATGGAAAGATTGAAGGAGTGTCTCCTTTTGCGAGAGATGATCACGTGCTACATTATGATTGGTAGAAATTTCCTCAATATCCACTCTAATCTAGTAAATGAGGACTCTAAAATATGCCCACTTTGTTCAGTGACACTGCGATCTATAAAAGGTGCACAAGTGTAAATGAATGAGCAATATCCATACTTGTGGTATTGAAAAATGGAACTGCCATCTGTTAAAGAATTAGTTTTCCGGTTTCCGATTCGAGTGATGACTTAAGGAGGCAAATACAAACTTTGCAACGAAAAGTCGAGGAGCCTGAATTTAGTGACATTGACGAGAACTTATACGAGTCTCAGTTGAAATGAGAAAAAAAACGTTCAAAAATAACAAAGAGTAAATGAAACTAAAAATAAAGCCAATACTTGCGATACTTGTCGGAGAACTTATGATCGAGAGTCTAATTTAAATACGCCATGTGTTATCTCATACTTTGAGAGTGAAATGTGCATTGTGTGGAAAGCAGTTCAGACGAAGTGATACTTGTACATGAGCATCACCTACCTGGTGTGAAACAATTTAATTGCAGACCTTGTGATGAATTCTATCAAGATTATCCATTATTGTTTCAGTGTGTGATTACATATCATCCACTGTCTGTAAATCAAGTTGGCGGACAAAATAAGTCCACTCATTCAATGGAGCCAACTTAAAATGAAATTAGAAATTATCAGGAAAATATTGTTAAAGAAGCGATTCCTCAGCAAGAAAACAATATTACCCTCTTCAATAACTAATGAATGTTTGCAGCAACAACACAACCTCACAGCAAAGTGCTTTACAGGATGGTGTTGAAAACAACATCATTTACCCAAACAATTATGAAAAATATAACTTGCTAATTTATTTTGCAAACGTGAAGTGGTAGATAATCAACTATTGAAAAGCGCGTTTCCTAAATCATGGTATTAAATGGCACCTGTGCGCCAAAATTTAAATGTATACTGTAAAGGGACCAATTACCGCCATATTGTGAGGTGATTTTTAACGTGTTTTTTATAATGCACAATATCTTAAATTTTTAACTCAAGCTTAGGAATCTCGAAATAATGTACAAATATGTCAAACACAAAATTAATGACAAACTTACAGTCATGCCTTGCAGAAACATCGTAAAGTATCCCAACTAACGAGTCCCGTTTTTCTCAGTGACAGTCCCAGTTACCGCCAGCACATTTATTCCCGATTACAATGGTCTGCACCTCCGTAGTGTTGACGGAAGCCGACATAATTAATCGCACATGCGTCGCAATGACGCGCTGAACTTTGAATATGGTTGTCTCAAAATCGTACCATATTTAAAGGTACTATACGATAACATATGCAGCACATGAGTTGATGTAAGAAAAGCACAAATTATTGAATATTTGTCCATATAACCTCTTAAAATGATTTCATTTTTTAATCAGAAACAAAATATTAAAATTTTCACTATAAAAATAATATAAAGTTTTCAACAGTTACAAATTATTTTGTTTTTACTAATGTTATTTTCAGCTACAGGTATGTATGTGTGTGTGTATATATATATATATATATATATATATATATATAGAGAGAGAGAGAGAGAGAGAGAGAGAGAGAGAGTGGTGTATAAATTTGTACATGTTACATACCTCTAAATCTTTTAATATGATGGTTGGCTGTATTCTCTTTTTCCATTATATAACAACAATTGCACCCTGGTTAATTCTGATTCAGTAATTTGCAAAAAATAGTGAACAAATAACAATAAATACATTTTTAAAATATCAATTAAAACATGTATAAAATGTTTTATTTTTATATTTTTATGTAGATTTGGTAGAGAAAGAGGTGCAGATAAAGCGGGTGTCGTCAATGGCTTCCTCGTTTGTTAATCCAACACATGCCAGGTGGTACCATTTCTCGCATAAATCACAGCAAATCCAGTTTGCATCTGTCTCATCATCAATACGGCCTCTTTACATATCTCACATACATCTTTCTCCTTATTCATCTTTGATGTTTGCCTTCTTTTCTCCTGGTATTTTCCTTTATTTTCTTTCTCAGCTTCTCTCTGTTTCTTTCTGATGGTACTACTCAAAAGTGACAAATAACTGCTTAATACGTTTTCATTTGACATACGTGCCCCCCACCCACCACCCCCATACAGCCATTCTGGCTCTCTCTCTCTCTCGGTGAGTTATGTATGCCGGCTCAAGAAATTTATAAACCATTTATTGGATGGACCTTTCTTTGAACATAACAGTGATGATCTTCCATTTTGTTTCATAACAGAACAAATGTACCCTCAATGGTCTTTCGTGGAATTTTGAAATCCCTGGAGGCCTGACTGTTGGTGAACTTTGACTTCTTTACAGAGGGCACAGCAAAAAATGAGCTTATCCTGGCAATACCGCGTACGGTTTGATCTACAGTAAAAGATTAATTTACTGTTTCATATCATTTTTCTATCTGGTGATACAAAATGTTATCTTGTATAGGAACTGATATGTGATATATATTAATAAGCCTACAGCCTACTCTTATGTATTCTAGTTGCTTCAAAGTTGCCACATTTTTCAGTTAATGTCATAAAATAAATATCAAGCAATGTCAACCTAAATATCAATTAATGTACAAGGTTAGTTATATATAGTATGTATGTGTCTGTTTTACAAAAATGGGAAACAACTTGATAGTGAATAATGAGCTTGTTTATTTGGTAGGGGTTATATCCCTTTTCTATTAAAACGGTTTTGACATGCCCCCTCTACTAGGAACAATTCATAACCAGAGTTGCCATCGTATGGGAACGCTGTATTGCATTATTTGTGCCGACATATTAATGTACCATCAAGAGTGACCTTCGTGTATCTATTACACACAATGGTGGTTAAGTTGATACGTTATTCTTTGAAGGGCACATTTATTGGTAAATAAAAAGATATACAAAGTTTTAGGATCAATGTCGTCTGCTTGGATCTGAGGCCACATAACCAATTTTTTTAGCTTCGAATCTGGGTCACAGGTGTTTTCCAACAATATTTTTCTTACCTTTATATGTGATTTTTTTTACTGGCTTGCAGGAAACTGGGCATAAATTTTTTTCTGCAAACGGGACGTAAAAAAACGCACGTGAGCGCGTCAAATATGACGTTGGCGGTAACTGGTCGCTGTCGGTAACTGGTCCTCTGCCAGTAGAGATAGTAACGATGGTGAAGTCGAAACTACTTGACAATGTTTTGGAAGTAAGACATTCTTTACCCTTGCTGTAGCAACATTAAGCAAACAACATGTAAATGAAGCTTTACAAAAAGTCTCAGTGAGTCTAGAAACTTTTTTGAAAAATTCATCTGGATGGAATATTAAAAATGTTATACAGTTAGTAATTCACACTGTAATTGATTATCCTATACTAGGTTCGAGTTATACTGATCTACCTGACAAATTGAAAAAATCAAATTGCATACTTAACATTAGAAATTTGGATAATAAAGTTTTACCTGAATTATTATCGCTTCCCACCATCCGGTAGAACTACCTCCTCAAAATCTGAAACATTATGAGCCTCTGGAGTATGAATTAAATATGAATGGCATAAGTTATCCAGTAGAATTGTCTGAACTGGATAAATTTGAAAGACATAATCCAAATATTTCTATGAATGTGTTTGCTTTTGAACAAACATATATAAGACCTTTAATAATCACCAAAAATGCAGGAAGAATTCATTATATAAATTTGCTTCTTTTAAAAATAGGAACAAAAATCATATTATTGCCTGATAAAGGATTTCAATAGATGTTTATCAAGAACAAAAATCGAAAGCAATACGACACTCATTTTACCCTATTGCTTAACTGGTTTCACAGGAGAGAGGATATTAGAAAAGTGTGTGCCATACTGCTCAATTAATGGTACTCAGAAAGTAGAATTGCCAGAAGATTGTAAAAATTATAATTTAGAATTCAAAGATTTTGAAAAGCAATTAAGAAAGAATACCTTTTGTAATTTACGCAGATTTTGAAACGTTAAATAGGAAAATTGATTCATGTTATCCAAATCCTGAAAAATCAAGTACGGTCCCAATCACCCAGTTAGAGCCCTGTTGATTTTGATACAAAGTTGTCTGCGTTGATTCGAAGTATAAAAAACCTACAATCATCTACAAGAGTAACAATGCATCGGCTAATTTATAGAATGTTTGATGAAAGAAAAAGAAGAGATGAGAGGATTTTAGATAAAGTTCAACCAATGAAAATAACTAAAGAAGATGAAATAAATTTTACAATTGCTTCAAAATGTTGCATTTGTCATAAAAGAGAGTTCAACATCATTGTCATATTAGTGGTAAGATGTTTGGACTGGCGCATTCAAATTGTAGCTTGCATTGCAAATAGGCCAAATTTATTCCAGTCATATTTCATGGTTTAAAGAATTGTGATGGTCACATTCTCTGTCAGAGCCTAGAGTGATTTAAAGATGCCGATATTAAATGCATTCCTCAAAATTAAGAACGATACACCAGCTTTTCATTGAGATCTCTTCGTTTTATCGACAGTTTCCAGTATTTTAATTTATCCTTAGAAACTTTAGTGGAGAATTTGGTTTTTGATAGAATACATGCGTTTCACCGTTTCAGAGCAGAATTTACATTACCGTTGCATGCGGAGTTGCGTAAAGGCGTTTTTCCATATCATTATATGGCTCATGAAGATAAATTTAAAGAAATTCATGTACCTCATAAAGATGCATTTACTCTGATGTGATTAAAGAATCTGTCTCGGGTGAAGACTATCAACATGTTTGTAATGTATTTCGAACTTTAAGATTGAAAACTATAGGAGTCTATCATAATTTATGCCGAAAACAGATGGGATTTTTGTGTGATGTTTTCGAACAGTTTCGAAATGTGTGTTTAAATCAATATGAATTAGCTCCTTGCCATTTTTATAATTCCCCTGGACTGTATTGGTCAGCTTGTTTAAAAATGACTTGGTGTATGTTTTGAATTAATGACAGATATTGATCAGATTTTATGTATAGAGAAAGGAATAAGAGATGGAATTTCACAAATTGCTAATCGATACAAATATGCAAACAACCCACTCCTTCCATATTGTGATCCATCTAAATAAACATTGTATTGACGCTATTGATATGTTTGTTTACAATTTATATGCCAAGGCCGTGGTTGAAAAATTACCGAAGGTTTTGTTTTAGATGATGATGAAATAACAAAAATGGATGTTCAATCAATATCAAAGGAAAGCTCTAATTTAGAAGTTTTTCTGAGATATTCCGAACATTTACACGATGAACACAATTGTTTGCCGTTATGTCCCGAGAGAAAACATATTGAAAATGAGAAGATATCTCCCTATGCCAAAATAATATGGAAACAGTTACATGGTATAAATGAAGATGATCAAAATCTCCGTCCGCGACCTACAGTGGAAAAGTTAGTAACAACGTTAGAAGACAAGCATGATTATGTGTTGCATTATAGAAACCTACAACTTTATTTGCAACTGGGATTGGAACAAAAGCAATACATAGAGTACAGGAATTGGATTAAGAAGCTTGGATGACTTCAGCACAGAGATGAGAAAGAAAACAAAATAAACGTTTCACAAAAATTTCTACAAGCTAATGAACTTCACTGTATTCGGTAAGTTAACATTTTGATTATGTTAAAATAAAATACCATTATGTTAAAATAAACTACCATTATGTTGAAATAAAATACCATTATGTTGAAATAAAATACCATTATGTTAAAATAAAATACCATTATGTTGAAATAAAATACCATTATGTTGAAATAAAATACCATTATCTTGCTCGCTCTTAATTCATGAAAGTTTATATTTTTATTTACTTTTGTTTGGTTCTTTAAACCAAAAGGCAATTACACATTTTAAGATAAAATTTAATGACTTCTTGTAGTTCTTTAATATGAAAGGTAATTACAAATTTATAAATGAATGTAGTGACTTCTTGAAGATATTTTTCATGTACTAATTTAAATAATCATTCTTTTTACAGGAAGGACCATGGAAAACGTACGTAAACATGTGGATGTAAGCTTAACACATACAAAAGAGAAACTGAGAAAACACACAAGGAAACCTACTTTCAAAGCTTGCAAACTATTTGATGAAAAACTAGTGGCAGTGGAACCAAGTCGAGTGAAACTTTTAAGCCAAGTTATTCTGGAATGTATATATTAGATCTTTCAAAGCATGTCATGTTTGAATTCTATTATAATTATCTCAAGAAAAGATACTACTTGATACAGATAGTTTTCTTTTCTACAGTGAAACGGAAAATATATATCAGGATATGAAAGTGCATCAAGACTATTTCTACAAATCTAATTATCCAAAAGATCATTTTTGTACAGTGATATCAATCAAAAGGTTTTAGGTAAAATGAAAGATGAAACGAATGGAAAACCTATACACGATGTGTATGCTCTGAGACCAAAGATGTATGCATTTGTTTTGTGACGGAAAAGAAGAAAAGAAAGCGAAAGGCATTAGTAAAGTGACTGTAAAAAAAGATCTACGATTTGACGCGTATAAAAAAGCATTAGTTGAAGAGTGTGACATACGCTCAAGTATAAGTTTGTTTTACAGTCATTCTCACAACTGTTTTGCGAAAAAAACAGTAACAACTGGTCTCTCCTGTTTTGATGATATACGCTATTTGTTAGATGATGGCATAAGGACATTATATATATATATATATATATATATATATATATATATATATATATATATATATATATATATATATATATATATATATAGGTGTGTGTGTGTGTGTGTGACTGCAATTTTATGATGTAAAATTTTAAGATATTTGAAATAAACAATTCAATGAACTTGTATTGTAAAAGGAGAGAGATAGAGGGGATTGGAGAAGAATGGTCAATTTCTTTCACTTAAACATAATTATTTTTTTAAAAACCAAAGAAGAATGAATTACAAATGAGTCATCTTATTTCATTTATAAGTCAATTCCATGTATCTAGTAAATGTGATATTGCTATGATAGACAGGAATATAAAAGAAACGATATACAAAAACTGATATAAAGACTATGCGTATTAACACACTTAACTAAGAATGATTTCTAAAAAATTTTATTAAAATCATTCGCATATCCTTGAAAGTGCTGCTGCTGCCTCCAAATCACTGCCTGGTGGTAAGGCGGTTGAGGATGTTGCCTAATTGGTTGTACGTTTTGCCACATTATGTGGTATGGTCACATTCTGTTGCATCTCTTGTGCAAGATTCTGTTGTGGCATGGCTACATTCAAACGTGACGACTTATTCGTATACGATGCCCCATCAATAATTTAGTCTATAAACAAAATAAGATAAACAAAAAACACGTTATTCATTTCAAAGTTTTCTTAAAGAAAACTTTGTCTCTACAAAAGATCAAAAAGTGCAAACATAATTGGAAATCATTTACCCGATTTGCCTCTTATTCATCCATTCTTTCTATGAAACTCCATGGGTTTGAAAACATCGTCAAAAATAGTTCTCCCTCCTCCCATTCAAGGACACCGATTTTGATTTACTAATGTCAAATGTTCCATCCTTTCCTAAACACTTGGAGGTATCGGCAAGATGTACATAAGTTCCTCCGTTACATTTATTTAATGTCACCTCTTTACATCTTCCAAGTCTCCCTCTTACTTTACATAAATAACCTTCGTTATCCAAAACTTAATGGAATCCGCAGACCATCTCCTCTTATAAAACTTACTTGATAACAGGCACAAAGCAGCTTAGCAAAATAACAAAATGCTCATATTTGCCTTCTTTTTTAATTTTTTTACTAGCTGCACATAATTAAATCTTATTTGCAAGTCATTGGACATTCATGGCGAAACAGGTGTGGCAGAAATGTCTTAAACATTGACATCCAAGACGATGTAAAAAAAATGTGAAAAATTCAGAATGCTTTATAATTATGAATCGGATGAGCGAGTAGATATGTATGAGGAATAGGGAGAAAATCTAAGATTTATTATAATACCAGAAATGTTTTGCAAGAGAAATTCAGTCATGACGATTATGCTTATTTATCTTGAGAAGATACGTGATGTCGCGAGAGGGGCGTGGAATGAATTACATTACACTGCATAATTACAAAAAATTCTTTAACGCCAGATTTTCCACAGCATAAAAGATTTCACCAACCATTAAGATGTGAAAATTTGAAATTTGTTGGAAACAAATTTGAGTTGGATAATTGAATAAATATTATGTTACACAGAGTGGAAAGAAAAGTTTTCATAATATTGTTGGTATGTTAAAACGAGTGCTATGGACAAACTTTGTCGTCGAATTAAACATTTCTTAGATGACTGATGTAGTGAAAAAGAATTCAAAGGGTAAACCTTACTTACATGATAAATAAAATAAATTTCTATCTTTGATGCTATGTTGCACGATTGTTATGATTTATTTATTGCTATTCCATAAATTAGTAGATTTTTACAAGAGAAATAATTCTGATAATCCATTCACTTATTTTTTCACTCAAAACTTTTCTTCTTATACATTTTGATAAAATTATAGACAAATAATATAGTCGGGTGGTAACATGTCAAGCCGCTGTGCAAAAAGAACCCGGTTCAAATTCCACATTAGGCTTTTTGTTTTTCTTTTCTTTTTTTTTTTTTTTTTTTTTTTTTTTGAAGAAAAAAATGCATGAGCTTTCATACCTTGCATTTAGGAAAAACAAATTATGACACTAATTATGTCTTCTGTTTCAATGTATGTAAATCACTGCTGACATTGGCATAAGCAATCTACCACGTCAATTAGTTATTCACCATATACAAGCAAAATATCCTCTATATCAATTTACCATTGTACATCTAAGTATGTGTTAGCCTCTGGTACAGAAGATAAAGAAAGATTATGCTTAAACAGTTTATAAACGTACTTCATTAACTATTAATAGTAAATGATAATGATTTTATAACTTTTTCAAAAACAAAAAGTAATGTAATTGTATGGTTAACAAGAAATTTGCAAAAAAATCTAGAAATGGCGAATACAAAGAGACTAAATCGTGTGATCAAAAGACGGTACATACATCATCGCACTATTGTTTCAGCTGAAAAGAGAGTGGAACACGTGACTTCAGAAGTAGGGCAAAAAGGATAAGGATGCAAAAGATGTTGTTGATGATGATGATGATCTGGATGATGCTGATGATGCTGATGATGATGATATCAGACAGATATCACTTTGATCAGAAGTGTAATCTGGAAAGACTTTTCTCCAAGACGGTCGATAGATATTTGAATTGCAGAACTGATTATGATCATGATGATTGCCTTGTTCTTGGAGCTCGAGAGGAATATTTCGACATCAATGTGATAGAGTTTCGTGGCGACAACCTATTAAGATTGAGAATAAGCCTCGCGAATTTTCCAAATGTTGATAAAATGAACTGTAAAGTTTGTCACCCTACTAAAAATTTTACCAGCACAGTGATTGTAAACAATTGGATTTGTGTAAGTACCTTTTAATACCTTCAAGGAAGCATTTTCTTTTAAGGTCCAATATATGAATTATAAATATATCTGATTATAATAGCTTTCATATACCTTTAAAATATTTTCTTTTAACGACCAATATTTAAGGTATAAATATATCTAATAATAATATCTTTCATGCGATTAACTGAATTATTAAAAAATATAAATAAAACAATAAGAGCGTGAGGATTGATATCATTGTAGTATTTTATAGATGTATAAGTTTTAATATAATAGTTTATAGTTCAAAAATACATAGTTTGAGCATGTGATTCAGGATACCGTATGTGTGTCGTGCGCAATTTCCTAAAAACAAAATAATCTTTTATTTCAATATGGGTATAACTGAGTTAGAATGTGAAGCACATATCCTGTGATTTGTTTAGTAAGCATGTTGTGTTTTATTTTTTCCTAAAGATCAGTAGATACATAATAGGATCTGTGAAACCATTTGTGAAAAATTAAATTTTAAAATTACATGATATTTATGATACATTTTATCAGGGAAATATTTGTAAGAGGAAAAACAAAATAGACTATAATTTGTATTTTATTTCCTTTTATAAAGTTTTCATTATCACTCTCATGGTGCGTCTCCTCGTCTTCCTTCCACAATTTATTTTCCATCAATATCTAGATGTACCACGCCTCCATCAATACCTAGATGTACCCCTCTTCTATCAATACCTAGATGTACCACGCTTCCATCAATACCTAGATGTACCACGCTTCCATCAATACCTAGATGTACCACTCTTCCATCAATGCCTAGATGTACCACGCTTCCATCAATACCTAGATGTACCACGCTTCCAACTCCAACTGACACTGGAACATAACAATAGTCTTGAGCAGGGAAGGCGTGGAGGGAAAGAAGATATCCGTTACGAAGTAGAAGATGACAACCAGATAGATTGGACATGTCCTAAAAGTATTTTTTTTTAAATTTACCCAACACTGCACTCTCGTTTTCTAGTATTAGGATCAATTATTTTACAAGTTTGATTTTAATTTTATATTTTAAAAATAATTGACTACGTTATATAGCTATTTATCTAGCTTTGATGCTTTAAATTATATTTCTTTTTTGACTATTGTGTATTGATAAGTAGAATATATTTTGAATTAACATTATTTTAATATGATTATTGATTAGAATTTTAAAAATAATATCTCATGAGAGAGAAAATTATATATTTTTACTCCGATTTCTTTTCTCTCTTAGAAAGTCATTTTACTCGTTCAATGTATTTTCATTAAGTAGTTATATTAACAAAAACATTTGTCAGGTCAAAACATTTATCAGGTTGTTTAAGCTTTAATATATTATGATCTAACTATTCTCTTACCCCCCCCCCAAAAAAAAAAAAAAAAATGGAATTTGCTCATCCCATGAATTTTCATTCCATAGTTTAGGCTTTTAATAGATTATGTTCTTACTTTGGTTGTGATGTTTTCTATTGTCAGAAAGGATGTTATATTTTAGAAGTAATTTTGCTCTTATTTGTATTATTCTAATTTTTCATTCCATAGTTATGTTTAGAAAAGAAAATAATTCAGTAGTTTAGGGATTTAATAAATTATGTTTTTATTTAGTGGTTATTTTTTTTCCATTACCAAAAAGCATATTGTAATATTCTATTTTCATACTGAAGTATAATTGTGCCTTCAAAGTAAGAACTAAAAGTTTTATACTAACAATAAAAATTAGTCTTTCAACAGAGACTTTCTTTTGTTTGTCTGAAAAGATTTTAGAAAATAATTAATGAATTTCACTAATGCTGACCTATTTTGGATATGTCTAATGCCTTTGTTCTGAGGTGCGGTAGAAGTAATGATTTAATTTCAACTCACCATTCACACACAACGTAAAAAGTATCATCATTATCTTCATATATAGATTACCTGCCTTCTTCTTTAATCTTGAGAATGTACTTTTTTTCTCCTTTATCATCATCATCTACTCCTCCTATTTCTTCTTCTGTGACTTCTTCTTTTTTCTTCTTCTTCTTCTCTTTCAACTTCCACCTCAAAAACGGCAGTAATCTCTCTTACATTTGAACAAATATGCTGAATAAGTTATAATTGATAATCAGCGATTCTATTCTGTGTATCAATTAATCGCTGAAGCTTTACAAAACCGTCAGATATCACTTCTATCAACTTCCTTTTGCTCGTCCTTTTTGTTTTTCTTTAGCTTGTGATACTATAAAGATCTCCTAATTTAATACATTGTATTCATTGGTATACGTTAGGGGTGAACAAATAATGATTGCTCTAACAATAATACAACCTTTATGACAAAACAAGATCTACCATAGGTCATGTGACACCGCACTTACCACCCTAATAATGTCAGTGGGCTTCATTTGTCGGTCAACCACCATATATTTCAGTATTATATTTCATTTATATTAAATTTAGAAATCTACTATGGACTAGTAAAGAGCACAGTAAGAAACATATACTTGAGAATTGGCAATTCAGCAAAATTCTTTGCTCGTCTAAACTCTTTTATCAGTTAAAGACCATGTGATGCGCTACCCTCCTCGCCTTAAAATTAAAAAAATCCAACGGGCTTTGAGTCATGGTGAATATAATAAATCAGAAGTGCGGACAATATACATTTACAAAAGATAGCAAGTCATGAAAATCCTTCACTCTAAAAAAATATGTTAGCAGATACTAAGAAGTTATTGTGCGTAACCACTCAGTGAAACTACGCATGTTAGACACGTGGCTTCCCTTACATGATTGACTTAACACCTTATGTGACCCAAATACCATCCTAGCTGATTATCCATTTGTCGGTCGATAAACTCTGATCAGGTCAACCGCCATATATGTCAGTATTATATTTCATTTATAATGAATTTAGAAATCTACTATGGACTAGTAATGGATACAGTAAAAAAAAATAAACTTGAGAATTGGCAATTCAGCAAAATTCTTTGCTCGCCTAAACTATCTGATCAATTAAAAACCATGTGATGCGCTACCCTCCTCGCCTGTATACAGAGTTTTACGATGTCGACGGTGGCCTTTGGTTATAGAATACCCAATCATTTGGACAATCATTGGAATATTCAAACCCGTAAACAGACGTCAATGCAGTCTTTAGAATATACAAACCTGTACTCAAAAATGAAGATTATAACACGATGTTTTTAAGATGTAGACCGCGGTGTTTAGAATATCCAAACCTGTACATAATAGTGATTATAATGAGAGAGTTGTTTATTGAAGGATGTAGGTATACTGTAACACTTAATTCAAATACAATTTTTAAAATACTCAGGAAAAAAGTAATAAACTCAGAGTGTGCTCTCTGTTTGTTGGATATAGGTATACTGTGACATTGAATTATAATAGAATTAAAACAATATTGAGGAAATAGTACTAAGTCATCTTGATCTGTATAGTAAAAAATTTTTGCCATGCGAGTATTTTCTTTCTCGCTTTTTACAAATTAAAATTTTTAAAAAATCCAACGGGTTTTGAGTCATGGTGAATATAATAAAGCAGAAGTGGGGACAATATACATTTACAATAGGTAGTGTTATGTGTGATGTTTATATAATATTATAAATATTTCAGGAAATTTTACATGTTTCTTGACTTTAATATTTGCTCAAACCTTAATGTTATATATCAGGTTTGCATGTTTAGCTAATGTCCTTGAATTAGGTTGTTTACTTAGTATTTGAGTTCAAGGACGGTTTAGGTAAACAAGTTGTTGATTCAATTTGAGGTCATGGTTCATTTTGTTTACAGACAAAACTAGAATTTTCTTTTGAATTATGTGTAAAAAGTCACATACACTATATAATTTTCTAGAACATTCTGTCATGTGACCTATCTTTATATATACCATGTTTAGTGGACAGTTTTCAGTTTGGACCTTTACCATCAGTCTTTAAAGAGTTATTACAGTTGTGAAAAATCATTCCCACTTCTGATAGAGAAATTATTTAAAATATTCATTGGATTTTAAAAGTGCTCAAAGACTTTTTGATTTTGGATTTTGAATTGATGATTTTGGGATTTATGTGAACTTCTTCAAAGATATTCTGGAGTACTTCATCTTGACACATCAGCATATTAAAGACTACTATCACATCATGACATTAAAGACTATTGGCACATTAGAACATTCAAGGATACAGAAATTCACTCGGAACGTTCTATATTTAGGAATTTTGATTAGGACACTTAGGATTATTGGATTATTTGAATTTTAATTCACGTTACTAAAAGTGTCTTTTGAATTTAATTTTAATTATCCAGAAATAAATCGCTTGTTGATTTTTACTTGATTTGTTGGTTTCACTTTCTTTCTGTTACATTTTTCTTAGACCATAGAGTCGTAACAGTAGCAAGTCATGAAAATCCTTCACTCTAAAAAAAATATATTAAAATATACTAAGAATGTATTGTGCGTAACCACTCAGTGAAACTACATATGTTATCCACGTGGCTTGCCTAACATGACCGACTTAACACCGTATGTGACCCAAATACCATCCTTGCTGATTATCTATTTGTTGGTCGATAAACTCTTACCAGGTCAACCGCCATATAAGTCAGTATTATATTTCATTTATATTGAATTTATAAATCTACTATGGACTAGTAATGGCCACAGTACAAGAAAATACACTTGAGAATTGGCAATTCAGCAACATTCTTTGCTCGTCTAAACTCTCTTATCAGTTAAAGACCATGTGATGCGCTACCCTCCTTGCCTAAAATTTAAAAAAAAATCCAATGGGCTTTGAGTCATGATGAATATAATAAAGCAGAATTGCGGACAATATACATTTACAAAAGATCGCAAGTCATGAAAATCCTTCACTCTAAAAAAATATGTTAGCAGATACTAAGAAGTTATTGTGCGTAACCACTCAGTGAAACTACGCATGTTAGACACGTGGCTTCCCTTACATGATTGACTTAACACCTTATGTGACCCAAATACCATCCTAGCTGATTATCCATTTGTCGGTCGATAAACTCTGATCAGGTCAACCGCCATATATGTCAGTATTATATTTCATTTATAATAAATTTAGAAATCTACTATGGACTAGTAATGGATACAGTAAAAAAAAAATAAACTTGAGAATTGGCAATTCAGCAAAATTCTTTGCTCGCCTAGACTATTTTATCAATTAAAGACCATGTGATGCGCTACCCTCCTCGCCTGTATACAGAGTTTTACGATGTCGACGGTGGCCTTTGGTTATAGAATACCCAATCATTTGGACAATCATTGGAATATTCAAACCCGTAAACAGACGTCAATGCAGTCTTTAGAATATACAAACCTGTACACAGAAATGAAGGTTATAACACGAGCGTTTTAAGATGTAGACCACTGTGTTTAGAATATCCAAACCTGTACATAATAGTGATTATAATGAAAGAGTTGTTTATTGAAGGATATATGTATGCTGTGACACTTAATTCAAACACAATTTAAAATATATTCAGGAAAAAAGTACTAAAGTCAGAGTGTGCTCTCTGTTTGTTGGATATAGGTATAAAAGTATTAAATCACCTTGTCCTGTGTAGTACAAAATAGTTGCGCTACGAGTGTTTTCTACGGACCTTTGGTTTCCGTGATTGGCAGATACATTACACATGTTATACATCACTGTCCACTAAAACCACGCTTGCCAGCACGTGGGTGGTATGTAGATGGCATCAAACTTCTCTTAACACGGCTCATGAGACAAAGATGGGCGGAGAAAGAAATGGCGCCCTAAAATTGGCACGAAATCTTTTGCGCTCCGCCGACATGGCGGCAAAAGATGGGCGGGAAAGAAATGGCGCCCTGAAAATGGCGCGAAATCCACTGCGCTCCACCAAGATAGCGGTTTGGATCATTGATTTCTATCTACTTTAGTCCTACAGATAATTGACAGACTGTTTAATTAGAAATGGACGATTTAGAGAATGTATGGGTACATTAAGTTTTTATGGCTTTTTCGCAAGGTCAGCACAATCTTATAGAAGTAAAATCGTACGTTTCTGACCAACCAATGAGTCAAATACCTCTGACAAGTACTAGTGTCGTGCTGACCATTTATTTTATGTCACCTATCTGGCTATCATTGGTTATTGATGTCATATATGCGTATATCGAAATGCCACAATCTGTAAACACGAGAGAGAGAAAGAGATCTTAAAAAACGGTGGGGGTGGGGTGGCTGTTGAACTTTCAACAAAAAGTCTTTTTTGATCGTCAGTCAAAAACATGGACGTTACAATAAAAAAAGTTTTTAAAAATAAATTTAAAAAATAAATAAGGAAAACTTCCGAAGGAATGGTGAAGGTGAAGTACCTATAAAGGAAGTATCGGAAGAAAGAAGCATGAATCGTGTCTTATTATTCATCAGATTCTATGTTGCTGACAAGACAAGTCATGCCATATCCGTAGATCAGTTTCCCCAATTATAAATATGCAATACAACGATGCCGCGGTCATTGTTTCAGTCATATATCACGGTGCCTTCTGTTGACATAATGAGACATTATTTTATTGCAACTTGTGTCATGCTAACATCTTACTTACAACTTCCATGGTGCTACATTGTAGCTTCCGAGATGTTAAACATTTTACCAGTATGATACTTATCAAATTAGTCAGATAAATCAACCCCCCAAACCTGTGTTGATACTGATGGACGAATTGAGGTTGCGATGTCGCTTATTCATAAAATCAAGGAATTTTTGCAGACAGATCTGTCCGCAACACGTCAGTGTACATTTTTGACACTTGAGCTACCGTCGGTTGAAAGGTCTTTTTGGCGATATGTAAAGAATATTTCCGGATCAAAGCCTATGTTTCACGACTTGTAAATCCACGTGGAATAACACAACCCTACCTCCTCTGGCCATTTTGAATTTAGTGGCTACATACGGCTGTTACCAAATATCGATAAGTGTCTAAACTTTTCGCTGGTGTCTTTCGGAAAGATTTGTATGCAGCAAAAGTGCACATTTTAATGAACAGTTTACATCAGACCCTCAAATCGTCCATCAGCATCAACACAAGATTGGGGGTTGATATATCGGACAATTATAAAATGAAGTATGTCGGTTGCAAAGAGGAAATTTAGAGCCGCAAAGACGCAATTAAGAAAATATATACATATAATTATGCCGGGTATTTGTCGCCATGCAGCCATAGAGCTCACCCAGTAAGACTAAATAATAGCCAAAACAAAGAGAGATAAGGGGGAGGGGGAAGGGGGCAGAAGGGGATTAATTTAAACTTGCACCAAAATCTTGGTAATATTGAATTGGTGTCAAAAATTATTTTTATACCTCAGATCTATAGTAAGAATATAGGAAGAATATAGTAAAGGTGACTGCAGCTTGTTCACGGAAACGTCGTATTATATATATATATATATATATATATATATAGATATATATATATATATATATATATATATATATATATATATATATATATATATATATTGTAACAAGCACAGGGGTTCCTCTACCGAGCGAATCAAACACCTGTGTGAGGTTGGACTGGAAGTCCCTTGTTTTCCCCTATTTCCAAGGACTTCCCGACAACATTCGTTGTCAACTGGAAGTTCTCGTAACACGCCAAGACTAGAAACAATTTTTCTCTAATCAATAAATACATGACCACAATGTCACAACTATAACTTCAAATTGGCATGACATTTCCTCGTTAGCATGCCGTAGCATGAAGCACATAACACAATCCATACACCCAATGCAGGAAACTACTTTCCGATTCAACCCCTGGGTCAATAAAAACAACAGTCTGAACCACGTTTCGCACGCGCACTTCCACCAACTGCTACAATGAAAGGCATCTCCAAACAAAGGGATGCCTCTTCCCAATTATTCCATCACACAAAACAGTAGTTCTTGTCACGAATATCTCCCACCGAAAGGCACAATCAATCAACACCTCTGAATAAAGATAGGAACTACTTGGCTCAAAGTGCACTATGCTAGTCTGACCCCCATGCCCACTATGCTAGTCTGATCCCCATGCCCACTGTGCTAGTCTGATCCCAGCTCAAACTTCGAAACCAATCCACGCCACTGCAAAGTCTCTTAACAACTGTAAGTATGACGTCTGTTCCTAGAAATTGGCTAATTACTCGGGCTGGGAAATATTTTCCCAACACCGACTTCCCATAATCAAACCACTAATCACTAAAATCTAACGAACCTATAAATGGAGACGTAAATACAAATGGTTCATACCTAAATTTATTACAATATATATTGTAGCGAAGGTTGCTAAAGTTGCTATTGCACATAACTTCAAAGATGGTGAAAAACTGTTAAATTTGCAGAGAGGATCTGAAGGAATACAAGGTCAAAGTGTGTATATTTGTTCATTAAAATTTCTATTCACTTGGCAACTTTTACATAAAATGCCTGTAAATCAGAAAACTTAGTTTAACTGTGCACTGAAGTTGATAAACTTTGCGAATATAATCGCAGCTCTTCTGCCGCCGCACTAAGATTTAGAATGCAAGTGGTATTGCAAAAAATAAAGAAAATACAAAAAGCATCACAATTGTCCGAAGAAAAAAGCAGCAGGCATCATATAAATACCTCTACCAGTCCTGGTCACCAATGCCCTCCTGCCATCACATAAATACCTCTACCAGTCCCGGTCACCGATGCCCTCTTGGCATCAAATCGAATATTCATTCTTGCATTCTCGTCAGTTCGCACGCTGCAACATCGTTTCTGCTGAGTCACAATATGGCGGGATAAAATAAATTCTCGTGCACCGTCACGTGATCTCTTTACTTCTTTTATTTTCTTCTTTGATTTTGTGTGTGACACGGCAAACAGTTAAAACTTTCGAAAAGCCGTACCTTCCATGCTTCTAATTTGTATTAGATTTCCGTAGAACAAAACCTACTGTTTACATGTTACATTCTGCTACTCTTAGGTTTGCCACAATGAAATGTTATCCTATTTCCAATTTACAATATCTTCAAAATTACTATTTTCATAGTTACAGTGAAAAATCTTTTATCATAATTCTTTGCTATTTTATTTTCTTTAAACAATGGTATATTTATTTATGCAGAAGAAACAATTGACCAGAGCAAGAGCAATTTTAACCCTGATATTTTCACATCTCCTTTAAAAGATATAATTTGTTTGCGATTTTTCGTGTAACAGCTAGATATGATAACGTTGAAATAGCTACATAGAGCTAAAACTGTTACATGGAGTAGGAACAACAATCTCTCTCGTGTATTATGCAAGGCTATGTCCATAAATTCATGAAAGGACCTTTCACAGATGAATCACCTTTGATTTTTAAATCTTAATACGTACAAAAAGATATGTCCATTTTCATTTGACAAGTCCTTTTTCGTCTGCATTCGTTATCTCTCTCATGCACAACCGAAAAGATTCCTTTGTTAATTTATCAACAAAAATCTTGCAAAATATGTGAGAGAGATTGGTTGCCGTATGAGATGAGACTTTTTCCACCTAAGGTTGTATACTAAAAGTGAACATTTCAAAAATGTTGAATTAATAATGCAAATCTATGTTCAGAGATAACATAACACCATTAAAATAAGCAAAAAGTTAACAAATTCAATCTCTTAGCAACGTGGAACATGGGATACACTGGCATTTGACCACAACTTGTTAGCATTTACTATCAGTATTTCCTGTGCTTTGACAAAAACCTCACAAGAAGATTAACTGAGAGTTAAGGCAGTGCAGATTACAGTATAGATGAGGATCTAGGTATATGATCACTGTAGAAGTTCAATTCGAAAGTTCTAGATATCTCATTTACGAAATCTGAAGTATTCATCATGTGACCGTGACATACGTTTATCTAGGTCTAGATATCTCCTTTACGAAATCTGAAGTATTCATCATGTGACCGTGACATACGTTTATCTAGTTAAGTTAATCAGACTACAGCAACGCTCAGGGTTACTCATGCTGTCAATGCTTACCTTGAGTTCGCAACCCCGTGTCATGAAAAATAAAGTAAAGACAAGAAACATAATGCAAAATTGAAAAGGTTGTATACTAAAAAATACAAGTTTAACAAGTAATAAATTGATCATGAAATTCTCTCTGAAGAGACTACATAACATCATTAAAATAAGCAGTGAATAGAAAAAAAATAATATCGTAACGACTTGGAGCGTTAGGCTGTTCCGGTATTTAAACGTAATGGAAAACAAGATCTATATATACGCTACCCTATTTCCTCACAGCAGAAGTAAGCTTGCGACTGTTTAACGGTGCAGAACTTAAGAATGGATATTCGATTTGATGGCAAAAAAGCACTGGTTACTGGGGCTGGAAAAGGTATTTTTATGGTTAAAGTACAGCACTTTCCTTGAAACATTTTATTCTTTCATTTTTCCTTCCTTTCTGCCTTCTTATTTTAATACCGCGAACGGAGATTTACAGCAAACAGGCAATGTCTGGCACAATGATGATATCACAACACTGGCAGGCGACTGAAATTCGTTAAGGCGGCTTACAAACACTAGTTCCTTGAAAAATGTACCCCTAAATGAATCTCGATATGTAAAATGGCATGTTTATTAGTGTGAAAGTTATACAACTATAAACTTATCATTCTCAATTTAATCAGTATAAATCAAAACCACAACTTAAAGTGTGTTATTTTAAAGACCTGCAGTCGGTTATAGCTATTGTTCAAAACGGCTTTTAAACTTTAAATAATTCATAACAATTTAGATACCTCAAATATGATACCTCAAATACATACGAATTTGAGTGATTGTCTTGTGAACAGTCGAATAAGTCTACAGTTTATTATTCGGTTGTGAATGGTCGGATAAGTCTACAGGCTATAATTGGGTCGTGAACGGTCATAGTTTTTTCTCCATGAAGCCTGGGCGATGGTCCCAGGCAACCGTGGTCATATGATTAACTAACACAGTGACAAATGGATAAACAATATTTACCTGTCGGTCCTGCAAAACACGTGTAGGACCCATGTAAGGGCATATGGAAGACAGTGATAGAGGCATTCAACGTGTTTTGTACGGAGCCATCCCAACCGTCTACAAATTTTAAGATTTTGTTTTAAAACATACACAGTGCATGTACTCTCCAGTGCACAAATGGGGCTTGAATGCTCTTCACTCTACAAATGCATCTTGTGCCTTGTATGCTCTCAAGTGTACAAATAAGAACTTTACATGTCATCGCGCTTCAAATTACTGCTGATGGTAGAAAACTTCAGTTGGTTTGACTTTTTTTCACAGGCATAGGCAGAGAGATCGTCAAGAAACTAGCAGAATGCGGGGCAGAATGCATAGCCTTGAGTAGGACGCAGGAAGATTTGGACAGTCTGAAAAATGAGGTATGTGAATAGGTATTCATAACATTAACATTCGAGGATGGGGTCGGGGTGGCGCTTAGACCGAGGTATGTGTTCCGACAGAGAACTAGTCAGCCAGAAACATGGTTTTGTTCGCACATTAGAAAAATTGCTTATGATGCAATAAATAATTCACTGCTAAATGTGACCGTCAGATGTATCTGCAATCCTTTCTGTTTACCGAGTATAAGCATCGATTACACTTTGAGTGGAACAATTACGTCACAAAACCACAACCAAGGTCGCCAAAACGGCCGACTAGTGACAAACGTGAAACTTGTTCCACTTCAGAGCAACACCAAAAGAAAAACCTGGTTAGTGTCCCGTTTCCGGTAAATGCAAAGATTCGGTTTACTCCAAACTTATCTATAGTGACAGTCCCGTATTAACGTTTTCTTTCTTACCGATTGATAATTAATTATTAAAACGCTTACAGAAACTTTGGAGTTTCATGATACACTAAGTAAATCACCTCATCGAATGAACTATACAAGTCTTCTGATTGGTTGATTAGCTCATTTGGTAACACCTGCTATGACATCGAATGAACGATACAAGTCTTCTGGTTGGTTGATTGGATCATTTGGTAATACCTGATATGACATCGATGATAGAATTATAGCGAGAAATCTGCAGTGTTCCTTACACGCAAAATGAACTTCTACACTAACTGAGGGAGGTCTGCAGTGTCCTTTAAACATAAAATGAACATCTGCAACAACTGAGGGAGGTCTGCAGTATCCCTTACACGTAAAATGAACTTCTATACCACCTGGGAGAGTTCTGCCGTGTAACTTACACGTTAAATGAGCTCCTTCTACACCAAATGAGGGAGGACTGCAGAGTTCTTTACACGTAAGATCTTGAACACAATCTGAGGAAGGTTGCTGGCTTTTTGTATGCAGTTTCATGTTGATGAGAAAATGATGACAAAGGTTTCGTATCTTGCCGGCAGCCCAAGATGGGGTAAAAATGGTTGTGAATGCAAAAGTGAGGATATATGTGGTGGCTTTCGTTTTTAATTTTATTTGCTCTCTTTCTTTCAAATCCAAAACAAAAAACACTGCCTATCATATCATACTGTATCAAATTGGTGTATTTTTAGGTCCATGAAAATGTTCGCTCTTGTTCCATCCTTATTATCTGATACATATCAACTTCATAAATACCGAAAATGTAAATGAAGCTTGGAAAAACTCTTGCCTATTGAAATATTTTAGTTCAAACTTGTGAAAATCTAGCATATTTTACAGAGGTGAAATGTATGATTCATATGGAAACATCAAAGGATTTCAGAATGGTTAATTGCATCTGGCGGTAGGTTTGTGGTCTCTTCAGTGCTATATACATTACAGTAAAGAGTGTTGTTCGGATGAAATATTTTGTTAAAATCAAATCGTTAACCGAAATAAACCTCGAATTATGTCTAGTATTAATTTGAATATTCCTTTTCTGCGAACGATTCTAGATTCCTTTGACAAAAGTCAAGGCATATGGAAATTAATATAGATAGGTACAAATATACACCAGACAGAGTGGAAAGTGCTATCCCTGGATCCTACGTCAGTGGAAAGTGCTATCCCTGGATCCTACGTCAGTGGAAAGTGCTATCCCTGGATCCTACGTCAGTGGAAAGTGCTATCCCTAGATCCTACGTCAGTGGAAAGTGCTATCCCTGGATCCTACGTCAGTGGAAAGTGCTATCCCTGGATCTTACGTCAGTGGAAAGTGCTATCCCTGGATCCTACGTCAGTGGAAAGTGCTATCCCTGGATCCTACGTCAGTGGAAATTGCTATCCCTGGATCCTACGTCAGTGGAAAGTGCTATCCCTGGATCCTACGTCAGTAGAAAGTGCTATCCCTGGATCCGACGTCAGTGGAAAGTGCTATCCCTGGATCCGACGTCAGTGGAAAGTGCTATCCCTGGATCCTACGTCAGGATGCTTGATAATATAGAGTGTTAATTGTACATAGTGAAAGAATATTATCATAGAGAATTTTTAATTCGTCCTTCTGAGATTTGAACCTGAGTCCACGGGTTACGGCACCAATCGCCTTGCCTGCACGCACCAACCCCCATACCGCTTCGGCCGTGCAAACATCAACAAAAAAAGGATGGAACATAGCCGCTGATATGATCAATCATGCGTAACAGACACAGTATCTATATTAATTTCTATATGCCTTAAATTCTGTCGTAGGAATCTGGAGTAACTGTGTGTATTAAATGAGAATTTGATTGCTAGGTCGTCTTGGGTCCATATGGAAATAGTCATGTTTGAACATACAGAATGACAGCCACAACGGCCATCTTGACAATCTTTGTATTGGTACTCCTCATACACTGATAATTAAATCGGCATTTGGTTTTCACCAGAAGACTTCTTATGATATATAGTTGGTCCTAAATGAATATGGTGCCGCTGGGACATCCAAAACAAAAACAAAATAAAAAAAGAAATCAAAAGAAAAACTAGCTTACTGCATGCACGCAACCAGAGATGCCGACAACTTCTACTTGTCACCAAACAGTACTAAAACACCTGGCAGAAAATATCTTCTTTTTTTCCAGATTTGTTTACTTTATTGCAATTTTAGTCATATGAGAACTTTGACTGATACCAAATAGACTGATTGTTTAATTATATGAATGTTTCAGTGATTTGGAGTGGCATATGAGCAGCAACATTGTTTTAAACATTTATTATTGAAATGACTTAATATTTTCTTCAGAAATGTATTTTCTCTATTTATATTTTGCTGGTTCGCAAAGAATTGCAGACTTGATGTCTCTGCTTAGCCACTTTTACCTTGTTCTATTCACATTATTGTTTTAAGAATTATTACAAATTTACATCATGTCTTTTATCTTGTAAATATTTAGACACACACACACACACATACACACACACACACACACACACACATATATATATATATATATATATATATATATATATATATATATATATATATATATATATATAAGTTTTATAATACAGGTTACTGAGATAGGGGACGAATTAAAAAAATATCTAACCCGCATGATAATACCCTTTCTCCATATATATTATTACTTCATATTATCACGCATTCTCCTGTAGAATCCAGGGATAACTCTTTCTGGTCTGTCTGATGTATATTTGTAACTATCCATATAAACTTCAATATGTCTTGATTTCTGTCAAATGAATGCGGTGTGATATTTTGCATTAGATGAGAGTTACTGGGTCACCATGCGACTGTGTCTACTACGCAAGAAATGCGTCTACCCATGAAGGAGGGTATGGGTGTATCCATGCAAGCAAGGAGAT
This sequence comes from Margaritifera margaritifera, assembly GCA_029931535.1. Taxonomy (NCBI): domain Eukaryota; kingdom Metazoa; phylum Mollusca; class Bivalvia; order Unionida; family Margaritiferidae; genus Margaritifera; species Margaritifera margaritifera. The sequence goes on along the minus strand of JAQPZY010001070.1, from coordinate 627,184 downwards.
TGATGACGCTACAAATTCTCTAACCTGTATGATAATACACTTTCTCTATACATAATTTTACTAGATCGTATCATGCATCCTCCTGTAGTATACGGGGTTAGCGCTTTCTGCTTTGTCGAGTGTATATTTGCAACTATATCTTTATTAACTTTTATATGCCTCGATTTCTGTCAGGGGTATCAGGAGCGACTGTGTATTTGATGACAGCTAATTACTGGGTCGCCATGCGACTGTGTATTTGATGACAGCTAATTACTGGGTCGCCATGCGACTGTGTATTTGATGACAGCTAATTACTGGGTCGCCATGCGACTGTGTATTTGATGACAGCTAATTACTGGGTCGCCATGCGACTATGTATTTGATGACAGCTAATTACTGGGTCGCCATACGATTTTGTCTGCTACGCACGAATGCTTATACCCATGACTATGTTCCATAAATTAGGGGGGATGTGAGCTTAGTCGAGAGGATATGGGGGGTTGGTGCGTACAGTGAAGGCGATTGGTGCCGTAAAACGCGGACCAGGAATCGAATCACAGAAGGCGATTAAAAAGTCTCTAATCTGTATGATAATTCTTTTTCTCCACTAATAATTTCACTTCTTATTATCACGCATCCATCTGTAGGATCCGGATAGAGCAATTTCTGCTCTGTTGGGCCTAGCAGACCTTAAATTACCATCTTTCTACAGAGTTCTGGGGTCTTCTTTAGCCTCCGCTAAATATCCTCTAATTCTTGTATTGTGTCGCTGGGCCTTGGAAGTATTTCTTCCATATCCTCTCCTGACAGGCCTTAGGTATGTCCTACGATTTTCCTTACAAGGGCTAACTGCTCCTGTTGATTTTCCATAAAATTATCCAGTTGCATAAGTATACAGATCCAGAAAGCTGTAAAAGATACCATAAATGTCAGTTTTAAAAAATCGCTTATAACAGTGGACATTGACCCAACGATGAAAAATGGATATAGTAATCATTATCTCCAAAGCTTATCATCAAACATGTAATCAAAAATCTTAATTTGGATACATGTAGTCCCATACATAGTATTTTCATGATCTGAGGCAAGATACATTTTTAATTCTTATCTAATCATGCATACTACACTTTTTGTGATTTGGTAATCCTTTATCCTATGTGCTGAAGTAAGATATTGACCATCAACAATATCGTTGTACTGACACTACTATATGTAACATGAACCTTTCTATTATTTCAAAGAGTATATTTAAAAATTAAGAAAACAAAACTAAAAAGTTTTTTAAACACTAGATCTTATAGCATAATGACGGAAGATTTGACACGTGCAAATGTAAGTAATTATGCAGATAGATATGGGAAGTTGTAAATAATGCAGCATCAGCTAATTTATATCCACTAATTGAAAGTTTTAGTACATAATTATTTTATTTCTCTGTAACTTCTTACTTGATAAGCTTTTTAATGGGTCGTTTTAAGCGTATCGCTCCCACTATTATCACTTGACAGCCCCAGCTTTTTTTAACGAGACCACGCATAAATAGCCTATTCAGTTTATTCGATACATATTGACTTATAATTCACTTTCCTTCAGTTCTGATCATTTATACCCGATATAATTGATTTAACATATAATAATCATTGTTAAATCTATTTTTTCAGTTTGACATTATTATGGCTTATTAACATTTGTAATCAACACATTTGAATTATCTTTTAGTGTGCATTTCTTTTACATTTATATATATATATATATATATATATATATATATATATATATATATATATATATATATATATATATCAGCATGTATATATATGTCTAAACATAAATGATTTTATTTTCCTTTCGATTTCTGTTTTATTTTATTTCATCGTATTTCATTATACTTGATTTTTTTTTTCATTCTGGTCAAGAAAGATAAATCTCTCTCATGTAATCTAAACGCATGCGCATTTCAAAGCTTTTTCAATCATGACATTTTCCCTGCCACTTCCTGGCCGATGTTATTTGCAAAACTGCCCCTTTTCAGCTTACCCATATAGTTTGTTCATATGTATACACATATATATGTACGAATCCGATAGAGGCCACATAAATGCATTATAATTATTCTATGTACAGAGCACTTTGGCAGACACTTCTCGTTGTTTGAAAATGACGCCACCTCGCAAGGTGTTTACGTGTGCATGACAGCTGCCGTTGCGCAATGAACCAAAAATTAACCTTTCTATTACAATGAAAACTTTATTTTCTATAAATCTAGATGCGAGTTATAAATTAATTCCTCAATGTGCATAACTTGACGGTTGAAAAGAGTCGAAAACAGCGCATATTTCAGACACAGTTTGGTCCTGCCGATTCCAGAAGGGTTACACACTTCGGTTGGTAACTTCGTACAGTTTGATAAAGCAAATGTCATACCTCATGTTTGTAAACATACAAGTTGATCAATAAAATAGTTTCCGACACAAGTTACAAATTTGTTATTCTTTTGGAAATAACACTGAAAGAAGTTCAAAACAATGACGATTCCCCTCAGATTTGTATGTTTATCACAACATCTGTACAACGTTGTAAAAACTTTCTAACTATAAATAACACCATTTGCTGTGTAAACTGGTACACTCATTTGCATATAAGTTTTATTTATAAATTTTGTATACTTTTGATTTTGGAGGACAATTAGGAGTATGTGTATGTGCAATGTTTTAGCAACGTTGCCTCTACGTTATTTTCACATGTAACCAAACCACAACCTTACAGCAACGTTGCCTCAACTTTATTTTCACACGTAACCAAACCACAATCTTACAGGAACGTTGCCTCTACGTTATTTCCACATGTAACCATATCACAACCCTACAGCAACGTTGCCTCTACGCTATTTCCACATGTAGCCAAATCACAACCTTACAGCAACGTTGCCTCTACGTTATTTCCATATGTAACCAAATCACAACCGTACAGCAACGATGCCTCTACATTATTTCCACATGTAACCAAACCACAACCTTACAGCAACGTTGCCTCTACGTTATTTTCACAGGTAACCAAATCACAAGCTTACAGCAACTTTGCCTCTACGTTATTTCCACATGTAACCAAACCACAACCTTACAGCAACGTTTCCTCTACGTTATTTTCACATATAACCAAACCACACAACCTTACAACAACGTTACCTCTACGTTATGTCAACATGTAACCAAACCACAATCTTACAGCAACGTTACCTCTACGTTATTTCAACATGTAACCAAACCACAACCTTACAGTAACGTTGCCTCTACGTTATTTCCACAGGTAACCAAATCACAAACGTACAGCAACCTAGCAGAAATGTTATATGTTACCTGGGTAGGAGTATACATTGCAGGTTTGCTACATTTCGTTACCAGGTCAAGAAAAAAGTGTCAATTCAAAACTATCAGACTCGTGAAACTTGATGAAAGGAAGTATCTTGATAAATAATTCACCCTAATTGCAAAAAGAGATCTCTTTGAACTATATTTCATGCTTCTGTGACTTGTTGAGACTTTGTGCATCTCTGCTAGTACTACACCTTACAACCAAAGGTTACTGTGACCTACATCTCATACTTTACTAACATAAGTAATTATTTGTGTTCAGCTCATGACGACATGGCTTTCTGTATGCCAAATAGATACTAACCTTCAAAGAAGTACCTTGATGACAGTGCAGTTGAAAGGAGGAATAATTATGTTTATTCAATGGTAGACTTTCCATAGTTATAACTAGATATTTATACTGTAATAGATTACTCTCAGTAGGTAAAATGTGCATTGAACAGTGAATGAATAGGTAATAGAAGAGTGTATTGCATGCATTTCAGATGCAGTGGCTAATTTAGATAATTACTGATGCATGAACTATGCTTGTAACAGTCATCATACTGGCTTTCACTCCAGAAGTACTGACAGTATTTGATTTCCGCCCTGTAAAATCTGGTTTCTAGGGTGGACAATAATAATAATTTCTGAAGCTGATTTAGTAACAATGATTTGAAAAAATATCCTTTGGTTTTTTTCAACTCACTATGGTTCATCTGATTTGATATAACAGATAACAATGTTCTTTATTGTTTTATGTATATAATGCCCAGATAAAAATGGCCAACATTTTAGAGGTTAAGATCACTTTGGCATTAACTTATTTTCTGCATGGCAGCTGGAGACTACAAAAAGCTTCATAGAGGCGAGTTATGTAATCGGTAATTACATTTTGGTTGTCAAAGTGTTTTGAGAAATTATCAAATAACAACAAACTCTTACCTTTCGAAGTTGCCACGTACTGTTTATAACTTGCACGGGGCGTAATTCGTCGTTTCACCCGGCATATTTTCATCTCGATAACACCTGTTTGCAGTCATGATTTTACGTAGAAATGGGGGTCCTTTGAGATCATCGTAAATGTATGGGAAAAAATAAGAAGTGTCATTTATGTTCACCTCAAAAGATCATTACGCATTTCCGCGAATTCGCCATGCATAACCATAGAATTAAACAGAAAATTCTCTCTCTTCCTCTCTCTTAAAATACTAGTCCATGAACCATGGGACTGTACATTATTTGTAATATAACTACTTAGCCTTGAGCAAGTGCTAAGAGTTCTTCACTTAAATCTGCCAGGAAAACTTCTACTGAATTTACTATTATTCGTGTTGTTCCAGTTTGTGTTGATTCCGTAGCTTTTACAAACTCCGAATATAAAAAAATCCCAAGATAGCAGCACCTCATCACAATCAGAGGCATATATACGAATTCATACAATGGCATCAAAGTAATTTTTTGCAAAAGCACGGATTCCCACGAACATTTATGAAGTCATGTTATGATTGACAGCTATGCAATATTTTTGAAGTGGACTTCTGTAATAGTAAAGGGAATGGCACTTTACTTCTGAACCAAAAAAGATATTAACAAACAACATTATTATAAATATCAATGTTGACTGAGATCTATTCGCTCAATGTATACGGGATATATAGACCGATTCATACAATAACTCTACACTGCAACTGATTGCGGGTCTTAGCACTCGATTCATCCATGGAGTTTATGAGTCTTAAGTTGAGGATACTCTGAATTTCTAATTGAGCCACCAGAAGGACAGGAACCAAGGCAACCGAATGTGACTCATATTAGTTACCAATGAAGGGCACGAAGGATACCGTGTAACTTGCTCAAATTGTATTTTGCTTGACTGTTGACATTAAATACGTACGAGAGGAAATAGACATTCGGGTAGGTTACATATACATGTAAATACCGTGTATATCTGTCGATGTTTGCTACATAATGAGATACAACTACGAAGCTGTTATGGTATTTTGAAATAATGCATTCTTTGATGGATCGACAAATTTGTGAAACATTAATTTTCGATAGGTGGAACGTTCTTTAAACCTTGATTTGTTTTATTGGCAGATCTATGTTTTCAGACAGCCGTTGGGAATGAGCATCGTTACTGATAAATGTGTACCTGCCTGAGGTTTACTTAAAGGTTCCTTTATAAGATTCTTATCCTTAGGCACGCGTTTCAATCAAACTGTGTAAGCGGGGGGGGTGGGGGGCGAAGTCGGGGGTGCAAAATTTACATTTTGTCGATGATTAGCTGATTGCTAGACGACAGCACTTTTTACTGTTAATATTTTTTATGTAACGAACCTTAGATTGTGCCAAATGGAAAATCGAACAGAACACTTCAATCAAAGGCAGGCTAAATCAGCTTGTATCTTTTTCTCTCTATCAAATAGAAAGTGATACAAATATTTATGCTTATTATTTTAGAGATATAAGTCATTTTGATATAAACAACTGTTATAATGATGTCAGAGGAAATTTTTGCAATGAATGACATTTGCACCAAACTTGCATTAGAAAATTAATAAAACACAGTTACGCGTCACGTCATGTGACTTTGAACCCGTGATCTGTTTAGTCATTTTTGGCATCACGCTTGGCGTTTTACAGGAAACGTCTGGCACCGAAAGGAATATTTACAAAGAATATGTAAATACTTTCGTTCTTTCATTTATGTGTATAGTTTGCCTTAAATATATGAATTTATCACATGGCTACTGTGTTATTTAGATTGACATTGGTTTAGTTTGGTTTGATGTTTTACGGCACAGGAACGCATGTAGGTTATTTCGTACCGAGGCAACTGGAGTGACGTGCCTTGTCCAATATCACACCAAGGTGGCCCACTTAGACTAATCCGATTATAGGACTCGAACCCGCACCCATTCGCTCTCGAGTCTTAGACGCTAACCCCTGAGCCAAGGTGGTTCCTATTTAGATTTATATACCTGTATAATATTTTCCAATATTACACACGTTTAACAACACTACGAAATAACGAATGACGTCATGGCGACATATAAGGTGAAGATGTAATGATCAAGGCATCCGAATGGAATTTAAAATCAATTGTTTATACTATTTTTACGGTTCTTATTGAGTAACATCGATATTTTTTTTACATGTGATACATATAATATAAAGTTACATTTGAAATTATTTCAAATTAATTTAGTGAAATACGTTGAATAGTTTTAATCTTTTGGGAGCCTGTACTCATCCAACTCGGTTCATAGATTTCAATTGAAATAAGCACTCGTGTAAGATTCTCCATTGTTGTTCATATAATTTTAATGTAATTATATTCTTATATTGAAATACACCTTGGTTACAAAAGACACAATTTTATGTTCCCCTGTCTTAATAATATTCGTGTACCAATTTAATACTTATTTCATCTATGCTACACTAGTAGGCCTCATAAAATGCAGACGGGCCTACTAACATGAACTCTGTTTCACCTTTTGGGAACTTTACATGAGGAATACTGCTCCATTTCGTCAGTGTGTAACTATCGAAACGCTATTTCAATGTCTTCCAGACCGGTAATGAGATGTTTGAGCAAGTCGCACTTTTACATTTTCAAACTAAAGTTTCCCTTTCACATGTTTACCAATAATTACAAATTTGTGAATTAGTAACCTAGAATATATAAATTTATCAGATCAAGTTTTAAATTTAATTTTTAAAATATGAAGCTTTTTATGCCTACTTTTTAGATTAATATGAAAATTCTGTCAAGAAAATACGAAATTTATAAAACAAATAAAGGAAATATTATTACTTTAAAAACACATTTTTCTAATATATTTGTACAGAGCCAAAGAAAGAAAACTACACTATACATGCAAAAATAAAACTGAATAATGCCTAACACGTTCGTTTGCATTTTAAGATACATTTAATTTTCTAGACTTTGTTGTTTATGTGCAAGTTGATCAAGAAATAAATTCGTTGCAGTGTCAAAACCTGTGTGGCGTTCAAGTAGGCACAAATCCCTGTATTGTTAGGTTCAGTTCAAAGCCATAAAGTTGAAGATTCAAGTTGTTTCAGGTGACTTACATAAAACCAACTCCAGCATGTAGGTGCAAATAGCACGATTTATAAGCACTTCATGTTACACAAGGACATATTGTGCAAAAACTGTTTCTTGTTGTATATATAAATGTCATCCATATGATATCATGTTTTGTTGATATTACTTCTACTTAAAAAAGATAATAAAAAATGGGGAAAAAATTGGAAGAAAACGTTATATGCACAGAGTCGGCACAGTCAGTTTGTGCACAATCAATGTACTATTTCTGCCGATTCATATTGGCCAATACGCATAAGGCTATATCAGAATATGAAGAATAAAAAAACACTTCATTCAAAACCTTTTTTCTTCATAAAACTTTTGCTTTGCTTCGAGAGGGAAGGGAAACTAATTAAAATGAAAACTGTTATCTGCACAAACATAACTATAATTCTACAGGCAAAACACAATTGTTGTGGATTTAGGCGAAGTTTTATGATAAGAATTATTAGTAGGGGCCGTTGTTTAAATTAATGATACCTAAAAGGCTGTTGTAAACGAAACATTTTAAATATAATTTTACATGTACATATATGATCGACTTTTGTATAATGTCTCAAGTGATATGAGTTTCATGTTGTAGATAATTGTGATATTTGTAAATAAATGAACGTTTGGGTCGGATTTTAGGAGCCACAGTGGCTTAGTGGTTAGCGTTCCGGACGCATGACTGAAAGGAAGTAGGTTCGAATCCTGTCATCGGATCAGCATGGATCGGCTATACTGACGTGTCCCTGGGCAAGGCACTTTACCCAAATTGCCTCGGCACTAAATAACCTACTTCTGTTGCGTTACCGTAAAACAACAAACCGAACCAAACTGGACTGGATTTTTGTTCATAATGATTGGATGTCCTTTAGTGGAATAAATGCTATAGCTATATTGAGGTTCATAATATCAGTGTACGGGAAATGGATATAAAGAGCGCATCAACTTTTGAAGTTAGGAATGTCGAAGTAATGCATGTTCTTCATGGTCTCGCTGTCAGTGTGTTGTACACATTGTGGTGTAATTGACCAAATCTGAAACCAAACTATCACCAACATTGTGCATGAATATCTGGAACGTACGATACACATTTATTGATAATTGTGAAAATTGAAAACGTTTACAAAAATATATAAAAGCTTACAAAATGTAATTATGCGAAAGTAATCCACTTTCATGTCAGAGGAAGGTACAGAAAATTGTAGTTTTGCTCGACCTCTATTACAAAAGTATTTGATTTGGAGAAGAACATCAGATACGTGAACTATATGACTTGGAATCTTTGTCAAATAAAACGAGCGATTTCAAATACCGTATTAGATACGGCTGCTTCATATTATATGTTAGTATTAAGTAAATGCAACCTCCATAAGGTTTTATCTGCAATTGTTCTTTATGACAATAGCTATCTGAGTATTTGTTATTGTGATTGATTGTTTGATTCCTTGACTGACCGCTTGTCCTGCAATTTGACCTTAGTGTGACATAACAAGTTTTGGAATAGTGCACTGCTCTTAAGATCATACCAGTTAGATGGATTTGAGCGTTTATTGCAGGTGACTGGCCTGATCGTCAATGATTATTTTTGCTGACAATAAAGAGTAATATCTTTCTTGTACAATACATGCATAAATTCCACCCCACCCCACACAAACACACGCACTCTCTCTAACACAGACACATACATACATACACACACATACGTGCAAATTAAATAGAAGCGAATGATTGTGTTTACCATACTGTGTATTTCGTGGTGACCTGGTCTTTTTCAAGCCGCTTTAGCTGAGTAAATTGATGACGCATACCATATTGTTTATATTGTATTTTGTAGAGTGTTTTGTATTAATCTGAACACATAGAATTCTAGCATACTAGAAACAATATTTAAAAAGAAAACAAAAAAAAAAAAAAACATGTAATCTAATAGAACTAAAGTCCGTTAGCTATAGCTAAAGCACTCACGGCAGGTGTAACAGTCTTGATGTTATGTAATTCCAGAAGTGAAGTACAGTGGTCAAACTGATCTATGATAGTACATGTATGTATACAAGGCCGGATTAAAAGCGGAGCAAATGGAACAGTTGCTCCAGGGTCCCCGCCCGGCGGGAGCTCCCACAACGCAGTGAAATGGTGTGTGTGTGTGTGTGTGTGTGTGTGTGTGTGTGTGTGTGTGGCATAGGTGCTTTTTGAAATTCGTCCAGAGTCTCCTGCTACCTTAATCCGGTCTTGTATGTAGAGTTAGTGAAT
>JAQPZY010001070.1:535000-612500 GCA_029931535.1 Margaritifera margaritifera | reverse complement strand
TATATGATACTGCTAATACAATACAATACTATAGTTACCACAATATCTCTAATAAATTAGGGTTTTTCTACAATATGGTTAATATAGTAGTTCTTTCTATGTTCAGACAACTGGGCATACTTAGTACAGCCATTATGTACCTATGTATTCATCGCTCTTGTTAGATGTATGCAAGAAACGTTTTCATTGGTCGACGTAACAGTTGCATAGATACGTCGAACCCTAAGGTTACTCTCCACAGCTTTCACAAAAATTTCTAAATTAATACATGATTCGCTTAAGAGACCCTATTTCATTAACTGGCATGATGTCATGTGATTTGCGATAAGTATAAATTATAGTGTTTGTACTGTTGGATATTGTGGACGAGACAGAAGTATCACAGAGCGGACTTTCAAGATAAATGATCAGTATGGCGGCTGGACAGTAATAGTCTCGTTCCCTGTAAGAAAATAACAACATGTATATACGTCTAACAGTAGTCGTTTACAATATTGCCAGTACAATATATGCTTGCTACAATATGGCTAATACAATAGTTCTTTAAAACAACATGTCTAATATAATAATGTCCTGCAACAAAAGTACTAATATAATAGTATCTTGCTACAGTATTCCTAATATAATAGTCCTTTTCGACAATATTGCTACTACAGTAGTTTCTTACTATAGTATAGCTAATACAAATCTAACCCTTGCTGCAAATAGCCAAAGCAATGGTCACTTGTTACAGTATAGCTTGTGCAATAGCTACTTGTTATAATATGGAGATCATGCACTGATTGATATGTTAAAACACGTGCTTGAAATGTTTGAAATCAATTAGAATGAATATCTCAAATTGAAACCTTTCAAGCCAGCCAACACCGGCCTGAAAATAAGTAACGTCAATGTCATCTAAATTGTTTTTTTTATAAGGAAATGTTCTCGTAACAAAGCATCTTTCCACTCTGTATGTATGTATGACTGTCTGACTGACTAGCTGACTGGCTTTCGTTATTTCCTCTTCGAAAGAGATTACATGCAGTTATTTTCATTTTTACACAGTAGTAACATGAACATTAAAGTACCATTCATAAATACACAACACACTAAACAAAAGTACAATGATTGGTATTAGACTTTTCTGTGTTCAGACAACTGCGCATACTCAATACAGCCATTAGACCACCGCATTAAGATTATATTTTCTGCTTCAGTTTCATTAATAACACATCCAGTGTGGAAAGCAAGGGAAATGCAAACATATGTCTTATCTTCCAAACAAGGCTTTAAAAAAAAAGAACATCCAATAGTTTAGACATAAGCATGCGGCACACCAGTACAACATATATGTGATTTGAAATATAGTTATCATAAACTAGTAATGTATATTAAACATTAAGCTATTATGTACATGAAATAGATATAAAGCATGCAATAGATATATAGCATACAAGGACAGGAACATATGTCTAGGCGTTCAATGTATGTATGTATGTATGTATGTAGGCATGTATATGTCTATGTATGCATGTAAATATGTATGCGCCAAAGTATGCACATACACGGGTAAGGGGTAGAAAAATACCCTAGAAATGCAACATATTTGAGGAAAACACACACATATAATCACACGAGCGAGAAAACTCAGTGGAAAGAAAATATAAAACGAACAACGATCAAGAATAGCATGCTAAAGAAAATGCAAACATCTTGGAAGAATTGGAGTTATTTACATTTGACTAGCACCTTTTAAATGAATTATCGTGTTAGCTCTTCCGGAAACACTGAGAATCTAACAGTTGTAAATAATATGTGTGGTAGTCAAAAATGAAATGGATCCATTGACCTAATCTAATCTACAAACGCATTGTCAGATATCAGTTTCAAATTCATTTGTTCTTCTGTACGTCAATTCTATTCCTTCTGCCGCCAAACACATGATTTTTTTGCCATGTCAGGTCATCCATAAAGGCAACATCTTTCACCCTCTTGCCCAACAGGATGTGAAGTAGATTGTCATCGTCCTGACAGAAAGGTCAGTGTCAGTCTACTATGTCTATTGAGTCTATTATTTGCTCCAACGTAATACGGCGTTTATCGTTTAGGTTTTGGCAGAATAGAAGCATATGCTTGACTCTGTCTGCAACTAATCTTTTACAAAGATTACAATTATACTCATCCTCAGACAAAATTGAACACATTGTTAAATAAGCAATGTTTGCAAAAAAGACCAAGTCTTATCAGGTAGACATTGTCCGAGCTTCCAGACAGCGAGTTGTTGAAGATCAGTGTGAACACTTGCATAATATTAAAGTTTAGGTCTCGATTCCAGTTTAAATCCCCACAATCTCTCTTCGAAACAGTGAATTGTTGTTTCAATATTCCTCTTCCAAATAGGTTTCGACACAGAATATAGGGTATTCACGTATAAATGAAAAAAGTCTCCAAGTTGGTATTTTACAAGAACACGGTATATATCTTTAACAAAACCAATGCTCTCACACTCATGTATCAGAAAATCAAGAATTCTTCTGTTGAACACAATTTTCCATGCTAATGAACCTTTTGCTCTGGACATTTTATTGAAGAAACCTAATTTGATTTGATTAAAATATCCCTCAACTGACCACAATCCAAGACTGCTTATTGTTGTCTCTTTAGGTGAGCGTTGATTGAGACCTTGAATTCTTCTTGCAGCTTTTCTTGGACACACTTCTAGGTCATATATCTGTGACTCAAGTTTGACCACAATTTGCATCCTTACATCATAGCAGGCAAAGCTATTTTTGTCAATATTTTAACACTGTTAACAGAATTCATACCACCCTTTCGTATGTCAATCCCTACCAGGGAATAAAATGCTGACCTTTTTTTTCACCAGCATTATGTATGTATGTATGTATGTATGTATGTATGTATGTATGTATGTATGTATGTATGTATGTATGTATGTATGTATGTATGTGGGCATTTGTTATTTCAGGGAATCTATAATTGGAAGTATTTTTTGTAAAAACAATTTACATTAAGAAACCAAGTATTTAAAGCGAAATGATGTTATCTCATCAAAAGGCATACCTACTATCCGGATAATGTACTTTTCCAAAATGGCAATTAACATTACCTGGCATCTTCTTAGCTCCAATCGCAGCTTTGTGGGCATTTCGCTGACCGGAAATACTCCTAGAATACACAACGAGGCAAACATTTTGGAAAAGTGGTGCTGGTCTAGGAAAGCAGCCATTTTAAAGTTCTTCTTTCGCACTTGGAATAAAGCTTTTTTTCTCAAATCAACTTCTCATACACCCCTAAAGCATCCCAATTGTGTTTACATGATTACATTCGCTGACAATGTGTGACACTTCCGGTGTTTGTGAGACCGCAGATAACTAGCATCCTCAATCTTAGTGAAGTACAAACTCGCCGTACTTTCTTACCTTTCCGTACTACGCCCTATAATCTGGTTCCCTGCTTCGAATGCTTACTGCAACGCACTCCGCTACACGACTAACTAATCGATAAAACACTGATTTTACTAATTACCGGCCTTTGATATTGACTTGCCAATTTAGGCCTGGTACCAGCAAAATGATTCCACGCAGTGAAACGGTCCTCCAAACGAACCAAATGAACGAAATTGCAAATATCACTACACCTAAAGCATACGAGGTTATACTTGTGATTACGTGAATGGTTAAGCTATTACGATTGCTTTGTCTCATTACATAGATCCACTTCGAGAGAGCTATGAGCTGAGGCCTGATGAAATACTTTACGTTATGTTATCAAACGGAGGTCAGTGCGTGGCAACTGATCCCAAAAGATCGAACTAACGAATAGGGAATCGTATGGTGACTCTCGAGCTAAAATGACTCAGAAAGTTTTGTGTTGATTTTGTTCAAATTTGAAAGTTGTACTACCTTGAGTAAAGGTAATTAGTCAGTAGAATTGATATAATTTGAACAGTGATAAATGAGGTTTGCATTATCAAATATTTTCAGTATTTGAAATCATAGCCACCATTCCCCACCCCCACCCCAATTATCCTTTATATAAAACACGGGATAGAGGGTAGTCATTGGGTTGTAGACAGGGGTAGAATTTCTATGTAGTATGACTTTATAATAAATAAATATACCTGTTCATCGCTGACTTAACTTTTTTCAGATACGAGTAAACTCTGTCAATCCAGCACTTGTTAATGCAGGGATGGGGCTGGTCTATCTCAGCGATCCTAAAACTGCGGAGAATTTTCTTCCTAGGATTCCACTTGGCAAATATGTGGGTAAGTATTAATTAATTAATTAATTAAGGGGGAAAATGAAAAAAAGAAAGAAACGTTATATTTTCTTTTTCCTCACCCTTGGCCTGCCGTATGATTTGTGTCTATTAAATTTTGGAAAGGTTAGAAAAAAAATGTAAGTCGCCTCTGTTTATAAGTTACTCATGTACAAACTATTTTTCAACAGTTTTAAGATGCTAAAATGTGTAATTATATGCATTTGTTTATACAAAATACGATAACTTTCGAGGAATTGTCACACATTAGTAATTCATTATATTAAGTAGCAAATAATACTGTATAACTGGTTATTATATAGGACAATGAATTCCGGTGTGCAAGACGTTTAACTTGCATCCTGTTTCTTTATGGGTCTTCTGACTGACATGTGCATTGCAGACTGTGTTCGGCAGTTCGGCATAAGATTTTATGATGGAGTTTGAGTGCAAAAGTATTTACTCGGAATTCAAACCTCAAAACTAAAACCCATACGTAAAGTCTCTCAATATCGTTATTTGGAATATATGTAGAGATAAAAACGACAAGAACGGTTTTATAACCTCCAGGACAGGTCTACATGAGTGTAGGTATATTTACACATTTTCATATCCTTTGTGCTTCAGAGTCCGAAGACGTTGCGAACGCCGTTTCGTTTCTCTTAAGCGACAAAGCTGGCAGTGTTCATGGCGTCAGTATGCTTGTTGATGGAGGATTTGCAGCTAACTGAAATTATGAAGACTGGTGAAATTGATGCAGTGATTGATGAGGCTTCTCAAAACATGTTACTGAAAGACTAATATTTTATCAATTTATCATATCAGTGTACACTGTATTAATTTGAAGAGAACAAAACGTTTACTTGTTTGTAGAGTTTATTGGATTAGGTCAGTTTCTATTCCTATTAAAGTATAGACAGTCATCCGCTGGCTTTCAATTTAGATTGACTTGAGTTGTTGACTTAGTCCATCTCTTTTGAGGTATTGACGGTGTTCATTGGTTCTGCTGTTGCTATCCTCCTCCTCCTCCACTTTCTTTTTCCCTGTACATTCCAGTTCTTTTTGTCCTCCACAATTGTTGCGAATAAATGTTCTCCTTTGGATGTGACCGGTCTTCATTTTCATTTAGTGATTTCCCTTCCGTTTTGTTCCTAACGTCTGTTATGTTTTCCCACACCTCATCGTAGGTAAACAATCTGATATTAATGATATGTTTACAGCAGCAATTTATGAAGATTTACAATTTGACTAAGCCCATAAGAATGGTCTCACATTTGGACCTTTCATATGCATATTTATTAGGGTCTATTCAGCCGGAAAAAAGATGTGCAATACCTGTTTTTCGAATGAACCAATCCCAGCTGAATATTCCACTGGAAGGTTGAAAAACGGACAGGTCATTCTTTCAAGTGACAGTCTATTCAAGATCAGAAGATTTCTGATTGATACGCCTGCTTATTTGGCAAACTGTTCAGAAAAAAAAAACAACATCTCTACTTCAACAGATTACTTGGCCGTAGATTTTGCCTTGTTTTGAGTTGTAATTCGGGTACATTAAATGGATACATTAACTGAGACTGTGTACAATCTTTAAACAATGAAGATTCAATACCTTCTGTTACATTTTGCAAACTCATCTGAAGAGAGAAAAACAAATAGAACCTTTCAACAAGACTTTTACCAACAAATTAAAACAAAAAAGCGTGAACCGATCTGTGGTGACAGTGGCGTTTCGAAAGAAGCTAGAGCGCTACCTAGGCAGCCGTTTGCTTACATGAACAAGTTGTCTTTTGCCATTGGTTCTCCTTCATTGTCGTTGCTTTACTTCTGCTTGCGAGGGAAAGATTGTGATCAGTGGTTTTCAAATATTCTTCTACCAGGAAAAACAAATCCTGTTCTTTGTTTTAATCACTATTCATGATAAAACTAATGCAGGTTCAATTTGATGGCAAGAGAATATTTATAACTTCGGAGGGTAACAATTGTAATTATAAAATTCAAAAGTCATATATGCTCATGCGTATATGTGTCGGTGCGAATTATGGAAGCATTTGCTGTATTCTCCTTCATGCTGATAATTTAAGCGAACGTTTTATTATTTAATTTGACAAATATCTATACATGTTGTATTCCCGTCCTTTACAACTATTTCCTTCATCGTAACAGCTGGAACTGTAGATTTGGATAAATAATACAGCTCTTGAAAGCGACATATAATGTCGTATTTCCGCCCTTTACAACTATTTTCTTCAAGATAACTGCTGTTGCTGTAGTTTTGGAATAATACCACAGCCCTTGAAAGCGACATACAACTTGTTCCTTCAACTTAACTGCTGCTGTAATGTCGAAATGTACTACAGCTCTTGAAAGCGACATGTAATGTTTGTTTCATCAGACGTTAACCGTAAATCCATGCATTCTTGTATAGACCTTGTACTTTGTATTGTGGTATCTTGAAAAGTAATTTTCTCCGACGAATAAGTACGTGGGCCATAGTACAAAATGCATATGCCTGTGATGGCCGAACATGTAATCAATCGGCTAGGCGTCAGTGTAGTAAAGCGTCTACATTGTAATTTAGGCGTTGATCAGTTGCAGTGATTTCCCAGTGTTCGAGTCTATCACCCAAGTACAAAAAGTGTTAATTGTGACTTTGAGTTTTCTTCCTGACGCACCTTTTTCCGATATCTATGTGGTCTTCTCAGGTCATATGGGATGGAGGATGCTAGGCGATTGGTGTGTCACCGTATGTCTGACCACTAGGCTAACACTGATATGACATTAGAATTAAATATTCGAAATTTGTTTTCAAGGGAACGATTTTTAGTTTCTCATACAAGGCTTACGTGACACAAAGGTGTGTCTGGCGATTTAATTATGATTTGATGTCCTCTTCTCTGTTTCTTGCTTTGCCACAGATGCAGTGTATTTAGTACACCATCACTTGCAGAGGTCACGGTTGTGAAGTCCCTACATTTTATGTTAAAGTTGATACTCTGACACTGTTAATTCTCTACTTTTCGTGAGGTACAAGCTTTTGCGGATTTTGTAGTTGCTAAAAACTAAAGATATAAGGATCAAATGAAAATTAATTCTTCGGTGATATATGAACTGAGGTACCGACGAAAGAGATTTAAAAAAACAAAGTACCCCAAAAAGTCATAAAAACTGATGCTCATAAAAAGAATGAATTTATAGTATGATAAAGTGCCCTAGAGTTATACTTTCATGAGTCTGACATTAGAACTAGCACGAACTAATCTCCTCTCGTGACCATTATAAATAGATCTCATCCCGATCATGTTATTCTGATATGTTTAATTTACCTCCCTTTATTATAAGAAGTTTAAAAACAGTTATTGAAGAAAAGTTTAGAACTCCGCCAATAAAATGTAAATTTCCTGACATGAGTGGCATCAAAGACCATCCCCCCCTTCCCACCACCACCACCACCACCGAAACAATTCAACCGCTCTAAAAATACACTCTGATGTTTTAAATCTCCGTGACACAAATAAACGTTGTGATTACACTAAAGAAAAATACTTTATCATATGTTGGGAAATATGCTTGTTTGTTTGAGTATGTCATGTTTGGTTCAAACTGTTGTGTGTGTGTGTGTGTGTGTGTGTGTGTGTGTGTGGTCTTTTGTTTTTTAATGTTCATATCCTGTAAGTTGGATTTTCACATTAATATCTTATTTTAATTTTTATTGGGAGAAAGCTGTGCTTTGTACTTTTAGCCAATGGTTGAATCTTCTTAAAAGTGAAAAACGGTAAAATTTCTTTTTATGTTGTAGACTTCCACAATATTTCCTAGGAGACCAAAAAATGCATCAAGTCAGCCAACAAAGCAATCAATAGACACTTATTCAATGAGCATTTTCCGTATTTTCTTTGTGGTCTCTTGCTTTATAAAACAATATGTTTTAAAGTGATTAAACTAGCATTATATCTAGATAGAGGTAATCTAAATTTAAACTATACAAGTCCAGTGAAATATCTGATACCATTCGAGGTCACATATTCATCTTTCAGTTCGTTTTGTAAACTACGTTATCGAGCGGAAGAAATATCCTAATCAATGATGTTGCAGTGTGGATTACAACATCTGACAATGACTTGAAAATGTGATCAGCTCCAGCATTCAAAAAAGATTTCAAATGTCTTATTGATTTGTTTCCTATCCATATTTTCCAACTTTATCTCAGTTAAACTTTTACCAGTTCTCTCTTTGTATGTTCCATTTACAATAGTTATTCTCAATTCCTGTTTTTACTCTTCAGTCAATGTGGAAATGGAGTTATTTATATGTTTACCTTCGGTAAATCCTAATTATTTGTACAGCTTTTTGTAAACTTCATTTCTTCGCTATTTAAGTGACTAATGAAAAATGCTGAGTGTGGCAATTTAATCATTTATTTAAAACTCCTCGGTTTGAAGATGATGATGTCGATACACAATAAATGCAAGTTGATGATACTCTAAAGCTTGCTTATGGTTTTGAAGAACAAAGTATTGGACATTTTGATGCTGTCATGCCAAATGGATATTCTGAATTTTACACCAAGTTATCGACTTGTGCAAGAAAAACTTAAAGAAAGATCTTGGCATGAATGAACTACAATAATATTTGTAGAAAACCAACATTAAAATACAAAACATAAGACTCTATTGCGTAAAACCAGATATTAAGAAAGTTCAAATCTCGAGAAAAGGCAATATCAAAACAATGATAACAACCATCACTATAGCAGATTAGACTAGGAAAGAGTTATTGGCTATAATAGGCTGGATAAAAGAAGGTGATTAATGGGTGTATACTGTTGAGGGGAAAATACAAACTCAATATCCTCTTGAGCCCACTGTTGTACACAAAGAAATTAAAGTACCAGAGGAAATAAAGTTGTGAACAATAGGCAGTAATAAGACGTTTGATGGACAGGTTAGAAAAGCTGAGAATATAATTGATGAATACCAGAGAAGAATTGAAAGTGGAGAACATTCACTGCAGTTAATAGATTATTCACTGCAGTTAATAGATTATTCACTGCACACAAAAAAGAGAGAATTAAGTGGTCATATGAAAGCTGAAGAAGTGAATAATTTAAAAATACACACATGAAAGCTGATGTTGAAAGATAAATGACAATAGACTAAAGAGTTTTAAAAATAAAATTTTAAAAATTATATAAGCAAACATCAGCAAAGAAAGAGATCCAAGAAAATAAAATCTATTGCAAGAACAGTTGAAAAGTATTGACAGCAAAAGAACGCAATGATCTACACATCTAACACAGGAAATACTGAAAAAAATCAATGTAAAGTTAAAGGAAACGTACCATTAAATAAAATGCTGAAACAACTGTTTAAAGAAAAGGGTGTAACTATTGCTACTATAGCCGCAACAATAGAAATGATTATATCAAGGTTTTCTCAGTCATCAGCAAATTTGGTAAATATTGTAACACGCACAGGGGTTCCTCTGCCGAGCGATTCAAACACCTGCGTGAGGTTGGACTGGAAGTCCCTTGTTTTCCCCTATTCCCAAGGACATTCCGACAGCATTCGTTGTCAGCTGGAAGTGCTCGTTACGCGCCAAGAAAAGAAATAATTTTTCTTTTATCAATAATTGAATGACCACAATGTCACAACTATAATTTCACAATTGCAAGGCTTTTCCTTGTTAGCATGTCTTGGCATGAAGCGCATAACACAATCCCAAACACCCAATGCAGGAAACTATTTTCCGATCCCATCCCTGGGTCAATAAAAACAACAGTCTGAACCACGCTTCGCACGTGTACTTCCGCCAACTGATACAATGAAAGGCATCTCCAAACAAAGGGATGACCTCTTCCCAATTATTCCATGGCACAAAACTGTAGTTCTTGTCACGAATTTCTTCCTAAAGGCACAATCAATCAACACTTCTGAATTAAAATAGGAACTACTTGGCTCCATGCCCACTTGTGCTAGTCTGACCCCAGCTCAAAATACGAAACCAATCCACGCCACTGCAACGTCTCTTAAAAACAGTAAGTATGACGTCTGTTCCTAGAAATTGGTTAATTATTCGGGCTGGGAAATATTTTCCCAACACCAACTTCCCATAATCAAACAACTAATCACTAAAATCTAACGAACTTATAATGGAGACGTAAATACAAATGGAACATACCCAAATTTATTACAATATTGTTGATGTTTATACAACTGCTCTATCTTTTCGTCATTCTACTCCACCTCATACTTCTTTCACTACAAGCAATATTGTTTTTGACAAAAAATCAAACTTGACTGGAAAATGTTTGCGAATAATTGGTTTAAGAGAGCCAAAAGGGTAGCAGTTGCAATATCTGCTATTATTGGTACTCTGATCAGTTTGTTATTTAAAAGTGCTGGTAAAATTGTTTCTCTTTGATCTGATTATGGGCATTAAATTCAGCGTTAAAGCAAAATGTAATCAGTTATCTTATGTGGTAGTTATTATTCTTTCTCTTTCTTTACTCACACTCCAGAAGAGAAAAAAAAACACGCTGGTATCATGGCTTTCAAAACTACTAAATAGCAATATTTTAGACATCGCGCGTTCAATGGAACTCTTGTTAAATAAGAGTGATATCTATTCTCCGTGGCAACCACAATCGATAGGTTTCGGGTTCAAATTATCCTCAAACAAGCCCGGGTCAGCCTCCGTGTTATATCTCTGGACAAGGCACAATACTCAATTGCCGTGGCAATAAATATTCTATCGTGTACTGATGAACCATTAAACTCATCTCAGTCATTCTTTCCCTATGGCAAAGTTTAATGAGACCCTAAACTTTAACTATCAAGAAGACTATCTTTTTTAAATTCCCTTGTTTGATTATCATTCATTATGTTTAAAAATCAATAAAACAATCTCTGAAATATGTTTCGTGGATGGATTATCTGTTAAAAAAAAGAAAAACACAAGGAAAGAACAATCAATATATACTCCCTAGAAAAATATGTAATGTAATACAATACTCACTGAATCATTGGAATAATTAAATACGCAAAAGATGATAAGTCTATAGGAATAATACACGGTTTACCCTGTGCAAAAGCGCAGTGACGGATTTACCGCCCCCAACCAAACAACCGGGATCAGAAAAATGTGTGTGAAAAGATTTCTTTGCCCCATTCCTCCTTCCGGCTTCGCAACCTCATACATTACCAGACACCGCAATATAAACCTGGGAGTCCATCTTATGATAAACAGCACCACATCCACATTTCCCAGGGCGGGCCTGGTAACGTATTTTAATCCTTTAATTCCTCCTATATCAAAGTTTTGCATGTACAACAGAGGAAATATTTTGAAATTGTTAACTTATTTCCCACCTAATAACATGAATAGCCTCGTTATGAAAATGAAGTAAAATCAGAAGACAACAGTGTTTATAAATCTCATCTAATTTTGCAATATACGTTTTATTTGGATCTATTCTGACTTAGTCTGCTTCAGTCTGTCTCATGTACTTCATTTCATTTTTTTTTAAATCAAGTACACAACAAACTAACGAGATACTTTGATGACGAAAGTTCAAATATCATGAAAACATGCAAGTTAATGTGTACTTTTACCACCTTATTTAGTACCGAACATTGTGTACTCAAAACAGTCACCGATGTAGGTATGTGACAAGTATCAATATACCACACACACACACCACCACCACCACCACCACCACCACCACTAACACCACGCCCAGCCTGGTCTTTATCAAGAAGACACACATAAACACACTGACCCATATACCTCATAGTTTAGTTGATTTATTTGACATGGGTGGGTGTAGGGGTAACAATTTCACATGGAATATAAATAGCATTCTGCTCGGATAGAGCCTTCAAGAGTTGATGGGCAATTGAGTGAAAATAATATATTGTACCAATTTACCCATCGCACATTTGCCATGAATGCGATTATTATAAATGTGTTTAATATATCACAGTATTCATAAGTGATAGTGAATAAGAATTGATATCGAATCTTATTGTTATTTAATCGGACAAATATTTTCTTGAAATAATAATATAAAAAATAATTATCAATCAATGACGGTTTCTTATGATATATATATATATATATATATATATATATATATATATATATATATATATATATATATATATATATATATATATATATATATATATATATAAATTTAGTAATGAATCATGTTGGAGCCATGTGGGGTTTTTTTTCTTTTTGAGAATTCAACTTACTATCTTGAAAATTCAACATACCATCTTAACATTCAAGTTAGTATTTATAAATTTAAAATTACTATGAAGATAGTTCCACTGACCATCTTGAAATGTCAAACTTACAATGAAGAAAATAAAACTTTCCATATTGAAAATTCGAGTCAATCTATCGTGAAACGTTAACGTTACATAGTTTGCAAATTAAACTTACCATCTTGAAAATATAAGTCAATATGTTACAAATTAAAGTTAGTATCTTGATATGTCAGTTTTATAAATGTATCAGAAAGTCCCAGGTTTGAATGTTATTTTGTAAATGTATCAGAAAGTCCCAGGTTTGAATGTTATTTTGTAAATGTATCAGAAAGTCCCAGGTTTGAATGTTATTTTGTAAATGTATCAGAAAGTCCCAGGTTTGAATGTTATTTTGTAAATGTATTAGAAAGTCCCAGGTTTGAATGTTATTTTGTAAATGTATCAGAAAGTTCCAGGTTTGGATGTTATTTTATAAATGTATCAGAAAGTCCCACGTTTGAATGTTATTTTGTACGGTACACATATTTGCACAAAGAAAAAATGTTGCTGCAATCGCAACATGTTTGTGTAAGGGTGTGAAGATAGAAAATGGTCTATGTGACATATATATTGTTTGCCTGCTTTATTCAATTGAAACTTATAGGACTGAGTTGGTTAATGTTAGTAACTAATTGCATGAATCCTCGAGGTGGAGCTCCTTTGCAATTCGGCTAATCAAATCAAAGACCTTCGAGTTGATACCTTCCTCTATATAAAAAGTATTCATTTGCACAAAAACTATCATCAAAATTGGTGGACATTTTTTTTAGTCATTACTATTTGAATGTGTATATGATTCACAGTACCAGTTAGGTAGCTGACTGACATAAGATCAAATTAACCCTCAGGCTTGTGGTGATGTTACATTTACAGCAATAGTACTTGTCGACCATCTCGAGGTATTGATACATTTTACAGCTAGAATGGCGTATAGCGAGCGAAAGCTTTGTTAGCATTATGGTAATTTCTGATATCATATTCAAGGTCGTGCTAAATCAATTTATTCAAGGAATATCTGATAATATTAAACACAGACAAATGTTATTGTGCGAAAGTGATGCAAAACACACCAATATTCACAAACTAGCTACGTGTATTAAGTCTTAAAGCTACTCAAGAATTTACGAATATATATATATATATATATATATATATATATATATATATATATATATATATATATATATATATATATATATATATATAATGACACAAAAATTGATAACGGCGCAAATACAAAAAAGTTTCCAACGTTTCAAGCTAAACAAGCTCCTCGTCTGGGGAAGAAAAATTTACCTGCACAAAACAAGCACCAAACACAAAAGCCAAGAAAAATTCTTGATTCCTACATGTTTAAATGACGGGGAAATAAACAAACAAAGGATAAACAATATAATAAAGAAAGAAGACAAAATTTAAAAAAACGGTCGTTTTGTTGTGGTTGTCCTGTCGAAAATTATTTTAATTATATCTTCAAATGTAACCAACTCTTCGAGCTTATGGTTCGAGTCCCTCGCTCCCGTTCGGGATTCTCTCCACTACGCTCTCAAATTAGGTCCATTAATATAGAAGATAGATCAAGTGTCCTAGGCCTCTGCCTTTTATCTTACTATCAGGCGTTCAGTTCTCTATTCACAATTCTCCAGTGGTTTGTCGTTATCTAAGTCCCTACTCCCTCCCCCCTACCTAATAATTTTAGATAAAATTTCATCAATATTTGTACTTACCCAGACAAACCTAATACAATTTGAGTGTTGATTATCACCTGGTTGTTACAACAGACCTTAGTATGTCCTTAAACTCGTTATACTCTTTCAGATACTGTTCGTCATAATGCGATAATCTTAATGGTAAAAGATCGCGTAGCATATCATCCTTAACGCGAAACTCCTGTATTAAATCTAGCATGATATACCTCTCTCCTCTCAAATAAGTACGCAATTAATTCAAAATCTTATTGTACATTATTACGCCATTTTGCACGCAGCTTTCTTGTTTTCGAATTTAGGTTCAATCTTCTTGCTTGCTGCGTTTAATGCAATACCAACGCCAGAAATTATTAGCATAAAAGATATGCTGTTCCTCCTGCAGATACGACACCACCTGCCGTTGGTGCCATTGGAACATATGCAATTAATTTTAGTATTCGTCTGTAATATCGATATGCTTTTTAGCACAATAAGCTTTCTTGTGGTAGAAGTTGTAGCATGCGATTTGTTCTCTGCGATCGTCGTCTGGTATACTGTGAGAAATGTGATTAAAATCGATTACATCTTTTTGGCGACAAATTGGTTTTATGTTATTTTAATGTAGTTGATAATTTTAACTTTTAATTTGGTTAATTATGATGATAATATATATTTTCATCTGCCGCTATATGGACTAATACTTTAAAGTAATTATTTAATAGTTAATATACTCAGCAAGATAATTTTCATAAGCATCAATAAATGCTCTCGCTCTCATGATATGACTGGAAATTACAGACTCAGACAGTTTTGGAAACACTAAATACTGCCATAAGATAGCATATGCGCAAGCAAACTTTCTCAAAGGTGGATCCAAAAGATCTCTTATTTCTATGTTTAATTTTGTTTCTAAAAAGCAATTCTTTTATAGTTTACATTAACCAGAAGATTTTTAGCGAGATTAAAATACAACTTTCTATTTATTTCGATTCTATCCACAACTTTTAATGGGTTTTTTAAAGTAACTTTTGATGAAATTTTTGTTAATTCACCAAGTTCTTAATAAATGTTCTCTCTTTCTTCTACCATTAAACTTTCCAACAAAGCCTCCAATCGTTTAATTTCTTTTATGGAATTAAAAATTAATGTTTCGGCTAGTTTAATACGTGAGTAACTACTAAATATAAAATCTCAACGATCGAAATCTAATAGTGGTGGATCAATAAGACCTTTAATAAGAACATAATACGACGATGCGAATGCATTTGCATCAAAAACATTACTTTCATTATCGATATCCAACAACACATCCTCATTTTCATCTTCAATGTTTGCAATCATATCACCCATTTTCATGCCAAGCTTTGTTTGAACAAGATCAATTAATCTTACGTAATTAAGGTCTTTTGTAATCTTTTCAAAATCGTTACGATACCTTTGTTGTTTTACTTTATTAACTTTTTCTGGTTTAAAATCTTTTTCTTACTCAAACTGCCATTTTATTCTTGTTTCTATTTCTTTTTTTTTCACTAAGTTCTTTCCAAAATTCTTCTTTTTCATTGGCAGCTACTGTTGGTTTATTTATTGCGTCCTCAATGCGTTCAATTGCTTCTAACGCTGTATAAGCTTCTTCTAAACTGTAATTAAATTCTGGTTTATTTTCAACTCTTGCTACTAACACAAAATAAGATGTTGCTAGCGCATGAACATCGTCTGGTTCTATATGAACTGCTAATGCTGTTTCAACGTTGTTGTAATCAAGACCTAGTTCCTTGAACAGTCGTCTCTGACCATAATGTTCTTTTAGTTTTGGGTTTTTATTAATGGCGTATTTTTTCCTTGTCACATTATCATCAAGGCACTTTGAGTTTTTCGTATTGTTTCTTTCCTTATCGCGTCCACCAACAAATTTTCTTTTACTGATTACCTTTGCACGTTTTATCAAAAGCACAGTTTCTTGATTAAACTCATGGATACTATCATGCAACAAATCCTCTAGTAACCGTTCCATCTCTACCTTAGCACGATCTGAACAGAATTTAACAAGTGCGTCATTATGATACAACTGTTCTCGCAACTGATCAGCATTTTGTTTTCTGTTTTTGCTTCATCCATAATCACATTAGTTTTCATTTTGTGGAAGTCGTCTAGTAGCAGCTGCTGTAGGATCTGGTACCAAAACGACACTTGGATTAAATATTTTGTTGTAAAATTCACGACAAAATTCAACTGTTTCTGATGCTATTATGTTTTATTATTAACTGTCACATAACACTTTTGTGCTGCCTAAACCTTTGTTGCTGTCAAATACTTTTAACAATTTCAAACAAGGTCATCTAAAGTAAAAATCTGAAATACTGTTAATCCAGGATTTATCGTTTCCGCAGCAACGCATTACGTGTATAAATTGTTGTCGTAAAATTTGCATAATTTAATTATACATTCTCTCTGCATTTGATGTTCTGCCACGAAGATGAAATTTCCAAATCGCAACTGGACAGGACACTCAATCTTAATCCAAAATTTTTTATAAATTCTACTTGTTACCCAATCATATAACTCTGTTGCTGCCACGTTCCATGCAAAAGCGTAATGTGGATTATGTGCAGAATACGATGACGACTCGCTTGCTATAACTCCACTTCGATTGTTGATGTCACTTGATAATGATGGAATGTTATTTTTTACTCGTTTTACGCCTGTGACGCTGTCAACATAGTTTTTGTTAGTCAGATCATCATCATTTGTTGGTACAGCAGATGACGTTACCTTGTTGTTGCCCATGTCCAATTCTCCGGTCATTATGTCTCTAGATTTCTCAACAACAGATGTTAGTGCATTTGTTAGAACCAAACACGGTACAGCATCGCCTGGATTAGCAGGATTTGCTAATGGCAAGTTAGATATGCGATTTCCTTTCATGCTAAGTTCACCTTGCATCGCATCACCAGTTCGATTAAGCGCATAATCTCGTAAGTATTTTACAGTAACAGCGTATGTTAAATCGCTTGCACTTCCTGGCTGAGACCTGAAATTACCTTGGTGCCCATATTAAGCTATCCTGTCATTGTTGCTCCAGAACGAGGAACATACGCTGATAATGATGTATTAATTTGTCCGTAGCTAACATCATCTGATAAATCGTCAGGTGGAAAGCTTGTTGGCAAGCCAATTATTTTACCGCCATTGTAGAATCGTAATGTTCCTGAAACATTGTCGCAAGATTTAGTTAACTTTGAGCTGTTAACGATGTTTAGCTGGTTTAAACTGACAGCTTGCGACCGATTGTCTCCTGACAAGGTATATGCCGTTTCCAAATTAATTATTCTGTTACCTTGCAATGTTGATGTCACCTGACAATGTGCCGCCGTTAACGCTTAATTTTGTAACATCAAGTGACTGAAGCTGTCCAAAACTTGCTGCTTGCGTATTATCAACATTTGCTGGAGGATACGAGGTTTCCAAATTAATTATCTTTTTATCTTGCATATTGAGATTGCCTGACATCGAGTCACCAGATTTTTTAACATAATTTGACAAATCGCCACCAACTGTGACGTTTGTTGTGTCGCCACCATTTCCAATTAATGTTCCGAACTTTGTGTAATAGCTCATTCTCGTTTATTATTGTAATTATTGTACACTAAATTTTGTGCGGTTTCTGGACACAACTGTTGGCTAGAAATTCTGTCTAGATGTGGTAAGTAACTCTGTCTAATCAACAATAATAATGCTAAAAATAATAATTCTTGGTACAATCTTTTTTGTTGCCTGCGCAATAATGCTATGGATTACCGGCGATACCTACATCCGACGTTAAATTTTGTGTGGACTACAACCAACAATTATGGACAATTACTGACCAACATTTGTGTTCAAATACTGTTGACTAAATTTAATCTAAAACAAAAACAATAAAACAGACCATGAGCGTAATCAACTTTGACACAGAAAACGTAATAAATCAACAGCACAACAAAATCTACCAAATTCTCATTATCTCATTGTTGGTAGAACAGGATCAGGCAAAACGAATTTGTTAATGAACTTGCTGTTGAATGATAACCTCAGTTACGATCGTGTTTACATTTACACGGTAAATCCACAGCAGGATAAGTACCAACTGCTAACAGAGTACACCGACAGACTAAAAAATGAACTTCGAGCCATAGACGATATATTTCTCATAAAAGAACCAGACGATGTTATTCCTGTAAAAGAACTTGACGCTACGGAGCATAAAATAATAGTCTTTGCTGACATTCCGCAAGAGCACAAGGAAATTGATAAAATAAAATCGTGTTTTTCATTATCGTGTAACAAAGAGCTGTAATGCGATCTTTCTTGCACAAGGATTTTACAACATTGACCGTTTTATCAGACAAAATACTGGTTGCTACATTTTCTTTTCTGGCCTTGATAACACGGAATTTGAACACATAGCACGCGAACAATGTGGAGACGTAACAAAAGATAAATGTGTTCAATTTTATCATCAAGCAAACAAAGGAAAGCACGATATTTTTTAATCCACAACAGCACCAAAATTTTATCAAGCTCAACTGCACATCCAAACAAGAAATTCTGTCTAATGGTAATCCACCAACAGCACCAAAATTGTATCAACAACAACTGAATAACATGGTAAGCAAAAAAGAGATCCTAAGGCAACTTATTTAAGCAAGGAAAAGAAACAATGAAATTTTTGAGTCAGCTCGTATTGGAGAAGAAGTAAAAGCGGAAGAAAAAGCAAGATTGTTTAAGCTTGTAACCGAAGCATTAACAGGAGTTAAAGAAACAATTGATGATAGCCAGAACAGGTCTATTAACACACTGCGACAAACACAACGTGAAATTATGGACAGACAAACAGCACAAAACGCAATATTGAACAATATTCAACATCAACTAGCACAAAAAGAATCTCGTGTGGATTTTCAACCGCAGATTCCATCTATTTTATTTGAGGATGATTCAACAACAACTGCTGATCAAACGCATGTTTTAGAAGGTGCAGAAGGTGGAGAAACGCTAGAAGAAATTGAGGAAAAAAAGCAAAGAAAAAAATGTCCAATGAGAAGTTCAATGAACGTCTTGACTCATTTTATGAAAAAGCTGCCATTAATTTAAAACCGGTCTATGAGGACCTGCAAATGAAGAACAAATAAAAGGTATGAGTTACAAAAGGTTAGAAAAACTAAAAGATACGTTTTCATCAGTAAAAAAACTCGTGGTAAAAAGGTACAAGGCAATCCTGAGCTTCAAGAAGACCACAAAAACAGGGTTGAAAACGGAAAAATGTTATCGAAGGAATTAACTGAACGTAAATAAGCAGGCCATGGCATCAAAAGAGGAGGCAACATCAAGGTTTTTACTTCAACGACGGAAATGGTTGATCATTTGATGCTCTTAATTTCAGCAAAAGAAGCAGGAAATACTGGCATGGAAATTGATAACGAAATTGTAAATTTTGGACTAGCTGCGATCAAATGATATGCTAGCATCAGATGAATATTCTGTGTTGCATAATGATCTTGTGTAGATTTAATGAAACATAAACATTAAACATGAAATTGTACTTGCCGCTTAAGACAAGTATTGTAATAGGGTATTTGGCTACTAATTATGTTCATCAATTGCTATCGGAAACAAAACAGAAATTTTATCGACAGTATTTGAATAAACTTACTCGCAAGCAATGGAGGCTACACTGTTACTTGATTCTTCTCAAACTCAAAACGACAGCGCTAATTTACAGTTACTTATAACCGCCAATTGTTTTGGATCCAAAAGACTCATATGAAATTGATCTAATTTCCTCAACCATGTGGCACGGAATGTTTAATGTTAAACTTAATGTAAACGACGATTTCACATTTCAATATGGTCTCTGGATAAGTGTAAAGATCCAGCCTGGAGCCTATAACGTTACCGATCTTAATACCGCAATAAAAGCGCTAATAACAGAAAACGGCAGTGTTGCAGATTATTTTTTTAGAACCAAACTATAGCACGCTTCGCGCGAAAATAACATTAAACAAGTATTGGATCGCTCCATTGATTTAATACAAAGGCGAAAAAGAAATTATCATTACAGACGTTAATAATATAATAATTAACTGTTCCATTGCGGACGGATCGTATTCAGCAAAAGGCGCACGAGGTCAAGCAATCTATAGTTTCTCTCCTGATGTTCCTCCTGGCTCTTTGTTGCAGATTAATCCACGACAAATAATTTAGTATCCACTAAATGTAGAGCAACAGATTACAACAATAACCATGACATTGAAGGATCAATCAAACAGACATCTTGATCTTAATAATGAAGTTGTTACGTATTACTTGCATCTTAGGTCAACACGGTAATTGTAACCGTATCATTCACATGGTAATTGGTTGTGTTACTGATGCAGCCACATATTTTGTCAACAGTAACTGAATAATGCAACGAAGAAAAATTTACAGATACAAATTATTAGAGGTGACTTCTTTGGCAGCATTTTTTCAAAAATTGTTGAACATGGACCAGGTCTTGCAACTAAACTTGCTCCAGTTGCCGTTGATGCAGCAACTGCAGTTGGACAAAATATAGCAGAGAAAATAAAAGGACCACCACCAACGCATCAAGAGATAAAGCAGGTAATACAGGAAATAGCACCAACTCCAGAGACTGCGAGTGTTATGATAAAAACAACAAAGAAATTGTTGTCACTTAAAGGAGAGGAGATAATTGAAAAACTAATAATGCGATCACAACCAAAAGTTTACTTACCGCGATTTCAATTGTTTCAACCAAATGGCATCATCATTGCCAACATTTTGGACCATCACTGACACACAAACGATAATGAAAATTGTGTCCAAAACATAAGAATAAACACGATGGCATCAACAAAAACTTATCTTGATATCGGTGAAAGGCAGTTTATCGATGAATCAACAACAGAAATCGAGTATGCTGAATACCTTGATGACAATTGGAATGACATGAACACCGTAGGTCAACGAACAATAAACACGCGAGATGAGGACATTTATCTTCTTCCACACAAAGCTTTTATTGAAGTGCGAGGACAACTAATGACAACTGCAGTTCCACCAGCGATTTTTGTTGCTAACACACAAACTGCTTTGCTAAACAATGGTTGAGGCCTGTTTAGTAGTGCACGATACCAATTTGCTAATCAAACAACAGAAGAGCATCTGCCAAAAGGAAGCACAATCGTTAACATTGTTTCTTTGGGTGAAGATTACTCGAGATCAACAGCAACAAATATGTTTTGGTTCAAGGACACAGCAACTGGTACTGGTGTTTCAACAGAGTTTAAACAAGGAGCTGATTTGTACGCTGATGTATCAGATGGTGATAATGCTGCTCTTATTGGAGTTATAAATGGAGCAATGCGAAACACACTTGGAAATCCAAAGCAAGCGAACTACAATGAAGGCTATGCTAAACGCAGAGCTTTTATTGATAATGGAGCACAGATTACAATGTTTTTGCCACTAACTTTAATTTTTGGTTTTTGCCGTGACATTAACAAGGTTTTTAGAAGCATTAAATACACAAGAATCCTTAACAGAGCCGACAATAACACCATTGGTTTCAGAGTTGGAGGAGCAGACGGACAATTTGTTATGCGGCATTTATCCCTCTGGATGCCCAAGGTGGTTCCATCAGTTACAAAGCAACTTCAACTTGAGAACTCTCTTGATTCGTTTACACGTCAAATTTATTTTGAGCAAAACAAGGTATACAGACTAGCAATTCCAGCTACAGCTAGCTACACCTGGAGAGTAACAACAGCACCATCTGAGCAACTTCCATTCACATATTTGTTGTATTTCAAACAGGAGTACGAGCTAATTGGTACACAAGAAACAAACACAGGGTATTTGATAATTTAACTCTTACTCGCATTGTTACCAGCATAAACTCAAGGCAGTATCCAAAACGAGAACTTGTTTGCAATTTTGCAGCTGGACAAAACACAAATGTATCGCGTGCTTATCTTTCGTTAATGGAAGCAATGGAAAAATATCACGACACGGTCACTGGAAGTCATTTTTCAATCGAAGAGTTTAGGATATTATACCCGATATTCAACTCTGATGTTGGCAAACACTGCGAACGATTAAAGGGAAGTCCAGCTGACATTGAAACTACTTGGACACTAGAAGGAGCACCAGCTGCAGGATATTTTGCTTATGTTCTGATTATGTCTGACAGATACCTTACATTAGACACTGTTAAAGGCCGCATGATGATTAAAGTGAAACATGTGGTGTCTAACATTGTTGCTATCAGACACAACACTAATGCAACCAACAATGTGAATTTAATCTAAAACAAATAATAATGTCATCCACTTTACAAGAAGTAAACTTAAATAACGGACAAATAACAAAATTAGTAACTGAGATAAATAATCGTGAAGCTGTATCATTACAAATTGACTTCAAAGGCACAGTTCAATCAAAATTGATGTTAACAAAAACGCTATTAACTAAATT
Source organism: Margaritifera margaritifera (assembly GCA_029931535.1). NCBI lineage: Eukaryota > Metazoa > Mollusca > Bivalvia > Unionida > Margaritiferidae > Margaritifera > Margaritifera margaritifera. The sequence continues at coordinate 589,720 of JAQPZY010001070.1, read as the reverse complement.
CCACAAAGGACGACCGCTTGTTCTCAATCTTTCTAAAGCACAAATTACCGCTATGGCACGATCTGGTGGTTTTCTTGATCCTGCTCTTTCGACCTTGGTTAAAATATTGCTACCAAAAATAGTACCTGTCCTTGGTACACTTGGCTTAGCAGCATCGTATGGTGCAATTTCTGGTGCAACAAAGAATTCTGTGTCAGGAGATGTGATACTAGTAGACAGGCTTGATGATGATAAAGTGCGCAAGATGGCAATAAAAATTGCTAAGAAACTTGGGAGAAAAGTACAATTAGGCGATGGTATCAAGCAGACAATGTAATGGTAGACCATCAATGAAATTTTGTCTAAACTTTTGTTTTTCAATGCCAGCAAAAAAGAGAACTACGAACAAGCAAACTACATGAAAGCTGTCGGATTTCTTCCATTAGCACCACTAGTAGCAGGACTAGTAGGCAGCCTGCTACCAAACGTCCTTGGCATGCTGGGCATAGGCAGTGGACTAACATTGCCAGGAATCAGACGCCGTTGAAAGCACCATTGACCAAACAAATGGTTACGCCGTTAACTAACTTTGAGATATTAGACAAACTAATGTTAAAAAATTTGTTGGTGTATTTTCCAAAGACCAATCACAAGGACACGATGTGCCCCATAAACAAAAACCAAAAACCTGTTGCGTAATTAACATCCAAGATTTCAACGAAGGTAACCGAACACACTGGGTATCACTTTTTCATAATAATAACTTTGACTCTTTTGGTCTATCACATCAGATGCTGTTAAAACGTACGTATCCAGAAAAATAAATTATAATTCAAATCAAATTCAACCAGTAGGAACAACAGCATGTGGTTATTATTGCATTATGTTTATTAGAAAAATGTCGCAAGGTAGATCGTTTATTGATTTTATAATGCAAATTGATAAGATACCAAGTGTAAACAATGATGTAATTGCTGTACATTTTGTCTAAAATTTAAGAATAACACACAAACATGACAAGGTGTTGCTTGAAGTGTTAGACACTGACAGGTAATCTTAATGAGAAAATTGTAAAAGGAAAGAACAATAGTTTAATGAGGAAGAGCATTTGCGAAGTTTGTGGTAAAAACTTTATCAGGAAACCAACAGCGACAATGAGACTGTGGACAAAGTTGGAGAAGCATTAAAAAATATTGTTCTTGATGTTCCACTCATTTGTTCACCAATAATGCCAGATTTGTGTAAAAATATTGTTCACCATTAATAATAAACATTATACATCATTGTGGTTGTGATAGTGAACGTCACCTTTGTATCGAAGGCAATAAAACTGTAACATACTGCAAAAGATGTAATCATCGCGAATTATTGGTGGTGCGATTGATATCCACAAAATAATTAGAAAACTGCAAAGACCAAAAGGCGGTTGGACACTACCAGGACACAAATACACTGGACCTTGGAATCCGCTTGATCAGCATCTATATGAAAACGATAATCCACTGCCTGGACAAGAACCGTACAATCAGATTGACGCCATTGCAACGATATTTGTGATCGCGACAATGAAGGCGATAAACACGGTTGTGATCGAAAGATGCTAGATGAATTAAGTGCAATGAAACCACAGAATATGCGAGAACGTGTAGATAGACGATTTATACAAGGAATAATTGGAAGCAAATACAAATTAGGAATTGGTGTGCCGCCACCGTTTGTTGGTCTTGCAACCGAATTACACAAACCAAAAAAAAGTCTGAGATGACGTGTCGCTGCAAATGCTGTAGACGACATTTGATCTTGCTGATATGTCATCTCTTGCCAAGTACAGTAATGGCAACAGGTATTTGTTGAACGTTGTTGACGTTCAGAGCCGATATGCTTTTAGTGTGCCAATAAAAGATAAAATGGGCAACACGATAACAACAGCGTTTAATCAAATACTAATTGGTAGTGGTCGCAAACCAAATAAAATATGGACAGATCACGGTGTCGAATTCTACAATAAACAATTCGAGAACTTTTTGAAACAGCATCATATAAAAAAATACACGACTGGTAATTAGGGCAAAGCGTCATTGTAGAGCGTTTTAATCATACACTAAAATATAAAATCTATTTGCACTTTACAGCAAACAACACGAACAACTATTCTGATAATCTGCAAGAGATTGTGTCTAAGTACAATAGCATGAAACATCGCTCAATCAAGATGACACCAAATGAAGCTGTAAAAAATCCAATAATGGCAAATGAAAACTTATACCGCAGACACAAATTCAAGTTTGGAGACAAAGTTAGAATATCAGTAAAAAAAAAGTATTTGTAAAAGGTGCGACACCAAATTGGTCAGAAGAAGTATTTGTTGTTGATAAAGTTTAACAACAATACCTGTAACCTACAAACTTAAAGATTTAAACGGTGAGGACATAGTTGGCAGTTTCTACGAAAAAGAGCTGCAGAAGACCGATCAACATGTATTTGAAAAGGTAATAAGAACAAAGGCAACAAAAGCTTGGTTAAATGGTGAGGTTATTCAGACGTATTTAATTCCTGGATTCCAACGAGCAGCATTGAAGGAACATTGGTCTGATTGATTGTTGGACAAATAAGGTTTACCAATAATATCATCATAGATTCGTGCGTATTTTATCAAAACAGATTTACATTTTACTAGCTTACAAAGCGAGATCAAATACTTTTTCCGATCTTCGCTTAATTCTTCCATTAGGTTAATTATCTTAACGAAGATGAAATCAAACTTAATATTTTTTTGGTGTACCAGGAATTGTAATGTTCATGAAGTACTGTAGATGTTGGTAGAAACTTTTATGTTCATCTGGTGTCAACTTAAATTTTTAATTTTTTTGCTATATGATATTTAACATCATATCGTCCAGTAGAAGATCTGGAGTAGTGTGCTCTATCAACAAAGTCGTATTCAATTTCAACAACTTTGCCTTCTTCTTGTTCGTAATTTTGTACGCGATATTGCTCAGGATCGTAATCGGTTTCAATAACGGCATCAACTTGTATTTTACAAACAGCAACAGGTGCTAGTGAAGGTATTGTGTATAACCGCTTCAACATTGACAGCATTTATAATTATGTACTCGTTTAAGTGTTGTAATGTTATCGACAATTAAATGACTAATGGAACAAAATTACATTGTTCGATGCAAAAGTTTCGACCGAATTGATCTACTTGATCAAATTAGGCTCATGTTTAATGATCCAAGTAGAAAGATATCTTTTGATTTTAAAATCGAATACGGAATGGATGATATGGTACTCCTAAACGGCAGCAAAGATATTTATTTCAAAGAAATGGAGAAATTGCAGTGTGCTATGACAATGATTTAATGATGAAGCATGCACACAGTTATTTAAAAGCAGGAGAACTATTAAAAATAACATTGAATAAACAAATATGAACAAAGAATAATGTTTTAATGCAATAAAAAATGTGTTAAGCAAGTTGTGCTCAATAAACTAGAACAAAGAACGTCAGAATTTTATGATTTAATGACAAACACAACTGGTGGATCAGAAATAGCAACTGTACTTAGTGTAAATCCGTATAAAACATTGTTGACCTTAGCCAAAGAAAAACTGAATATGCGAAAGGAAAATTTATTAAGTTTAGTCCATCAATTGCATGCCATTGGGGTTTGTTGTTTGAACCTGTAATAGCAAAATTTGTTGAAATCGATCTTGGTTTAAATGTATTTGGTAATAACATCTGCATAAAAACCAATTTTGATGTAAGATATAGTCCAGATGGTTACATTGTTGCTAGATTTTAAACGAACAAATTGTTGATTCTACGGTAAAAGTAGATGACACAGATTATTACAAAATTGTATTAACCGAATTCAAGTGTCCGATGTTACTCAGAATTTAGGGCATGCCATTGCATTATTTGCCACAAGTTTTGTGCTGTCTAGAGGTTTCACCAATTGCATTGCTTGGTTTGTTCGTTGGAGCCTGTTTTAGACGATGTGCGATACGAGATTTTGGATTTTGCACAGGATACAACAAGGAACTTCATTTTTATTACAATTACCTTTCAAATAAACTACCAATTGCAATTGACGTATTAGGTGTTTTTCATCAGACGATAATGATTACGACAACAGTATTGGATCAAATGTAGTTGATTACGGTGATGTAAATGAAACTGAATTTAAGTTTTTGCTAAAACAAGTAGAAAATGGAGAGATTTTTTCTTGATAAGGATTATATTGTCTTTGATGATTGTCGTGGTCGCACATTTATTAATGTTTATAGTGACATTGTGTTAATGTTTTATAAAAAGTACCCCCAAAAATTAGTTTCAAAAATGTGCTGGAAACTATTAGAGGTTAATTACACATTTATACAACGTCAACATTATTTTAAAACGATTTGCGATGCGGTAATAACATTGGCGAATACGCTAAAATCATTAGAACAACAGAATTAATCGCAATAATCGAACTTAATTTTCTGGTTAAATCGTTTTGACATTGCAGACTGACGTGTCCCATCTGCTACAAATTTTACTGCACCTGGATTAATGTCAAAATATTGACTAGCTGTTGTTATTGACGGTAATTTGATCTCTTCCTTTGTATCAATGTTAATTGACAAAACAGGTCGCGCTAGTAGTTTTATACCACCAGCATTGCCGCGCATACAATTCTCTTGTTGAGTTACAGCTTGAAGATTTTCCAATATGTTATCAGTCTTAATGCTGTTCAGGTGATCGTTAACAAGCATTTCTGGAATTATACCATAAAAACATTCATAAATAAAGCGGTGGCTTAAATAAGTTTTTCGTCCACAATCACCAGAAATACTAACAACCAAATAACCAGTATTATTTATGGTTCCTAATGCCTTTCTTGTCCTACGATTCCTAATAATTCCCTTATCATTTGATTCATAATTAGTATAGATTGGATGAGGCTGATACATGTGTTGTAAGTCTAAATTAACAATATTGTTGTCGGTAACACATTTATTTTTGTGAAATACGCGCTTCCCTGCTGGAATACTATCATGAAATACTTCGAATACAAAATTATGTATTAACATTTCAACAACTTTCTCATGATCATTATCACATTTCACATTAATCACGAAACCTGCTGGAGTTGCTTTTCCAGCTATCTAACCAGATTCAACATTTTTTACTTCAACAAGCATATTAGCAGCGTAAGATTTGTATTTTTTATGACTGTAATACAATTTGAGATCTTATGTGCTGTTAATAGTTGCGCTGTAGTATAGTTCACCATCAATCGTTCCTTTGGTACCAAACGATAATTATTATCATTTCTATCCTCCCTTGGTTGTTCGAAACAACTATCATCATTGATCTTAGTATTATGCATTACTACACATGATGTACTTATTGTCTGGGCCATACTATACTATACCCTATGTCTAATTGCTTGTTTTTAGCATGTGTTATGCTATTGATCATGTCATTATCATATTGCGTTTTGACTCCCTAATTAGAAATGTATCTGCTATATTGTATAACGATGAAAAGCCTAAAGACATTATCACGTCAATCATTGTTGATTGCAAAACAGACTGCTAAAGCATTTGTTGGCTTCGATAAAGGTTGGACAGTTGATAACCAAATTGCATTGAAAGGATTATCAGCTAACTATCTTTTTCATATTCTGTCGCCTGTTGTACGATTCGAATTACAACAGCATGGTGCGATAAACTTGTTGGCTTGCTTTCATGTTGTTCTGAGCAAAATTAATGTTTATGGTGATAACGACCTTGATGAGGAATTAGCTGAGCCATTTATTAGTTCAAACATCAAACGAATTTTAAAAGGAACAAATTTAAAATCAATTGTTGATGTTATGTATCAAGAGATCCAAAAGTAAATTGATGATTTTACAACGTCAGGTTCTGGTTGGCATTTTGTTGCATTAAAATCCGTACAGATCGATAATTTGGAATCACAATTTGGTGAAGAATCAAATTTGTTGCTGCAAAAAGGTGTCTGTTCCTATGAATACAAGACAGATTGGTCATGATTCGATAAAACAAAATTGACAACAAAAGATCAATTTTATTATACGCTAACATTATCTGACATTACAGACGATGAATACGATTACGCACAATTGGTATGGGGAAAGTTTGGTTGCCAGAATCTTGGCCATTATCATGATTTAAACTTAATAACTGACGTTTTATTGCTTGCTGATGTTTTCGAAGAATTTCGAAATTTATGTATAAAATATTAGCAACTAGATCCTGCTTGGTATTACTCATCGCCTGGTCTAAGCTGGGACGCTGCATTGAAATTGAGTGGAACCAAATTGGAATTGTTGACAGATCCGGTCATGTTCTACTTCATCGAAAATGCAATAATAGGCGGAATCTCAGTAATAGCAAAAAAATATCAGAAAGCAGACAACAAATACTTGGAAGAGTACGACGCAAGTCAACCATCAAATTACAGTATTTATCTTGATATATGTATGGTTATGGGATGAGTCAACCGTTACCTTACGGTAGATTCAAATGGATTGAGCCTGATAGGTTTTTAGCTGAAATTGATAAGCGAATACCTGATGATGTTGGATACTTTGTTTAAGCTGACATCGATTATCCTGGCGAATTACATAAAATTCATAATGATTATCCGTTTTGTCCAGAAACAATGTTAGTTACTGACGATATGATGTCACCAGAACAATGTGCGTTAAAAGAACAATACGGAATCGAAGACAATAAGGTAAAGAAATTGGTGCCAAACTTAAGTGACAAAAAACGTTAGGTTTTGCATATTGCTGCGTTAAAACAGGCACGTGATCATGGTCTGATATTATACAAAGTTCATCCCGTTTTAAAGTTTAAACAAAAGCATTGGTTAAAAAGTTACATTGATTTTAATACAAGTAAACGAGCAGTAGCAACGACAGAATTTGAAAAATATTTCTTCAAGTTGACGAACAAGAGCGTCTTTGGACGACGTAATAAGGTTGTGTCAGATGATTCATTTGTGTCAATGAGAATTTTCAACGAGAACATAGGTTGCAGTTAATAAACCAAAAACGACCTTAAAACTTAATAAGCCTGTCTACGTTGGTGCTGCTGTGCTTGATTTGTCCAAGTGTCTGATGTACAATTTTCATTACAATTTTATGAAAAAGAATTATGAAAAGTGTGAGCTACTGTTTATTGATACAGATAGTTTTGTTACCTTGTGTACACAGACACTATTTATGAGGATTTGTACAAAAACAAAGAACTTTTCGATCTGTCATATTATCAGAAAAATTTTGGATTTCATTGCTCCGATAATAAGAAAGTAATTGGCAAGTTCAAAGATGAAACAAACTTTATTCCAATAACAGAGTACGGTATAAAATTGGAAGGTGGCCAAATAAAAAAGCGTCCGAAAGGAATTAAGAAAAATGTTGTTGATAAAGTTATTACGTTGATGATTACAAGGATTCTTTAGACGGTGCTAGAAAACATGTGAAAATTACCGTGATAAGGTCGCATTGTCATAAGACTGAAACAGACGTTGTAAACAAAATAGGTTTGTGTAATTATTATGACAAAAGATATTGCGCTGATCGTGTTGATACGTTTGCAATTGGTTTTGAGCCTTCAAGGAGACCAGAATATTTTACTGATTTGTTCAAAGAATTAGGTTTAATGTAAAGTTTTTATGACAAGATAAAATAATGGCATCTTTCATAGAAGACGACAATGAAAGCATACCAAGTTTTTCTGGAGTTGAAGAAGAATTTTGTTTGGACCTGGATAAGGTAAAGGAAATATTGTTGGAATTAAGCGAATTGTAAAAGTAACTTTACAAGATATAGAAAGGTATTAAATGAAGGATTATATCCATAAGTCTGAAATAAACAATAAATATTTCCACAAATCTAAAATACCGCAATACCTGTGTGAAATATTGACCAAGCATTTACAATAAGGTAACAAACAGGTGATTAATCAACACTCAAATTGTATTAGGTTTGTCATGATAAGTATAAATATTGATGAAATTGTATCTAAAATTGTTAGGTAGGTGGGAGGGACTAGGGACTTAGATATGAAGACAAAACAGTTGACAGTAATGAACGACGAAAAACTGGGGAGTTGTGAATAAAGAACTGAACGCCTGGTAGTAAGATAAAAGTCAGAGGCCTAGGATACTTGATGTATCTTCTTTATCATTGGACCGAATCGGAGAGCGTAGTGGAGAGAGGCCCGAGCAGGGGCGAGGGACTCGAACCACAAGCTCAAAGAGTAGGTTATTTAATTTCATAGTCGCATCAAGAGGAAACGTTTTAACAACTCAGATTTTCTCAAAAATATTAATGCAGTTTATATATATATATATATAGTGAAATTATAATGTAGAGACAAACAGTCATACAGATAACTATATAATATATATATATATACACACACATACACACACACATACATACACAAATATACACATATATACACATATATATACACATACATACACACACATATATATATACATATATACATACATATATACATATACACACATATATATATACATATACACATGTATACAACATATCAATATATTATATATATATATATAAAGTTTGTCCTCCTTAGTTATCATGCATACATACACAAATATACACATATACACACATATATATACACATATATACACACACATATTCATACATATATACACACATATATACATATACACACATATATATATATATACACACACATACATATACATATACATATGTATACAACATATCAATATATATAATATATATAAAGTTTGTCCTCCTTAGTTTTCATGCATACATACACAAATATACACATATACACACATATATATACACATACATACACACACATATATATACATATATACATATACACATATATATATATATATATATACACACATACATATACCATATATATACAATACACATGTATACAACATATCAATATATATTATATATATAAAGTTTGTCCTCCTTAGTTATCATGCACACATACACAAATATGCACATATACACACACATATATATACACATACACACACACATATATATACACACACATACATATACCATATATATGCATATACACATGTATACAACATATCAATATATATTATATATATAACGTTTTCCTCTTTAGTTATCATGCATACATACACAAATATACATATATACACACATATATGTACACATACATACACACATATATATATACATATACACATGTATACAACATATCAATATATATTATATATATTAAGTTTGTCCTCCTTAGTTATCATGCATACATACTATCAGTGGTCGGGCAGGAATTGTGGGTCACACCAGAACTTATTTATGTGGCCCCCTTTTAATAAAACGTTATTTGATGGTAATGACGGTTTCCCCACTGGCCCCTCCCACCTGCATACTGTTATTTTCTGATACAAAATTTCATCCAATCCAACATATTTTGCAATCATAATTATTATTGTTTTCATTATAAGCAACTTGATGAATAGAGACTCAGTTTAAAATCGTTCATGATTTGTCCCTTTTCATGTAATTTCTTTAGTAACATACTTTAATAGGAGATATTTGTGTGTTCGTTTGTATCTACTGTGAAACTTAATGAATTTTAAATGGAGCTGATTTGACAGATCACTTTAATGTTTCATGTACAGTATTAGCACATCAAGAGTTTAGCTGATGGAAATGATTTCATAGAATTCTTTATTTTAATATAGTGCTAATTGTCTGTAAACACTTTGCAAGTAAACTCTGTACCGTGATGCTATTTTTCTGGAAAAATGAGATACACACATATTAATTTTAGGTGATTCTGAAATTCCAGAAGATTCTAAAAGTGAAGCGGCTACAAGTCGGTTGAATTTGTTCAGTGTACTGCATTAATATTCATACCCTTGAATAATTATGAACATAATTTACTAATTCATGGCAGTGCCTCTTTTCCGCCACACAAAGCTAAATTATTGGAGCCATATCAAAGTAAAAGAACTGAACATGAAATATTGAATAAATAGAATGTAGCAAGGTTGATGGTGAGCTTGTTGCTATGTTACCACAAGTACTTGACAAAAGAAAACAAAAATTTCAGAAATGTACAAAATTACACAAATTAAAAACTTTAAGACTTATTTGCACAAAAGTTCCTATTTTGTAACATTTGGAGCTCCTGATCAGGGCATTACTGCATATTCAGAATTCCAGGTCAGGGTATTACTGTATATTCAGAGCTCCAAATGAGGGTATTACTGTATATTCAGAGCTCCGGGTCAGGGTATTACTGTATATTCAGAGCTCCAGGTCAGGGTATTACTGAACATTCAGACCTCCAGGTCAGGGTATTACTGAACATTCAGAGCTCCAGGTCAGAGTATTACTAATAATAATATATCTTGTGAAAAGATCAAGATATACTGTGTAAACATTTATGCTTATAATATGCTTACCTTATACTTACTAATATGTGTGTCATTATTTTGCTCACATAATAGCAAAGAAAGAAACGAAATGCTTGCACTTGCTTTAAGAAAAAGAAAAAGATTGAACTTATGAAGGAGCCAGCCCAGAATAAGTGAATCCCGTGCGTCACTTCCATACTTCACTATTGGTAAATGACACTTGCAAGTTAAACAATCTTTCATGTGAATTAGGTGACATTTTAAATACATCATGAAAAGGTGACATTAAAACTTAGCCTATCGAACAAAACTTGTGAGTTATCATATCCAAAAATAGATGCAAAAGATCTTCCTGCATTCAATTAATTGAAACAGTCCCTGATATGATTGGACTAAATCGGGATACCTCATATTCCTCCGAAACATGCGATGGAATTCATACAATTGTTGCAATAAATATACTCTAAAACATCTGTTTGTTAATATAGAAGATATGGTTAGATACTTTTCACTGACAAGTTTTTTGTTTTTTGTTGGTTTTAATGACACTTTGAATATATTATTGGTTGCGTAATGCCGAGAAAATGGGAGCTAAGTGCCTTTTCCAAGGACACACCGAGACAGCCAACCTGGGTTGGCCTGGGCAGGTATAGAACCCACGACTCCTGGATAACGAGTCCGACGATCTACCAGCTGAGCTACCGCTTCTACCTCTACTGACAAAGAGTTGGACTATGATTATCAGTGGGTAAAGATGCTGAATTTGCTGAAGTGTTTATCATTAACAGAGACTTGTCCAGAGTAATGTATCTGTGGTAAAAGTTATAACTGACTCTGAAGTTAAATTTAATTTTCACATCCTATTCAACTTGGAAACCTCAGAATGTGCAATATGGATGCATTCTATGTTTCTCGGTCTTCCAACGTTTTGATGATTTTGATCCAGCATATGTCTTGTTTTTTGTTATACTTATAACTATATAATTTACCTATTCATGAATGTACTATTGATGCTTTTGTTTGTTGATATTTTGCCAGTATAACAAAATACGTTATTTGTACATCTTTTGGAAGTTTTACAACATTTTAACTGGTTAATTACTGACGTCAGAATTGTATGATAAATTGTCAGTCATCATTTACTTAAGTAGCTGCGCTCATATATGTGCAGTGTAGTTTAGCACAGGAACAAAAATATTGCAGTAATAAAATAAAAATGTGACTACTCTAAATGGCTTCGTATTTAGTATGAAGTTGTTCAGTGTTTTCAAACCAGATAGATTTTACTGCTTTTCATGAAAAGTGTTAGTGTTGAATCAGCATGGGGTTCAGGCTAGTTTCAAGGACTCATTTTAAGATACAGCTTAAATTGTGGAACCAAGCGAGGAAGGCTTCTCGTTGTTATGTGTGAATACCGTCGGGGTCATAGTAGTCAACGTCAGGCAAATGCGGGAGCATAACGTGTTGATTACCATCTGTATTTAAAAGGTGTTGGAAATACCCATTGGCAATTTCTGTCATTCCAAACATTTTAGGCATTCTACTCAAAGGTGTGGCTAAATGACTCATCGAATCTTCAAACTGTACTTGTCCCACTTTCATGTGGATAAGTTTGGCTCCGTTAATGGTGACTTGGGGACATTCGGTACCGTATTCTGAATAATATTTTAACAGAAATTGTCCGTCGTATCCCGAGAAATTGTGAGCCATGACTGTAGCGTATCGATGTCAGTCGCCGTAACGCTCAACATTTCGCTCTAAGTGTCGTCGGTAGGGTCTAAACTCCATTTGACAAAATCAGGAAGAGTGCGTGATAGATTTTTCACGTCCTCCTGGAATCGTACTGCAATTGGGACAGTGAAAATAGATAGGTTCTTGCATACACTTCTCAGTAGCCTGATGAGCTACGCAAACATTAGGGATGCGAATATCCGTCTCTTGCGTACATTCAAAGTTAAAAAAGATAAAATCTACTTGTTTCTGTTTCTTCTTGTGCTAGTTTTCCTTAATGTCTTCCTGTAGTTCGTTGTCATATTTTTGGATATAACATTGATGTTCAAAGTCCACGATTTGGTCACAAAAACGCCATCTTTTCTTTCCGGGACAAACGTGTGCCTTTGAATTGTTGGTTCGAATAAGATACCCACAATCTGAATAATTCGCAAGAACTTTTCTGTCGGTTTACTTATTTCATACGATCTTGTTCGTAACAAGATGGGCTGACAAAGGCTCGCTTGCAAGAAGAGAAATGAATGAGTTCCTCTGGTCTTTTTCATTGTTAATTTTGTCGACACTGCCTTTGGTACTGCCAATGTCGTCCACCAATAACACTTGTCTGGTAGTCATGTAAAGAGTAGCTTCTCCAGACAGGATACTTCAGACTGTCGTGATGAATGGAGAGTCTCAAAAAATCGTCTTCTTTATCTTAGCATTGTTGTTTCAATGTTTCTAACAGATATCCCACAAATCGGTAATGAAACCTGCGGCTTTCTCGAGGGGTACTTCAGACTTTAACTCTTTAAATTTCACTGTGTAGGTTTAAGCCATAGTTCTAAATTTTCGGCGCTACAGAACGACTTTCTTTTCTAGTTGCTCTGGACTCTCTTGGTCTTGTGGTAGAAGTGGAGGGTGTTGGTTCAGGCGCACTAATGTTCTCTTCGAAATCACTGGCATGTATTTGGGCTAACACTTTATTTAGTGCATGAGGTTACACCGAAAGTCGTCGTCGTGGCCTCTTGGCTTCTTCTTCTGGTTTCTTACTGAAATGGTGTGATCGTTTCATCTTGATTGCAAACTTTAATCTGATTAGGTTCTACGCCTACTTACTCCCTATATATAGAGAGAGCTTCTCAACACTACGAGTACATATTAGTCATTCAGCTTTCAAACTGTGAAGATGGAAGAGTCAGATAAGAATACACTTCTAGTCAGAGATTTAGCACAAAAGAACGCTGTTACAATCAGAAATTTAGAGAGAGTTATTCGAAAGTATACCGCTTCCAATAAGACTACGGACCAATCCTCTCGAGATAAAAGTCAAGATATTTGCTATGTCTGCCAGGAAAAAGGACATTGGGCTCAAGAATGTCCACAATATCAAAGCAAAGGTAAAGATACCTATTATCATTTGTCAGGAAAAAGGATATTGGTTTTCAGAGTGTCCTAAGAAAAAAGAGTACAAGCAGAAGGAGAAGCGGGAGGATGTCGATGGTTCTTCAGAAACAGAAAAAGAACCCATCCCAGTCAAGAAATGTAAGAAGTCAAGACTCTGGGAAGAAAGTGAAGAGGAAGAAGAACCCATGCCAATGAAGAAATGTAAGAAAAGAGACAGACAATGAAAGAAAAAGGGACTTTGGTGATGTCATATGAAATTTTCATTGTAATTCAAAAGAGAATATACAAGAGAAACGTATAAGTGTCTCTTGATTTTTATAAAGAAACACACACGCACTCATACACGCACATATTTTTGTAAAGGTATTTAAGTTTTACTTGATTTGGCATTCATTGAGTAGTATCTCTTTTCTAAGAGATGTGGGTGGCCATGAAATGGACCGTTGGGGTGTTTGTTTTTAACAAACTTGTGGACTTAACATGATGAGCTTTAACTGCCTCAGTCCCTTTCCAAGGTCAAAAGATCCTGCAGCTTTGGTGGAAGCAGTAGTAGTCACTGGTGGTAGCATCTCAGTGGTAGTGAGAGTGGATGCAGTGATGGGCTTAGAAATCTTAGCCCGTGTTGGTCTATTTCTATTGGATTAGGTTAAAAAAAAAGTCTTATACATTTGTCTCAGATACTTTAACTCCCGGAAAATGACCTGTAGCAGACTCACCGTTTTGTTTTCACCACTCCCTGTCCTTCACACTTCAAAGTTTTCTGCTTATCTTCTTCCTGTTTTCGACTTTCATCTTCTTGTTGAAGAAATGCTTCTTCTGCTTCTCTCTGACGCTGTAAAAAAAAGCCTCCAGTTTCTTCCTTGTGCCGCTTTCTAAAATAATCCGCCACTAGTAATGATGTAGAAGGTGGTACTGCAGTCCCAAGCAAAAATTATTGCGAAGACGACGTCAGAAAATCCACCAAATCCAAATTAAAGTGATCTTCTTCTGAAAGAATGCTAGTGACCGTTACATTCGTCGCCGTCGTACTTTCACTCCAAGTTTACAAGGTCTACGTAGCAGGCGTACCCCAATACATTGTTGCTTCAGCCATATTCAAACTGTGCTGCAATGGTACACCGTACGAACGCTGTTGCGTTTATATATACTGAAGGTGACGTCAAGCGTCCGCTCTTTTCTGATTGGAAGAGAGACTGGTCTTAGGCTATATATACCAGCGTTTTGTCACATTGTTTCACCTGTTCTCAAGACAACTCAAGTAAACTGTGGACTAGTGCAGAGTCATCATTCATCGTATTGGGCATGCTGTTTAACACAGACTACCTCATGTATGTGAAAGCAATATGGGCTATCACCAACACAACTGTCACTGCTATTTGGAAAAGAAGAATTTATGTGGAGAGACAAGGCTGTCTAAAAAGGGTCTTACTCTACGGACCTGAATTGCGAAGAAGTTTGAGAAGAAGAAGACCGTGAAGCGATGCCACTTATGTTAACTGTCCTTGGTTAACAACCCCGTAGGTCCTTTTTAGGGCCACCCACATCTCTTAGAAAAGAGATACAAATCAAATTGCCAATTGTATATGCTTGTATGTTTGTCTATGTGTATGTGTATACATACATACATTCCCTTTTGAACCCATTTGACCCTAAAACCCTTTTGACCCTAAAACAGTTTTGACCCTAAAAATCTTTTGACCATATAAACCTTTTGACCCTACAAACACTTTTGACCCAAAAACCCTTTTGACTATATAAGCCTTTTGACCCTATAAACACTTTTGACCCTATAAACCTTTTGAACCTATAAATACTATTGACCCTAAAACCCTTTTGACCATATAAACCTTTTGACCCTATAAACCCTTTTGACCCTATAAACCTTTTGACCCTAAAACCCATTTCACCATATAAAACTTTTGACCCTATAAACACTTTTGACCCTATAAACCCATTCCCTATAAATTATCATTTGACCCCATCTTGCCTACCCCATGTTAACTTATGGGCGCCTATATAATTATGATATGACACTCAACGCCCTCACTTAACTACTGACACAGTCTACCATTATGCTACTAAATGGTTCGTCAAAAGTAGGGATAAGTTGCAGATAAGTCGTACGTATCTCCTGATTGGGTTTTCCAACCATTTAACGAGTGTGACAACATCTGCAGTATTTACAAACATCATTTCTGAGTTTCGGCCAATAAAAATGATTCAAGATCTTGTGATAAGTCGTATTGACTCCTAAATGACCAAACAAGGGATTTTAATGGGCAAGACTAAGAATTTCCTGTCCATTTGGCTTCGAAACGACAATTTAATAGCTCACTGGCCACTCGTCACCTACGGCTACCTCAGGTTCTCTCCATTTTCTCATAAGGTCCTCATTTTTTGCAAGGTAACAAATCTGGAAATTGTGTGGATTCAGTTTTACTAATAGCCCCCTGAAACAAACAGGAGATCTTAGGATCTGTTCCTGTTCGACAACGAGTGATTGTCTTTTTTCACCATGAATAGAATAGGGAGAATGAGTTGTAAAAAGAGGATCACTGTGATCAAAACTTTTTGATTTATCAATATCAGGAGAGAAAGTGACCTCATCAGCAGACTGACCAATACATGTGTCAGCTAAAGGCATAGTTTCCTGATCAACATCATTCTCAAAAGTTTTTTTTTGCCATAGCTCTGGTAACTGCACAAGCAGGATACAAATCAGGGATCTCAATCTCAATAGGATCAAATTTTTGATCCCTTTAAGGCTTGTCAGATACAAGTGGATTAACCACGATCTTATGTCATTGCCTAGTAATAAATGTACACCCTCGATGGGTAAAGAAGTCACTGCCCCAACAGTCACAGGTCCGGAAACTAAGTTCTATGCCAAATTGCCACATTGGAGAGAAACAATAACATAGCTGCACTCTACTCCCTACATTTACATAGCCGCACTCTACTCCCTGAAAAAGACCACTTTCACTAGAAGACGACTTCTCAGATAAGGGCAAAGTACCTGATAACAAAAAACTTTGAGAAGCTCCTGTGTTCCATAATATTTTAATAGGGATAGGCTTGGCAGAATTACCAACAAGTGATATAGAACCTTCTAACTCTAAGATAAATGGTTCGTAAGTCTCCAAATAGAATCAGATTGGGGTTTGTTTGACTCAACAAATGTATTGCTTTCAATACAGGACCGTGACCTTGACCTCTTTGAAATAAGAGCATTTGGAATAGCTCTGTCTTTATTATGTTGCTTATTTTTCAACCTGAAGCAATCAGAAAAGAGGTGCTCTTTCATTTTACAATAAGTGCACTTAGGAAGAGATAAGGATTTCTGTTCAGATGTATTTCTGATCAGTCTTATCAGATGTTTGATTTCTAACAGTTGTGGTCGTTTGAGACTGAGATGATTTTTTACCAGAAAACTGCTGACAGGAAGCCTTACTCACAAATGAAATTTTCTGAGTCACGGAATAATTATCAGTCATGCTTGCATCATTTTCCAAAGTTTCCACTTTGTGCTCGTCATGATTGGTCTTGACATCATGATGGATGCACCTCTTGAACTCTTCAATTAATACGAGCTGTCTGAGGTTATCGTAATCTTGATCAACCTTCTTGGTTGAACACCACCTATCAAACAGTTATTCTTTTCGCTTGCAAATTCGACATGAGTTTATCAAGTTTCTTTTCTACAATTACCAAACCTCTGTCGATATGCCTCAGGTGTCAACTCATAACTCCTTAACCACATCATAATCAGCACTCTGTTGTACCGAAAGTGAAGTGTAGACTTCACGAGCTTTGCAAATAAAAACACTTTGCAATAATAAAGTCCAATGCTCTCTTTGCCATTTCAAGCTTTCGTCAATTTTCTCAAAGTGAAGAAAATATGTATCTACTTCTTTTTCCTGAATAAGGGGTACTAACCTAATATTTCTGGTAACATCAAAACCTGAACTTGTGGGTAAAGGCGCGAAGAGTGCCCTACTTTCCAGTTCTAATTCTTTTAACCTATATTGCATTTCCCTAACTTCTCACTCTCTCTCTCTCTCTCTCTCTCTCTCTCTCTCTCTCTCTCTCTCTCTCTCTCTCTCTCTCTCTCTCTCTCTCTCTCTCTCTCTCTCTCTGTATTTCAATCATTTCTTTCTGAAACTGAAGCTTTGTTACTTCTAATTCTATCTGGGGGTTTTTTTTGTTGTAATTCCCTTAACTTCCTATCAAAACCAGATACAGACTTTTCAATAAAACCCAAAGCACTATTATCCAAAATCTCCTTTCCCACCAAATACTGAATCAAAATATTCCTTACCTCTTGTTTTGTTAAACATGCTTTCGCTTCAGAAGATCATAATGTCTTGCAAGCTCAAGCTACTCGTTTATTTTTTCACAGACTCTAACTCCTCCTGAGTAGGATTTGAAACGAAGTTCTCAATATTAGATGACATTGTGAATGATTGCTGGTTTCACTAAAAATTTCTCAAATGTGTAAAATTAAAATCTTTACCAAGGAAAATGAAAATTCCGAAACAAGATCAATATGAATTTCAATGGCAATTTTAATATCTCTAAAATGTTTTAAAGAAATTCTATCCCAGACGAGCCCTCCAATTTCTGTTACGACTCTAGGTCTTTAAATATGTAACAGAAAGAAAGTGAAACCAACAAAATCAAGTAAAATCAACAAGCAATTTATATCCAGACAGTTAAAGTGAAAATTCAAAAAAACACTTACAATCTGTGAGTTCAATTCCAAACAATCGTAAATGTCATATCACAAGTAGAAAATTATAGAATGTTCCGAATGAATTCCAATAGTCTAGTATGTCCTGATGTACCACAATGATATAATCCAGAATGTCTTTGAATGAATTCACAAAATTTCCAAAGTCATGTATTAATCCAAAAGTCCGAAAGTCAATGAGCACTTTAGTATTTCCAATGAATAATTTAAATGAATAATTCCTCTCAAATAATATCTTATTTCAACAACGCAACTGTACATTCTGATTCCTTACTGATCTTTAGAACACGAATTCCAGAACAGGAATGAATATTTGTTTACCAAAATCTATATATAAATACACATGCCAACATCACCTATGTCACAACAGAATATGATTAATTCTAATGGAAAAATACTTGCCTACCTGACATATGTCACAATAGGACATGTAAAAAAAACAACTTACAAGCATGGACAAATAATCATACAACTTACAATTATGGACAAAAGTTAAGTAAATAAGCATCATACATACCAAATGTGTGAGTGTATATAAGCATGTTTGAATAGTATGTGGATGTGTGTATGTGTATGTGTAAGTAAGTATGTATCTGTTGTATGCAATGAATGTTTATATATGTAATTTATTTAGTTTTACTGGCCATTATCAATTTTCGTAACAAATATTATATATATATATATATATATATATATATATATATATTATATTATATTATATTATATTATATATACATTATTCATCACTTGCTCAAATGGAACAATATAAGACTACTTCATCCATCTTATAGATGTAGTTTAAACTTTTATTTTCAAAGCGTTGAAAGAACTACATTGTGTCACCCTTGTCTGTTTCTCTCTACTTGTCCCGTCTGCATTCCTTTTTTTATGCCATCTAAACACATGCAATCAACCAAATACAGATCAGTCATCCTATATATATTTCTTAGTTTACTAAGTATTTTACTAAATAATGTTAGAAGACCATATGTGTTACACATATGATGGTTGTCTCTTAACTGTGTTATGTGAAGATTATAGTAGAAACGTTCTAATATATGTGCACGTATTCATTTACCAAGGTGAAAATGACAAAGTCAATAACAATGATAACTTTTATTTAGTGAGGCCACGGGAGTGGCAGTTCAAAAAAATTCTCTAAGATAAGAGTCTAGAGTGTTTTGATACTCAATGTCATAATACTGTCGAGTGTTTTGATACTCAGTTTCATAACACTGTATAATGTATTTATATTCAGTTTCATAACACTGTCGAGTGTTTTCATACTCAGTTTCATAACACTGTCGAGTGTTTTCATACTCAGTTTCATAACACTGTCGAGTGGTTTGATGCTCAGTTTCATAATAATTTTGAGTGGTTTGATACTCAGTTTCATAACAATTTTGAGTGGTTTGATACTCAGATTCATAACATTGTCGAGTATTTTGATATCAGTTTCATAACACTGTGTTTTGATACTCAGTTTAATAACACTATAGAGTGTTTTGATACTCAGTTTTATAACACTGTAGAGTGTATTGATACTCAATTTCATAACAATGTGGAGTGTTCTGAGACCAGGCTAAGAAAAATAAAGCCAAAGTGTTATGAACCAATTTGTTCAAGATTTCAAATTATTTCCAAAACACTCCTTTTCTATTTGAGCCATAAAAGCTAATTGGTTATAGAGTATTTATAAACAATTTCAAAATACTGAATCTCTATTTTCCATCTATGTCTTGTCAATACTAACCGCAAACTCAATTTTTTATGTTCAGTTAAAGACAAGGGGTGGAAAAGAAAATAATGTATTCAACATATATGTATTTTTATGTAAAAGAAACAAATCTGCAAAGTACCAGCCAGATATATATTCACAGAAAAATTGGTTGCGGCTCGGATGCGAATTCTATTAGAGTATTCACGAAAATACTAATTATAGCATGAAAATTAGCGAATATTAGAGTATTCATGAAAATACTAGGTATAGCATAATAACTAAGGAATATTAGAGTACTCATGAAAGTATTAAGAATAGCAACAAAACTACGGAATATTAGAGTATCCATGAAAGTATTAAGTATAGCAACAAAACTATGGAATATTAGAGTATTCATGAAAGTATTAAGAATAGCAACAAAACTACGGAATATTATTAGAGTATTCATGAAAGTATTAAGTATAGCAACAAAACTATGGAATATTAGAGTATTCATGAAAGTATTAAGTATAGCAACAAAACTATGGAATATTAGAGTATTCACGAAAGTATTAAGTATAGCAACAAAACTATGGAATATTAGAGTATTCTTGAAAATACTATGTATAGCACAATAACTAGGAAATATTAGAGTATTCCTGAAAATACTTGGTGCAGAGACAGGGAATATTAGATTATTCAGTAAAATACTAGGTATAGCATTAAAACTAGGGAATAGTAGAGTATTCATGAAAATACTTGGTGTAGAGATAGGGAATATTAGAGTATTCGTGAAAATACTAGGTATATAATGAAAACTAGGAATAGTAGAGTATTCATGAAAATACTTGGTGTAGCATAATAACAAGGGAATATTAAAGTATTCAAGAAAAGTATTTCCGAAATTTTCCAATAACATTAGGACAGTGACTTTTTACAAATTTATCTCGTACATATAATGCTTCAAACAGTGTGTTTTGTCAACTATATTTTGGTATAACAGAATAATGTTTTAGCTAGTTTAGTTTCTTTGCTACATTTGTGAAAACTTCATGTTTGTTATAATCGTTTGCTTCACTGTGGTCTGATTTTCATTTTAAGCTGTTGCGCAAGGCATTATCGAGCCAGGAAACAGGTGGGAGCCAATGTCAATGCGTCCAGCAATGGGTCCATGATAGGCATCAAGACTTTAGCATCCTACTGCTCCTCAAAAAGTGCCCTGGATAGTGTGACCCGAGTCATGGCTACTGAGTTAGGACCACGCAAGGTGATATATTTTTAGCAATAAAATTTGATATAATTTCTTTTCTGTATATGTGGTTTCCCTCGAATTGAGCATCCGATTGCAGTCGAGTGCTGATGCTGTAGTCCCCTGCTACAGTACGGATAATACAACAGTCCTTTGCTATACAATATGGCTAATACAACGGTCCTTTCATACAGTATTGCCAATTCAATAGCCACTTGCTACAGTGCGACTAATACAACACTCCTTTGCTATTCAATATGGCCAATACAATGGTCCTTTCATACAGGAATGCTAATACAATGGTCACTTCCTACAATACGGTCAATACAGCAGTCCTTTGCTATTCAGTTTGACTAATACAATGGTCGTTTCACACAGTATTTCTAATACAATGGCTACTTGCTACAATACGGCTAATACAATAGTGCCTTGCTATTTAATAAGTCTAATACAATGGCCACTTGCTAAAGGAGGGCTAATACAACAGTCCTTTGCTATTAAATATGGCTAATACAATGGTCCTTTCATACGGTATTGCTACATTACGGCTAATACAACAATGCATTGCTATTCAATACGGTTAATACAATGGCCACTTGCTACAATACGGCTAATACAACAGTGCCTTCCTTGTCAATATTGCTAATACAATGGCCACATGCTATAATTCGGTTAGTACGGAGCGGAGCTTAAGCTGTAGGGAACATTGTATTCAGCAATAAACAACAAAACTAACTGTGATTGGTGTATTATGTAATAGTTGTAGTTTCTGTCAGGCTTAAAAAAAAGTTGAGTCTCTTAGCAACATGTGAGATTATGTTAATTCATATGTAGATCTTGTTTTTATATTTTTTATGATTTTTTAAAACTGTGATACACATCACTGAAAATGTGTCTGTTGTGATTGGATAACTCTTACCCCTGTCTAGTTCCAGCGGAGTTATCTCTCTTAAATGCAATGGAGTCCCTGGTTCTGTCCTTTTCAAATTGACGATTTAAAATTGCTCTCTATGACGGTGTGCGACACGCATGCTAAAGTAGCCGCGAAGGTATATTTATTTCACCAAATGTTAACATTAAGGTCTACGGAAAAA
Organism: Margaritifera margaritifera; assembly: GCA_029931535.1. Classification (NCBI taxonomy): domain Eukaryota; kingdom Metazoa; phylum Mollusca; class Bivalvia; order Unionida; family Margaritiferidae; genus Margaritifera; species Margaritifera margaritifera. The sequence continues at coordinate 567,385 of JAQPZY010001070.1, read as the reverse complement.
CAATTGGTACCGTGATACCTATAGGGAATACCAGCCTCGCAGTGTATCGATAGTAACGTGTACATGTAGGAGCCGTTTATAAACTATCATAGTGTCATTTGGTAAAAACAATGGATTTTGAGAAGTTTGGGTCAAATATTGACAGACTTTTAGCATGAAAATGTATAAAATCATCAGAAAATAACACATGTTGGCTTTGGATCGGGCATTTGATAAAGATGACCATGGCAGACAGAGTGTTGTATGGCCTGGTGGCTTTATATCAGTGGAGTCAGTTCAGAGATTGTCATACATGCAACAAAATAAGTTATGTAAACACAATGTGGATGATTTTGGCCAAATATTAACTATTTTACCTGCATATAATGATAAATCATGTATAAACAGTAACTATCTGCTTCTTGAAAGGCATTCCATAAACCAGGATAGAGAACACTATAGGGCTCAAGGAAGGTGCTTCAATTGTTGTAGATCACTTTGTATCATATAGGATATGCTGGTATGAGTAATTTTAGGTAACTTATTATATATATATATGGTCTTCCTTCTCACTTTCATTTTATTGTCATGCAATAATTGCCCCTTTTTGTACACTTTCTTGTCTGGAAATTCTTCATGCAATTTATAAAGATAAGTTCTGTTGCATTCCTGTTTTGTAGAAGTAGCAGGAATATCATCAGACAAGAGCAATTCCTTTAAGTCAGCATTTCCCATTGACACATGCATGTGCCCATTTATAATCCTCTATTGACTTTCAATTAATCCTATTTATTTCTGTCCAACTGTTTCTTTTGGAATTTTCTCATATAAGGCCCAACATTTCTGAGAGTGGTAACCACATTAGTAACGTATTGCCCATTCCTTCCTTTCAAGTCAACACTGTTCTTCAAACTTTGGGCCTCATCGCAAGAATTTAGAATAGCATGGGATCATATTGGCATGCTTACGGAAGGCTGCACTCCACATACCGGCATTCTAGAGAACATAAACTATTCGATATAAGGCAGCCTCCTCATCTCTGAGAACAAAATTAAATTACTCTCAAGGTCTCCACTACATATAGAAGCCTCAATTTCAGGTTTTACACTTTATCAATAATTTATTTTTGGATAATTTGATTGCATGCAACTTAATACATGTTTTCATTAACTAATTTATATTACATGGATAATATATTGGAGGAAATAAAAATACCACACCTTAAGTATTTCATTCAGTTATCTCCCTTACACCAAACATGCCATTTGAAGAAATAAAAACTCACATTTTCAGTGCTTGTTGATGAAAATAAAGAAAAGATTTAGTGCGAAATATTATATTAGCCCTCAATCTTGATGCAAGTGTAAGTACAACTGATTTACTAATTTCTCACAGCAAAATTTGAAAGGTTTAAAAATTGACACATTTTATTTATTTTTTTTTTTTTTTTTTTTTACTTGTGCCTAACTTAAGCCAATTATTTTTAATTGTATGTGTAGGACCAATATAAATTATATGCATCTATATGATCTATAGGATTTTTAATTTTTTTATATTTCAGATGGGAATGCACACTGCTTCACCTGAAGTTTCGGTGCTTGTAAGGGATGTAATAGTACCGATGCCTTGGAACTGTCCTTGGACCAATGGGGCACTACCTCCACATATTTGTCTAAGGTACGGCGATTAAACTTTTTCTTCTCATTTTTCTCTATGTTGCGGTGGTCTCTTTTGATTCCTTTATTATAAGCTACATGTCCCTTTTAGATGTACATTGGTGTATTATGTAATAGTTGTAGTTTCTGTCAGGCTTTAAAAAAGTTGAGTCTCTTAGCAACATGTGAGATTATGTTAATTCATATGTAGATCATATTTTGTATTTTTTATGATTTTTTAAAAATGTGGAACACATCTCTGAAAATGTGTCTGTTGTGATTGGATAACTCTTACCCCTGTCTAGTTCCAGCGGAGTTATCTCTCTTAAATGTAATGGAGTACCTGGTTCTGTTCTTGCCAAATTGACAATCTAACATTGCTCTCTATGACAGTATGTGACGCGCATACTAACGTAGCCACGAAGGTATATTTATTTCACCAAATATTAACATTAAGGTCTACGGAAAAACTATTGGTACCGTGATACCATATGGCGGTTGAACAGTAATAGTCTCGTTCCCTGCGAGAATGACACATGTGTATACAGCCAAACAGTAGTTGTTTGCTACAATATGGCTAATACAGTAGTTCTTTGCAACAATATGACTGATACAATAGTGTTTGCTACAACATTGATAATACAATAGTATCTTCATATAATATTGTTAACATAATAGTCCTTTCCTACAATATTGCTGCTACAATAGTCTCTTACTGCAATATATCTGATACAATATGTTTAATATAACCCTTGGTACAAATGGCCAATGCAATGGTCTCTTGCTACAAATAGCTAATGCAATGGTCTCTTGCTACAGTATATTTAATATAACCCTTGCTACAAATAGCCAATGCAATGGTCTCTTGTTACAATATAGCTTGTGCAATAGGTGCTTGCTACAATATGGAGATCATACACTGATTGCTATGCTAAAACACGTGCTGGAACTGTATTAAAGTGTTTGAAATCAATTAGAATGATTATCTTGAAATGAAACCTTTCAAGCCAGCCAACAGCGGCCTGATAAATGCGTCACGTCAAGGTCATCCAAATTGTTTATTACAAGGAATTGTTCTCGTAGCAACACCTCCTTCCACTATGAATGTATGTATGTTCATTTATTTCTTTTTGATCAACAGTGGGCATTTGTTTTTTTCGGGGAATCAATGATTGTAAGTAGTTGTTTGTTTTGTTTACAGGAAGAAACCAAGCATATTAAGCGGAATGATGCTATCTCATCAAAAGGCATAACAACTGTCCAGATAATGAACTTTTCCAAAATGTCAATTAACATTATTTAGCATCTTCTTATCTCCAATAGAAACTTTGTGGGCATTTCGGTGACCGGAAATGCACATCGAATATGCAACGAGGCAAACTTTTTGGAACAGTGTCGGTAGCCAATGAAAGCGGCCATTTTAAAGTTCTTCATTTGCACTTGGAATACCTCTTTTATTCAAATCAGCTTCTCATACACCCCTAAAGCATTCCAATTGTGTTTGCATGATTACATTCGCTGACAATGTGTCACGCTTCCGGTGCTTGTGAGACGGCAGATAACTAGCATCCTCCATCTCCATCTTGGTGACAGTTCGAAATCGGCGTAATTTTTTACATTATCTACTGCGCCCTATTCTCTGGTTCTTTGCTTCGTTTGCTTACTGCAACATACTCCGCTACACGACTAACTAATCGGGAAACACATATTTTACTATTTACGGGTTTATGATATTGACTTGCCAATTTAGGCCTAGAACCATTGAAATGATTACACGCACTGAAACGGTCTTCCAACAAACCAAATGTACGAAAATTGCAAATGTTACTACACCTAAAACATACGAGGTTATTCTTGTGATCACGTGAATGGTCAAGTTAGTACAATTGCTTTATCTCAGTACATATATCCCCATTGAGAATGATATGAGCCGAGGCCTGATGAAATACTTTACGTTATGTTATTAAACGGAGGTCAGTGCTTGGCAACTGATCCCAAAGATCGAACTAAAGTATAGGGAATTGTATTGTGACTCTAAAATGACTCAGAAAGTTTTGTTTTGATTTTGTTCAAATTAGAAGGTTTTACTCCCTTGAGTAAAGGTAATTAGTAAGTAGAATTTAGTTTATTTGAACAGGGATAAATAGAGTTTGCATTATAAAATCTTTTCAGTGTTTGAAATCATAGCTTCCACCCGCACCCCCCATTATCTTTAATATAAAACACGGGCTTGAGGGTAGTGATTTGGTCGTAGACTGAGGTCAACTTTCTATGCAGCAGCATTTTATAAATAAATAAATATACCTGTTGTTCGCTGACTTAACTTTTTTCAGATACGAGGCAACTCTGTCAACCCAGCAGTTGTAAATGCAGTGATGGAGACCATCTATGTCGGTGATCCTAAAAATGCGAAGAATTTTCTTACTAGGATTCCACTTGGCAAATATGTGGGTAAGTATTAATTAATTAATTAATTAATTAATTAATTAACTAAGTATTAATGAATTATTTAAAGAAGAAAAAAAACTTTTGTTTTTCCTCAACCTTGACCTGCCGTATGATTTGTGTTTATTAAATTTTGGAAAGGTTAGAAAAATGTAAGTCACCTCTGTTTATAACTTACTCTTGTACAAACTAATTTTCAAAATTTATTAAGATGTTTAAATGTGTAATTCTATGCATTTAAATAAATATAATAACTTTTGAGGAATTGTCACACATTAGTAATTCATTAGATTAAGTAGCAAATAATACTGTATAACTGGATATTATCTAGGACAACAAACCCATGTGTGCAAGACGTTTAACTTGCATCCTGTTTCTTTGTGGGTCTTCTGACTGACATGTGCATTGCAGACAATGAATTGTTCGGCAGATCATACTATTTTGTGATGCAGTTTGAGTGCAGAAGTATTTAATTTAAACAAGTCAATCATGACGTTGCAAATGCTAAGTCATTTTAGATTGGTTGAGCTAAAAACTTCATGATCAAACTGAAGCTGAACAAATACGAACTCAGCGCCAGGACCCGTATGAAACTGTCTCAGTACAAACTTTTAACTCAGATTTCAAACTCTAAAATTAAAACCCAGACCTAAAGTATCTCAATATCGTTATTGGGAATATCTGTAGAGATAAAAACAACAAGAATGGTTTTATAACCTCCGGGCCAGGTCTGTACGAGTGTAGGTATATTTACACATTTTCGCATCCCTTGTGCTTCAGAGGCCGAAGACGTTGCGAATGCCGTTTAATTTATCTTGAGCGACAAAGCTGGCAATGTTAATGGCGAATGTATGCTGGTGGATGGAGGATTAGCAGCTAACTGAAATTATGAAGACTGGTGAAATTGATGCAGTGATTAATGAAGCTTCTCAGAATATATGCTACAAATTGATGAACCAAAAGAGATGACTAATATTTTATAAATGTATCATTTCAGTGCACGTTGAAATAATTTCAAATAAAACTTACTTGCTTGTGCGGTTCACTGGACTACCTCACGTTTCTTTTTCTATTAAAGCATTGAGTCGACCACTGGCTTTCAATTCAGATTGACTTGAGTCGCTGACTTAGTCTATCTCTTTTCAGTTCTGCACGGTGTCATGTGGTTCTGCTGTTGCTATCCTCCTCCTCTTCCTTTTTCCCTGTAGATTCCAACAATATTCGTCCTCCAAACTTGTTGCGAATAAATTTTCTCTTCTGGATGTGACCGACCTTCATTTTTGTTTAGTGATTTCCCTTCCATTTTGTTCCTAACGTATGTTCTGTTTTTCAATACCTCATCGTATATATCCTTCTCAAACCATCTGATAATGATATGTCATCCGCAGCAATTTATGAAGATTTACAATTTGGCTAGTACAGTCCCATAAGAATGGCCTCACCTTTGGACCTTTCATATGTGTAATTATTAGGATCTAGTCCGCATGAAAAAATATGTACACTGGAATGCCTGTTTTTCGAGTGAACCAATCGATGCTGAATATTCCACTGAAATGTTTAAAAACGGCCAGGTCATTCTTTCAAGTGACATACTATTCAAGATCAGAAGATTTATTATTGATATGCCTACTTATATGGCAAACTGTTAGGACAAAAAGGTGTTGCTAAACAACATCACTTCTTCCAAAGACCACTGGGCCGTGGGTTTGCCTTGATTTTAGTTGCCATTGAAGTAAAATAAATGAATACAGTAACAGGGACTGTGTAAAATCTTAAAACAGCAAAAGTTCAATACTTTCTCTTACATCTTGCAAACTCATCTGAATAAGAGGTAAAAAACAAGAGCCTACCAGCAAGATTTTTACCAACAAAATAAAAAGTAAAACAAAAACCGATCTGTGGTGGAAGTGGCGTTTGTAAAGAAGCTAGAGCGCTGTTTAGAGAGCCGTTTGCTTACATGAACAAGTTGTCTTTTATCACTGGTTGTCAGGAAAAACAAATCCGGGTCTCTGTGGAATCTCCGTTCATAGTAAAATTAATGTAAATTCAATTTGATGGCAAGAGAAAATTTATAATCTGGGTGGGTATAAGTTGTTATTATAAAATTCAAAAATTATATGCTGCACGCGTATGTAACTGTGCGATTTTTTGAAGAATTTGCTGATAATTTAATCAAACATTTTAATTATTGACTTTGTCACGTGTACAGTATCTATACATGTTGAATTCCCGCCCTTTACAACTATTTCCTTCATCGTAACAGCTGGAACTGTAGATTTCGAATAATAATACAGCCCTTGAAAGCGATATGTAATGTTGTATTTCCGCCTTTTACAAATATTTCCTTCAATTTAACAGCTGGAACTGTAAAGTCGGAATAATACTTCAGCTCTTGAAAGTCACATGGAATGTTGTTATCCCGCCCTTTACGAATATTTCCTTCAACTTAGCTACTGCTGTAATGTCAAAAAAATGCTACAACTCTTGAAAGCGACATGTAACTTTTGTTTTATCAGACAGTAAACATAAATACATGCATTATTGTATAGACTTTGTACTTTGTAGTATGGTATCTTGACAAGTAAGTTTGACCGACGAATAACTTTGCGGGCCATGCTAGAAAATATATATGCCTCTGATGGCCGCAAATGTAGTTGAACAGCGAAGCGTCAGAGGAATAGGAAAGCACCTATATTGTAATGTAGCCGTTGATCAGTTGCAGTGATTTTCCGGTGTTTGAGTCTATCACCCAGGTACAAAAAGTGTTAATTGTGGCTTTGAGTTTTCCTGTAGTTTGTTCCTGATGCGCCTTTGTCTCATATCTGTGTGGTCTTCTCAGATCATATGGGATGGAGGATGCTTGTAAGTAAAGACTTAGTTTAGCTACGGCGTTTGGTGTGTCTCCATATTTCTGACCCCCTGGGATAACACTGATTTGACATAATAATTCAATATTCGAAATTTGTTTTTAATGAAATTATTTTTATGTTTCTCAAACAAGGCTTGCGTGACAAAAAAGGTGTGTCTGGCTATGCAATTATGAGTTGATGCTCTACTCTATTCTTCTGCCTTCCCGCAGATGCAGGGCGTTTAGTACAGTCACTTTCAGAGGCCACAGTCGTGAAGTCCTAACATTTAGTGTTAAACTTGATACTCTGTCTATGTTAATTCACTATATTTCGTGGCATACGAACTTTTATGGATTTAGTTGCTACTACAAACCAAAGAATAAAATGAATCTTTCAATGAAAATGATACAATTCCTTCTGCTGCAATATATGAACTGAAGTACAGAACAAAAAAGTACAGAAGTACCCCCAAAAAGTCACAACAATTGATGCCCACGAATATAAATGAATTTATAGTAGGATAAAGTGTCCTAGAGTCGCTGACCTATACATTCATATGAGTCTGACATCACAACTAGCATGACCTACTCTCCTCTTGAGATCACTATCAATATATCCCATGGCGATCATGTTAATCATTTACTTCCCTTTATTATAAAAGTCATATGAAAGCATAAATGTACAACCACAAGAGGAAATTTGTTATGCTGAGTTGTGCCGTGAGGAAACCCATGAACTAGAAGTGCATTGTGGACAGACGCTCTTTGCTTAGCCACGACCTAGATACTAGCTAAATCATGCCTTCATTGCTATTGGAAGGATGGAATTATTAAAACAGTAAATGTAATAGATTGTTCAAGAAAAGTGCAATGAAGTACACATGATACTTCTGTGAACAATTTTGTTTGCATTCTTTCATGTTCATGTCTTTAAACGATGTGTGAGAGATAGAGCACAACATTACCAGGGTAGTTCCAGTAACACACGTGTTTTCTATAGGTAAAACGAAATTAAATACAGTACAGTCAAGTAGGTAAGAAAAGTTATTCAAGTAAAGTTTAGAGTGGCATTGAAAGCCATTTGAACACACACACACACACACACACACCAACATAGAGGAAACAATTAAACTGCTCTCAAAATATACTTTGATGTTTAAAGTCTCCGTGACACCAAGAAACGTGCTTAAACTACAAATAAATTTTTTTATCGTATCTGGGGAAATATGTCTGTTTGTTTGAGTACGTCAAGTTTTGTTCAAACTTTGTTGGGTCGTTGTGGGGTTTTTAGTGTTTTTTAAAAATGTTTTAATATATGTACACGATTATTTTGATATCATTGTCAAATCCTGTAAGTTGGATTTTCATATTAATGTCTTAATTTACTTAATTAGGAGAAAAAACTGTAGTTTGTAAGTTTAGTTATTGGAGGAAACTCTTTAACAAAGAAAGGCAGTAAAATCTCGTGCTATTTTTTTCACTTCCGCAATATTTCCTACGAGAACAAAATCTGTATCAAATCAACAAAGCAACTAGTACACAAATATTCAATAAGCATTTTTTCGTATTTCTTTGTTGTGTCCTGTTTCAAAAAATAATAAGCTTGAAAGTAAGTAAACTAGCATTAAATCTAGATAGAGATAATCTAAATTTAAACTATACCAATCCAATGATATCTGATACCATTCGAAGCCATGTAATCATCTTTCAGTTCATTTTGTAAACTACGTTATCGAGCGGAAGAAATATGCTAATCAATGATGTTGCAGTGTGGATTATAACATCTGACAATGACTTTAAAACTGTATCTGCTCCAGCGTGGAAAAAGATTTCAAATCTCGTATTGATTTGTTTCCCATTCATATTTTCCAACTTTATCTCAGTTACATTTTTACCAGTTCTCTTTGTATTTTTCATTTACATTCTCAGTTCCTGTTTCTACTCTTCAGTTTCAGTAGAAATTGAGTTATTGGACTTCATCCACACTTTGCCCAATCATCGTGATTTTCATTCATCGTTTGAACGCCCGAGTATCGGAGAGAATTACCAGATGTGATGGTAGGACTATTGCCATAGTAACCCTTCTTACACAGTTTGTCTTCTTTTTTATCCTCTACAATTTCTTGCTGTATTGTTACAAATTGTTTATCGGCCTTTTGAGAATAAGCTTCTTTTCTACATCGGTATCAATGATATGGTTTAATCTGAGTTTAAACGAGTCATTGGATTTCTGTAAATTGTTTTTGTCTCCAACGATACTACCATTTTCACAATCATGTCACTCGTTAATAAAAAGATACCATTACCACCAACGTCATAGTCTAATTTCACTTTTGAATCTGTTATGTACAGTTAAAATTTTACCATACTGTTTTCATCTGTGTCGTAACGTTTCTGTCTTAAAGCTAATAGCTCTAATAACTTTTGTTACTGTGTTTGATAATGTCGAAGCAGACTGTGTAATAGATGTTCTGTTTTGTACCTGAGTATCTAATGTACAAATTACATAAGACCTTGTATTTTTATTTAACCGTGCAATACCTTCATCTGTGAGTCCATTGCTTTCTTGCACAACGAAATATCTCTAATCTGTTTGTTTTCTCGTCTTTTTTCTTTTACAATTAATTATCTTGTGTGGCATCTTAACCACAAAGAAAATAAACCCCCAAGTCACCAATATATAGATCTCAGTTCCGGGCGATGTTCGTTATGTAGCTTTTTTGATTTGGGATATATCTGCCAAGAAAGCAAGCACAACATTGATAATTGACTAAAATATTGGTCTGTAGCTAACTTATGTTTTCGTCATCTTATAAGTCAAGCTGCTTTTCGTAATAAAACAGATCATTATGTGTAACTAACCAGTTTTTATCCTAATCATATCTCTCATGATGAGGAGGAATTTTAATATTGTTACACTCTATTTTTAAACGTTTCAGATCAGTGTCATTGTTGCTGGGATTATAACATTTTCACCAGGTACTAGAATAGAACATTCGGACAGCAATTTTCTTAGTTGCAAGTAAATATGAAATCTGTAAACAGATGTAATAAGCTCATGAATATTTGTATGTTAAATACCAGCATATGCTATTGCCATCCACACTGCCCGGTTTAATTGATTTTGACAGGGTTTCATATTACTCGATGCTCCATATCCATTCACTGAATCTTTGCGATTAAATTTATCAAATTGTAAAATGTAATTATGAAAAATATGTAATGGTTTGTATGTGAAAACTTGAGTTTCAGTATAGTAAATCTTTTTCTCGCTAAATATCTCGCTAAATATTTATGCAATATCAGTTTGGGGATTAGCAGTAAACTGAGCTACACGACAAGGATTAGGTGCTGTACTTGTATTTTTTTCTTACTCTTTGTTTTAACTCTGAAGTCCATTATTTAGTTCATGCATAAAGTATGTGTGCCTTTGACACAATTTAAAATTAATAATATGACATTGTCTATTTTGTGTGAATACACTGAGCCTCTGTTTACTGTTTATCTACATTCACGTGTAATTCTTGGTTGATATCTCTCTCTAATCTTTTCATGTCTATAATACCAGCTTAATCTCGTTTCCTTTACACACTTTGTTTTTGCAACTCTGATATTTTCTATCTCGTTTTTCCATTTCATCTATCAGTTTGTCTCTGTTGTATTTGCAATATTTGTAATATTGTAGAACTGAGTGTATCCCATATATTGATTGTACCAGTTAGTTCTACAGTTCAATTTCAATTTAAATGTTAAATGAAAGTTGTATGAAACAAAATTCCAAAAAAGGGAGTCTTCAAAATATGCATATCTACAATCGTTAAAGGTGTACCTGGTTTAACTTCATTCGAGTGATGTAAAACAACCTCCTATAAAAACTGATCTTGGTTAATTTTGTGATAATGTTTTGTGATCCAAGATTTTATGGACGTAATAAAATTGTGCGTAATGTTTTGTCTAGGAAAAAGTTATAGCTGATTGTATAGTTGGTATCATTGCTACACCTTCTTTGAATAAAGTTCAAAAAAAGTTTAAATGCTCCCATTACAGCATCAATATTTATACGAATTGCATTACTTTATTTTGTTCATAATCTAATCCTTAATATTTTTGTTAAAAAAAAAAGGTTTCCAAATTAAACTTTGAATTCCTTGCCTCTTTGAATATTTCTCTAAAGGCAACGTCGATGTCATATTCCTTTCTTTATTTTAACGTTTTCAGCCCAAGGCTAGTGTGAAATGATATCCATGATTGTTAAAAGTACTTGTATTCATTTTTACTTTTCTTATTATACTTACATATCAGAGATGTATGCCTGCCACTGATCATCTACGCAACATATATAAACTCGTTTGTAGGGAAATCGTTTTCTCGTTTGCTTGTGTAATGTGTATGTAGATTGATCGATTAACAATTCATTCAATTCAGTGTATGTTGTGTTCTTTATGTCTAGTTATTTTGTTCCCATAAATGACTAATATTAGCGTAAACAACAGGACTTTCAGGATCGTAATAAAGATGTCATAAATACTGTTCTTTGTATTGTTCTGCAAAGTCTCGGACGTTGGTCATTTAAAACAATATAAAATCGTCCAGAAAATACTTTACGCTAGATAAACTGTCTTAAGGATTATCAACAAGCGAACAGGACAAACGTTTACAACATGTATTTTTTTTCAACAATTTGCAAAGTTTCTTCAATCATTTCAAATGTATGAATGATTTGAAATTTGCAAAAACAATTTTGCGATTTATATGGATGAGTCTTCTACAGCTACTTCATGTACTGAGTTACCATGTGCTGTTTTAATTCAAACATTTGTTCACTGCAAATTCTACATCTGTTTTTGTTGAATCATTGTAAATTGACCTTGTAAAATTTACAAGATCTTCAAGTTGTGTCGTAAATTTCGCTGAATACAAATCAAATACGTAATGAATACCATCAAATACGTAATGTTGTCATCCCTCATACCGTACTGTTTTAACCATATTTCTCTCAGAGTTGATGATGCTTATTTCAATGGTATCGTCATTAAATATAATATGTAAACCAGCATCTTTTCTAAAGCATTGCATAATATCTTTCTCGTCTTTAAATAAACCAAAAGCAACATTTTGATTTGCTTGTATGCTATTATGTGACTCAACTAGCTATCACCACGCTTTTATACGTTCACATTTTGCAAGCAAATACACATTATAACTTGCTACCGACATTATTTTTTTCCATGTTAATCTCATTAAATATCTCTATCACTTTTGTGAGAAATGTTGAATTTAATACTATGTTGCTTTTGTGACATTATTTATGCTACGCTAAAAAGAAAAGTAAAGTTACTGTTGTACATCGCATAGGCGGACGCTCTGCATCCGCGCTCAGTTACTTTGCCGTTTGCTTGCTGTCTTCACTCTGACTGTTCTAGTAAGCTTAATTATTATCAAAATAACCTCTCTCCCAAGTTGTGTTCGTTTAGCCGTCATATCCCTACACGAAATGGTTATATTGTTACGACTAGGGGTAATGTAACAAAAGAAAGAATTACTCAAACAAGAGTTCAAGATTTATAAACAAAAATTTAATTTCTTAAAATATTAAATATTTCAAACAAACAAAGTGAAAGCATTAAAAATAACTTACAGTTTATAAATTCCTAAATAATCCTAAATTGTTATATTGTTCACTGATCCAGAAGTTATCCAAAATATTCCGAATGAAGAATGTTCCGAATAAAAACAGCACTGTGCTGATGGACTAACAAGGATCAGTTATATCCAAATGTTATTAATTCCAAATAAATCCTTTTGAATGTAGAATATCACACAAGTTCTAAAAAGGTTTCCAATAATTCCAACGGAGCTGAATAATTCTTAAATCTTTAAATGTCAGTACTTAATCCAAAAAATGTAGTCTGGAAATATTTCTGAAGTAAATAATCACACACAATGAACCAATCTCGTTTATGACCTCTCAAGCTGATGTAAATATCAAGAATCCAGAACGCAGAGATTACATTTCTTTTTAGAGTATTCTATACTGCGTCTTTAAAACAAATAAAACCCAATTCTTAATTCCGTCTTAAATAAACATCTTCTTATTACGATCTTACAATCTAACTTCCGATCAACAAATGAATCACTCTTTGAATTGCGAAATCCAGATCAGAATAAAAGTACAAAAATTCACGCGCTAGTTCACGTGACATGACTCATGCTTAACCGACAATATTATTGATTTTCCCACGACCAATATACTGGGTCACATTGAAATACCGTATATGTGCACTCTGCAAAACGACACGTATTAGACTATTATACAGAGGTCATAAACCAAATAAAACTATATTATAATTTAAAAAGATGATACATAATTCCGTAACAATATACATAACTATGAGTGGTCCAGAGATATTGTCGTGTCCATACACGACATGGTAGTACACAAAACATGAGTGGTCTAGTGATTTCTAAACTTTGATTTTTAATATTCTCTTATTTCCTATACGATAAAATTTAAACGTAAAAAAATAGGATTGGTCCAGCTTTCCCTTATGTACACTACTCAGATGGACATAAAAAAAAGTGTGACTGATAGAGAACATTAACTCAGCTATCTCCTCTTTAGCAGTCTCAATGAAGGGTGACATGATCAGGATCCAGCCATTGTTCTCTGGGAGGCCAATCTGCCCCACGTTTTTCAGTGCTGTTGTGTAACTCTCCAGTCCGCATTATCCATCATTATTGTCTGGATACCAAGCACTAATAGTGCATTGGTTAAACAGCGGTATTGCTCAGCACGATTAACAGTAACACCCTAGTTATTATATCGAGATGTGTGATATCGGAACTTTTTTCATCTCTGTTGGTCTACTGATGGACGTTAAACGGTAAATCAAGACATGAAAGACTATTAGTGCCATTGCAATGAGAGTAAGTGTCCTTGCCCAGAGACACGCCATGTAAACCGACCTGTGCTGGTCTGGGCAGGACGTTCCGTGTTTGCAGCTATAAAAATCAGCGCGAAACAACCGGAACGTTTTATAGAGTACGTTTTCTTTACAGTTTGATGGTTACAATTATCCCTTGGGCCGTTCCACAGGCTCTTTGCCTGCTTGTTTAGCACCCCTTCCGATAAACTATATTATGGATCCGCCACAGGCGCCAATAATTAAATTCAGCGTTCACGAAAAATGTAGAAAGTTATGTTTTGCTGTAGTTATTTTCTTTCTCTTTCTTTGTTTCTTTTTCTTTTTTTTTTTTCTTTTTTTTTTCTTTTTTTTTTAACATCCTCACACTCCAGACAAAAAGCTGGCTCGAATTCGGACTTTCAATGCTACAAACTAGGTATATTTAGACATTAACATGATAATTGGAGCTCTTGTTAAATAAGAACTATATCCATTGTCCACGGCAACCACATTCACTAGGCTACGGGTTCAAATCCTTCTCCAACCAGCCTGGATCAGCTGCCGTTGTGTATCTCTGGACAAGACACTTTACTCACAATAAGTAGTCTTTTATGATGTGCCATTAAACAAGACACTTTACTTACATTGCCTCGGCAATAAGTAGTCATTCATGTGCTGATGTGCCATTAAACACTTCTCAATCAATATTTTCCTATGGCAAAGTCTAGGGAGACCATACACTTTAACTATCAAGAAGATTTTTATTTTAATTCACTTGGGTAACTATTATTGATTGTATTTAAAAATAAATAAAAAATCTCTGAAATATATTTTGTCGATGGATTATCGGTGAAAAAAAAACAACACAAGGTAGCGACAATGACTCCCTCGAAAAATATGTAAAGTAATATAATACTCACTGAGTCATTACAATAAAAAAGACCCAAATGCTGATAAGTCTATAGAAATTATACGCGGTTTTTGCTCTATGCAAACACGCAATGCCGGATTTACCAAACTTCTTCCCCCTCCCACGCCACCCCCATAAAATGAGAAGACAACAGTGTCTATTAATCTCATCTAATTTTGCAATATACATTTTATTTGGATCTATTCTGACTTACTCTGCTTCAGTCTGCCTCATGTATTGTACTTCATTTCTTTTTAAATCAAGAACACAACAATACTAACGAGGTACTTTCGATAATGAAAGTTCAAATGTCATGAAAACATGCAAGTCAATGTGTATTTTTCACGACCTTATTTAGAACCAACGATCGTTAATTCAAAATAGTCACAGATGTAGGTATATGATAGGTATCAATACCCCCCCCCCAATCACCATCACCACCACCAGCTTTAAGGACCACCACCACAACCAGCCTGGTCTTTATCAAGAACACACACATAAATACACTGATCCACATACCAGTAGTAAAGCCTGGAGATTGAGGCCTCTACGGAAAATTATCATTGCGCAGAATGACACTCTGGGGCATATGGGATTTTAGCAATACCGCGCATCTTATGGGAATTTAGCATATGAGCAATGTTAGTTGATATGGTTTCTAATAATGTAGCAAGAGGTGACGGTCTACACTCGAAAACTGAAAAACCCTATGACGTCAGGGGAATCTGTCTGTTTTGTAACAATGTTGTGTGTGTTTGGAAGAGAAATGCGCGTTTGTTTACTCTCTAAATGAAAGGCCGTAGTGGAGCCCTGTATTAAAAATGTTACACAGTTTATGGGGACAAACAGAAAATTAACATGAGAAAATTAATTTATAGCGACAAACGATCGAAAGTTTATGGGAACAAACGGTAAATTAACAGAGGTCCTGAGCGATGACGGTCGTCTGTATGGATGACATAACTTCCAACGTCTTCAGGTTTATTATGTGTCGGGTTCATTTTTAGTTCTTGTCTATAACAAGAACAGGGTAGGATGTAAAAGAAAGGGTATAAACTAGAATTTAAATCCCTTCACAATAAAACTAACAATCATAACACTAACCCTATTTTATATATAAAGTTAAAATCTCTACCTCATTCTATAATATCTCAATCCCTATCACTAACCTTAATTTGTATATAAAGATAAAATCTCTACCCCATTCTCTAATATCCCCATCCCTATCATTAAACCAAATTTCTATATAAAGTTAAAATCTCTACCCCATTCTATAAATAGAATCCCCATATTCCATTTTTTTAAAACAAAACTGACATTCGCATAATCTGTACATATCAATACCCAATTATCTACTATCCTCCAACTAGTTGTCTACTATCCAGTACCGCGTTATATACTTGTAACAAGATAACCGGGTTGGATTTCGGATTTATAACAGAACACTGTTGATGGTGATAAAAATGCAATGTTTATTGATGAATGACTTGAATGGGAAGAAAGGTTATGATTAATACGTGCGTGTGTAGGGTCCAAATATTGGCCTAATTAACATAATCCGCACGAACCTAATACGGTAACCCAAATATGAACACAAATAAATAAATACACAGTGCAATGATAAAGGCTAATGATTTATCTCACACGATGAAAGAAATGATGTGTTTTACTCAGATAGCAAAAGTGATGTGTTTTTACTCATATAGCAAAAATGTCTACCCTCAAATAATGAAACATGAGGCACTTTATTCAAATAGTAAAATGTGGTGCAAACGAAATGGGATAGATATCATGCGATATATCTTACATTCCCAAACCACTGGGTGTCACAAAAACCCGAAATTAGCCCACGGCTAAAAGATTACATATATGGAGCGACTCACAAACACTCCGTCACTAGCATACTTGGCTGCTAGTCGCACTGGTCAATCAAGCGATCCACGCCCACCAATGGGTCAACAACGCCCGATCACCTGGTATCCAAGCAACGCACTATTTATTCAGCTCCACGGCTGCTATGGTCAGCTTTACAGCTGCTATAGTCAACTTCTATTGTCCCCTCTATAGCTGGGACCTCGTCGACTCTGATCTCTACAGCTCTACAGCTCTACAGCTGAAAATAAATCTAACACCGTGTAGTATGATTGACACGGGCATATACGATAACACGTAATGACGTTATATACGGTAAGTTATACAAATTACATTATCGGCAAACATTACAAAGCAATGAACAAGTTCAAAAGTGAACCTACACGTGTCCGATAAGAATCTTATGGTACTAAACGTTTCCTAAAAATGCCACTTTATATTGCTAATATAAAGCTCTTATTAAGAACAGACAAGAATAGAAAATATTTGCATTGTACTAGGCAAGTCGGGGCTACATAGAAAATATACACCATGAATTAATAAATATTTTACATACCTCTACAGCTGAAGACGTGCAAATCCTTAAGTAGACTGCTCACTGACAAGACGTTCCGTAATGTAAAGATTTAGTCTTACGGTGAGGCATTTATACACAGACGATGCATTCGGTTTTTCCCATCGAAAGCACTTCGCACGTGCGGCATGGGGTGAACCGAACTCACTGTTTCGAAATATTGTAAAATATACATAACTCACTCTCGGGCATCGTTGTTATACTGACAAACGAAACCCGAGTACATGTATTTAATAAAAGGGATTTATACAATTCCGTGACAATACTATCCACTAACCAGTTATCTACTATCAATACTCAGTGATCTGCTATCCACCAACCAGTTATCTTCTATCCACCAACCATATATCTACTATCAATATAAAGTTTTCTACTAATCAGCACACATTTGCCTACTATCCACAAACCAATTATATACTATTAGCGCCTATTATTCTTATATCATAAACGAGTTACCTGCTATCCACCAACCAAGGATCTACTATCCAACAAACAGGGATCTCCTTCCAACAAACAGTTATCTACTGTCCAACAACCAGGGATCAACTATCCACCTGTTGTTTACTATTAAAACCCAGTTATCTACTATCCACCAACCAGTGATTTACTGTCCAGCACCCAGGGACCTACTATCCACCAACCAGGGATCTAATATCCAACAACCAGGGATCTACTGTCCAACAACCAGGGATCCACTTCCAACAACCAATTATCTACTATCCAACAACCAGGGATCTACTACCCACCTGTTATTTACTATCAAAACACATTTATCTACTATCCACCAACCAGTGATTTACTATCCAGCACCCAGGGACCAACTATCCACCAACAGGGATCTAATATCTAACAACCAGGGATCTAATATCTAACAACCAGGGATCTGCTATCCAAGAACCAGGAATCTACTATCCACCAATCATAGACCTATTATTAAACAACCAGTGACCTACTATCCACCAACCAAGGAACTACTATCCACCACCCCGTTATCTATCCCTTCTAAATAAAACTAACGTCACCAATCCCACATACCGCTCTAAGATCCCTCTTATAAATTAAGCAAAAAAAACATCTAACCCCTTCCTTAAGACCCCTTAGTTACCTCCTTTACAATATACCTACTCTACCTCCATCAGGATCTCCACAAAAACCCTACAGAGTAAACCTTACTCAATAGGCTACAGGCTGAATAAAGCCCTTCTAAAATAAAACTAACAACTTTCAAAAGAAGAGGGTATATATAAATAATAATAAAACCACTATCCCTCCCCCTACCCCCTACAAGCCCTTTTATAAATTAAGTTAACAAAATATATCTAGCCTCTTCTATAATGGCCCTTAGTTACCTCCCTTTATAATATTCCTAACAGACTATATGTTCTATTTGAAACAAAACAACAATCCCATTTCGCGTCTATTTGCTATATTTTGGTTGCAGATGAAAATCAGGGTTTATCTAGACTACACACCTAAATTATATTATTACAATCTGGCTTGTATCAAATAGGTATCTTAAATATTCAGGCAAGTTCTCTCTGTTTGTGCTCCAAATCTAAAATATGTTACAATTCTGTTAGCATACTGGGAGGTTAATGTTTCATTCATCAAAATTAATACAAAGTTACAACAGAACGTCTTCACTAGCTATTGTAGATTGAAAAATACACTGACTGACTTTTTTTTCACCCCCAAGGTCAATGTACTTGTGACAGTTGGACCTTTTTTAATCTCGACACAGGGTGTTTTGGCAAAATGTAATGTGCTGAAGTTGTGTCTGTCTGTCTGTGTGATTTTCTGAAACAGAGACAGAGACAGAGACACAGAGAGAACTTAAAGAATTTTTCTTTTCTTTTAAAAAAAAAGACACAAAACAAGGTAGATCCAGTGTTATAAATTTTCTCTTGACACATTTCAGTGTCACAATAGACTACTTCGGCACAAAAATAAGATATGACATACTAAAAGCCAGCTAAGCTCTAGATTTTATAGAATAAATAAAATTTACCCTTTGAATAAAAACTGTTCTACAATTTTTAGAGTCGCAAGTGTTTGAAAAAGTACAAAACTAAAGTCACAGAGCCTTCTATTTCCCGTAATCAATTTGACTAAGGCAAAATATTTGACAGGTATCTTAAAACAGGAACAGATAAAATTATCATTTAATTCTAAATCATTCTATAGCAAGACCAAAGGTGTCTGTCTGTTTGTCGGTCAATATTACAAAGCATACCCGACATTCTGTCAATCAAAGACTGTGTGCTTTTTTACATCGTACGAGGCGTTAAAGAAGATAAATAGAGCGCCATAAAAGTACATCAAAGTGAGTTCATGATTTATAGGAGATAAAGAGAGAAAGAGTTATTATTATTATTATTATTATTATTATTATTATTATTATTATTATTATTAATTTTTTCATAATGTGTGCGAGAGGAGTGAACGATCTGACTACCGACATGGATTGGTGTCAGGACGATTGAGAGAGGGGATAGAGTCATCAATCAGTAGTAGTAGTAGTATTAAGACCATGCGAGCAGCAATATTTAGTGACAGATTTTCAAGCTAACACATTCGGAAAGGTTCATGATTTATGAGAGAGAAAGAAAGCGAGAGACATTATTATTATTATTATTATTATTATTATTATTATTATTATTATTATTATTATTATTATTATTCATGATATGCGAGAGATATGTGGGTAATCGGATGGCCGATAGGATCTTAAAGCGGAACAATGGAACAAACAGGCGGCTGTGTGTGTATGTGTATGTGAGAGAGACAGACGGAGACAGAATATCTATTTATAATATTTTAAACATATCAAAACACATATAAACTCACCTTTTATGGTATATTTTCCTTATGAAATTTCAAGATTACATCACAAGAAATTCACAACCCTAAAGAAAAATCCACCTTTTTAGGGTACAAGCTCACAAGATTTAATAAAATCCAAGCGTAGATGTAAGGATGTCCAAATATCCGGTACTCTACTGCCAGTTGGGTGACTGCGGGTCATGTTTTTCCATTCATCCCACAAATGTCCATCTTTTCTTTCATAATTATACCCAGTGGTTGAAGTTTACTGCCCCGCAAACACGCCGTTTCGTGCTGATTGACCTAGTAACACGAATAGCATCTTTAGCTACTGTGAGCATAGTGCACACAATGAGAGAGAGAGAGAGACATAGGGTGGTAAAATACAGAAAAGTAGGGCTTTATTTTCTCTTATTATTTTGTGGTATTATATGACAAAGAGAAATTAACATTAGGTTACCCTTTTATGAGTTTCTGAAGACAAGGATAAATTCTAGAAATATTCATTGGCAATTTTTTCATTCATCAGTTGTTTTTTTTTTTTTTTGTGTGTTTTTTTAAGGTAGTGTTATATTTATTGTCGAATGAATGCATTAACATTTTGGTGTATGCCCCAAATTTAAGATATGTCATGTTTTGCTGCACACGCCTCCTGGACCCAATTACAAACAATGTTACAACATTCCTAAAACATAGGCGGGAGAACAGTAAAAAACATAAGTCTTGATCTATCGGCAGTTTGAAATAGACTGACAAAAATTAGGTCACATATGGGTACATTTTACCTAGCCAATAATAATCATCTATTTTGACCGATTTTTTATATTTTTTTCTCCCCCCGATTCAAGACATGCAGTGCAAACCACTACCTACGTATTGCGAAGCTAAAGATTTCTTGTACTGTAACATTTGTCCGTGCTAGTTTTGGAAAACAGTAACATTAGACAAGCACCCTATTTATTTAATATCCAACCGTAACATAGGCCTTACTAAACAGGCCATACAAAATTATTATTTTTATTATTATTATTAATATTATTATTATTATTTCATGATGATAGCGAAAGATTTTGAGGGGGTAGGGGAATAACATTACGCCGTGCGGAGAGAGAGCGAATTAAC
Source organism: Margaritifera margaritifera (assembly GCA_029931535.1). Lineage (NCBI taxonomy): Eukaryota > Metazoa > Mollusca > Bivalvia > Unionida > Margaritiferidae > Margaritifera > Margaritifera margaritifera. The sequence goes on along the minus strand of JAQPZY010001070.1, from coordinate 546,252 downwards.
ATGATGCCGATGAGAGAGAGAGAGAGAGAGAGAGAGAGAGAGAGAGAGAGAGAGAGAGAGAGAGAGAGAGAGAGAGAGAGAGTCAATATGTAATTCCTACTTTACACTAATCAAAACAAAAAGATAAACTTACTTTTTATGGTATATATTCCCTTTCAATGAAATTAGAATGAAGTTTCAGAAAACAGCAAAAAAGTCCATTTTTTTCATCTTTTACTATCTTTTTTTTAATTTCTTCACAGGCAGGGATTCTTCTTCTTCTGTTTCTTCTTCTTCTGCTACTGAACTTTCCTCATTTTTCTCTTTTTTCACTTTCTTGTGACACTTTGTAGATCAAGGTCTTTTTAATTGACAAGGATAATAGCTATCTTTACGTGTGTCCATCTTTTTTCCAGGCTTTTCCTTTCTTTGATTTTATGGACGTTCTGGAGCTCAATGTCCTTTCTCTTGACAGGTATAACAAGTATCTTGACTTTTATCTCGAGAGGAGTAGTCCGCAATTTTATTGAATTGTACTTTCGAATGGCTGTCTGTAAATCTCTGACGAGAAGGACAATCTGTTTTGACTCTTAAATCTTCACAGACTGAAAGCGGAATAAATATATTCACTTACGCAGGAGTACTATTATATGGTGAGATAGAGATGAGGGTATCCTAGGCAAATCAAACACGATTAATTTACCGTCATGAAACGATCATACCATTTCAAGGAAACCAGATGCCAAAAACAGGAGTCTTCGATGTTTGAAGGATAACCTCGAACCCGACTGATACAATTTTCGTATCATAGTAAACAACACAGCTTCCTGGAGGTTACATTTTTTCCAAAGCAGGTAGAATTTTCTTTCGTCACAAACATAAGATATGTTATAGCTATTTTTTTTTTATAAACAGACTTACTTCAGTTTAGGTAAGGTGTGGAGTGAAATCGCGACTGTATCTGACTACCGCGGAATGTCATTCCTGTCAGAAATATTTTTAAAATTTTATTCATCAATATCTTATCGTAATGTCAGTAACTTGATAAACGACACATGGGCACGTCGTAAATTTATCGTGTTTGATGAGGTCAGGCAAATTGTATCAGTCTTTTGTTACAAACAGATATATTTCTTTACATTTAGAAATCTGTTCATGAAAAGAAAGAATGATGGATACATTATTGTTTACATAAAAGCACACAGGAGATGCAGAAACAGAACGCCACCTATAGCAACAATTGTAAATTACTTTCGTTTATTTTTCTTAACATTAGCGAGAACCATGGCAATAATACGTGAAAAAGAATAATTTTGTGTCAAGCAGTTTTGTATCTTACGATTATGTAGTCAACATTTATTCCATAACATGTACTGATATAAAAAGAAATTTACTGGTAACAATTCCAGATAACTAATGTTTCTTTATTATTTGACTATTTACGGGTCATTTTCAAGACATAGGATGTTAGATACATTGACAGCGTTAGTGGTCAAAGTATTTTAAACTGTAGGTGGAGACAAAATATAAAGAAGAAGGGATATGCAAAGAGTGTAGTCCACGGAAATTGATATGGAAAAATCCTAAGTTCAGGCAATAGGTAATGATTGATAATTCTGGACCACTAGTTTTTTTTTAAATCAGTTTCTCCACGCAAGCAATTTACTTTGCTTTACTCCAGCATCAATCGAACAGAAGTGATTTGTGTTTGATCACACGTTTGACAAATTCGGTTTTGCCTGTACTACAAGGTCCAACAATCAACATAGTAAAGGAGTGACGAAGATACAGGGTAACCAAACTTTGACGAGCGGCCCTTTTGTTAAGCACTTTGAGAACGGAGGATATACCCATAACTCTCGAGGTGTGTTTAGAATTCTGACATTTCATAAACGACACAAGACATTTTACACATTTAATCTTTTCATAGAGTAACAGCAACAACAAAAAATATTTCACATTTCAAAAACACAAAGGGTCTGTTTTTCTTATTCTTTCACCAGTCACACACAATGTCTTTGGCATAATCAGCAACTTTTTGTGTCCAAGCATCGAATCAAAGACTTTTCCAGTCACGCACATCTTTCTAGGTATAAATCTGTTGCTGTGCCCAACATGCTATGCACACTTCTTGGTAAATATAAAGAGTAGACAAAGTATTACGAATGTCTTCTTCACACTGAGGTATGCAACTCGCACTCATCACTATTTTCGCAACACTTTTACCACAATAAGTTTTTCATGCACAGATAAAGTTTTGGGGCTCATGTCCTTGCATGTACTGTTTATAAAATATGCCACAAAGAATCTGCGGGTAAACGAAATATTTAAGAATTTTATATTTGTAAAAATGCTTATCACACATCAGCAAGGGAGGAATGCTTAAACACACTATACATACAAACATACTTATATACTATCACACAAGAAGGGTAAGGGGTTTACGTTTTAGTTTTTTGTGGAAGACATAGGCATACACAAACATAAAACACATAGATTGGTAAGGATGGAATAGTATCTCCGTTTCTAAGAAAACTTGGTGGTCCTGAAAAGGACCTTTGGGTTTTGAAAAAACGTTATGGACTTGACACCATCACGGCAAAAACTTTACGCAAAAACCTTACACCTTTTCAATCACCAAGCCATACTCTTGCTGGGGTAGTAGTAGTGGTAATGACCGCATGGGGCTGCTGATATTTGCATAGTGATTGGTTTAGCGTTAGATCTCTTTCTCTTAGGTTTCACAAAAAAAATTGATATATTCTTTTTAAGTGTTTTGACTCTGTCAGAATGTCTTGTAACATACGAACAGGTTTGTTTTTACTCCCTTCCTTCTGTTCACTGTTCAAAGTTTTCCTCTTCGCTTCTTGCTGGTTTCTCTTTTCCTCTTCTTGCTGTAGAACAAAGTATGTTCTTATTCTTTTATGGCGTTGCAAAAACAGTTGCTAACTCTTCCTTCTGTTTCTTTCTGAAATCATTAGACACCGATAATGATGGGGAGGGAGGTGAAGAGGGTACTACCAGCAAAAGTTCTTGCGAAGAAGATAAAAAAAATCGCACAAAGCCAAATTGATGTCATCCGCCTCCGGAAAAATACTCGCTACAATAACATTAATCTTGCCGGCACTCCGAATATAAGATGCATTTACGACAGGAGCATCCCAACAGAAAGTCATCATTTTAGACATGTTATACTATACTCGAACTCAACAGCAAGGGTACATCGTAGTAATGCTCATGGGAATATATATGTATATATATATTAGAAGTGACGGCACTTGTCAACTGTTGCTACTGCAACGGTAAAAGTCTGTATTTTCACTAAAAATGTGCTACTGCAACGGTAAAAATCTGTATTTTCACTAAAAATGTGCTACTGCAACGGTAAAAGTCAGTATTTTCACTAAAAATGTGCTACTGCAACCGTAAAAGTCTGTATTTTCACTAAAAATGTGCTAATGCAACCGTAAAAGTCTGTATTTTTACTAAAAATTCCGCTTTCTTCATACTAAAATAGTGCTACTGCAACAGTAAAAGTTAGTTTTTTTCGCTAAAATTTGTGCTACTGAACAGTAAAAGTTAATTTTCTTAGCTAAATTGTAGGCCGCGGCAACAGGAAATAAAAAAACAGTAATTTGCTACACCATGAAAGAAATCAAGTACGAATTTTGTTTTATGAACGGTAAACGGGCTGTGCCATGAAAGAAAAACAAACAATGATTTTGTTGTTTGTTTTCAAAATGGGAATCTGTTACACCGTGAAACAAAACCCGAACTTTGTTTTTCCTTTTTTGAAATGTAAATTGTGTTAGAAAGGCTAGGGCTATACGATTCTACATCCCAATACTAAGTCCATCAATACCCCCAGCCACGAAATACGATCCGACTTGAAAATCGTTTTATTATTTTGCTGTTACTTTTACTTCCATGCATTGAGAAAGATTGGCAGACGGGAAGGCTAAAAGGAGGATTAAAGAGTGACAGAAATTTAACCCAAAAGACTCAAGGACTGAGGAATAGAAATTACTTGCAAGATCGTCTTTTGCAGTCTCTAGGAAAGGAGACAGGATCAGAATGTATGCATTGTTCGCTATTCGGTTGATCTTTCCGACGTTTTTAAATGCATGTCTCGTGGCTAAACGGTCTGCAAGATCTACCATGATTGTCTGGATACCAGGTAGTCCGATAAATCAATCCCAAAACCTGTACTGATATTGATGGACAGTTTGGATCTGATCTCGCCTATTCTTTCAATCGTGCAATTTAATGCAAACACATTTGTATGCACACATCGGAGTATGTTTTAGACACTTACCGTACACTTCTATATGATCGTCCTAATTAGCAAGGTTCTAAAGCTGTATGATAATCGAAATTAATAAAGTTCTAATTCTGTATGATCATCCTAATTAACAAGGTTTTAATTATGTGTGATCATCCTAATTAAACAAGGTCTTTATTCTGTATCATCATCCTAAATAAACAAGGTCCTAATTCTGTATGATCATTCTAATTAACAAGGTTCTAATTATATATGATCATCCTAATTAACAAGGTCCTAATTCTATATGATCATCCTAATTAACAAGGTTATAATTCTTTATGGTCATCCTAATTAACAAGGTCCTAATACTGTATGATCATTCTAATTAACAAGGTTCTAATTATATATGATCATCCTAATTAACAAGGTCCTAATTCTATATGATCATCCTAATTAACAAGGTTAAAATTCTGTATGATCATCCTAATTAACTAGGTCCTAATTCTGTGTGATCATCCTAGTTAACAAGGTTCTAATTCTGTGTGATCATGTTTATTAACAAGGTCCTAATTCTGTGTGATCATCCTAATTAACAAGGTCCTAATTCCGTGTTATCATGCATATTAACAAGGTCCTAATTCTGTATGATCATCCTCACAAGGACTTAATTCTGTATGATCATCCTGATTAACAAGGTGATAATTCTTAATTATCATCCTAATTAACAAGGACCGAATTCTGTATGATCATCCTAACTGGCAATTTCCTAATTCTGTGTGATTCTCCTAATTAACAAGGTCCTAATTCTGTACGATCATCGTAATACTAGGTAAGAAGTACTATTTTAGTTTTACCTTTATTTTATTGTGTTTGTATCGCTGTGAACAAAGAACAAAAATATATAAACATCTTTGCGTCATAAATGTTTTCCAAATGCCCTTTTTAAAATTAAAAACAAACGACCATATAGTGCTCTCTTGTGAAGTTATCCATGGAATTAGTCTACAGATAATCGACGGAGTGTTTGATTAGAAATGGATGATTTAGAGTATGTATGGGTACTTTCAGTTTTATGATGTTTCACAAGGTCAGCACAATCCTATAGAAGTAAAAGCGTACGTTTATGACCAAACAATGGGTCCAATACCTCTGACATGTACTATTGTCGTGCTCACCATTTATTTTATAAGTCACCTATCACTTTATTATAGGTTCTTAATGTAATATATGCGCATATCGAAATGCCACAATCTGTAAACATGAAAGAGAGAGAGAGAGAGTGTGTTAAAAGCCAAGTAGATTTATGGGGGGGGGGTGAGTTGGGTGCTGTTAAACTTTTAACAAAGAGTCTTTCTTATTTCTTATTTTCAATTTCCTTAATGACTAAATTGCAGTTTGATCGTCAGTCAAAGACATGGTCGTTACAATAAACAAATATTAGAAAATGAATTTTTACAAATTAAAAAGAAAAACTCCTACATAGTGGTGAAGGTAAAGAACCTGTAAAGGAAGTATCGGAAAAAAGATCATGTATCCTGTATTATTATTTGTCAGCTTCTACGCTGCTGACAAGACACGTCAGGATAAAACCGCAGATCAGTTAATTCTAAATATGTAATATCACGGTCCCGCGGTCATTATTTCAGTCATATATTACCAGTATGATACTTAAAAGAATGTTATCAAATTAGTCCGATAAATCAGCCTCCCAAACCTGTGTTGATACTGATGAACGATTTGACGGTCCGATGTCGCCTATTCGAGGAATATTCGTAGACAAATCTGTCCTCAATACATCAGTGTACATTTTTGACACCTGAGCTACCGTCGGTTGAAGGGTCCTTTTGGCGATATGTACAGAATATTTCCTGTTCAAATCCTATGTTTCACGACTTGTAAATCCACGTGGAATAACACAACCGTACGTCCTCTGGCCATTTTGAATTTCGTAGCTACATATGGCTGTTACCAAATACCGGTAAGTGTCTAAACTGTACGCTGGTGTGTTCCGGACAGATTTGTATGCAGCAAAATTTTAATGAATAGGTGACATCAAACCCTCAAATCGTCCACAGAATCAATACAGGTTTGTGGGGTTGATTTATCGGACTATTATCAAATGAAATTTGTCGGTTGCAAAGAGGAACTTTAGAGCCGGAATAATGCAAGTAAGATAATATATACATATAATTATGGCGGTTATTTCCCTCCATACAGCAATATAGCTCACCCAATACGGCCTCGGTCACCAATGCTCTCTTGCCATTATATAAATTCCTCTACCAGAACCGGCCACCAGTGCCCTCTTCCCATCAAATCGAATATTCATTCTTGTATTCTCGACAGTCCGCACGCTTGCAGATGCAAACTTGTTTCCACTGAGTCACAATATTGCGGGATAAAATAAATTCTCGTGCACCGTCATGTGATCTCTGTATTTCTTTTATTTACTTCTTTGTTTTTGTGTGTGACAGGCCTACAGTTATAACTTTCAAAAAAGCCGCACGTTCAATGCTTCTAAGTTGTATTAGATTTCCTTAAAACAAAACCTACTGTTTACATGTTCCATTACAGTGTTACAGTGACAAATCTTTTATCACAGTTCTTTGCTATTTAATTTTCTTTAAAACAATGATATATTTATTATACAAAAGCGAAATTAATTTACCAAAGCAAGAACAATTTTAACCCGGATATTTTCACATCTCCTTTAAATAATGTCCTTTTTTCATGTAACAGGTAGATATGATAACTTAGAAATAATTACATACAGCAAAAGCTGTTACATGGAGAACTCTCAACAATCGCTCTCATGCAGTATTTAAGGTTATGCCCATGCAGTCATGAAAGAGACCTTTAACGGATGAATCATCTTAGATTTGTCAAACTTGATAGGTAGAAAAAGATATGCCCATTTTCATTGGCAAGTCCTTTTCCGGCTGCATTCGTTATCTCTCTCGTGCACAACCTAAAAGGTTCCTTTGTTAATTTATCAACAAAAATCTTGCAAGATGTGTGAGAGAGATTGGTTACCGTATGAGATGAGGCTTTTTCCACTGTGTACGGGGCTTTTACAGAGCTCGGGCGTCTAATCTCCGATTTCACCTACTGAGGTTTTTTAATATAAAACTGACGAAAATATTGTAGTTGTGTGCCAATCGTCGGTAATTTAAATATGTAGAGAATCTTCCAGTCCCATGGTCCAAGCAAACATTGGTACTAATTCCAGCCATACTGATATCATCAATTGTGAGTTATCTATTCAAAATATATAAACGACCTTAACTAAGAAAATAAAAAAAGAAAAGAAAGAAAAGAAAATGAGCCGACAGTAGAGGCAGTAGCATATAGTGATCAGAATATTTTAGTAAATGAACGTGAGGGAATGCCCCACTGTAGAAGTTCAACTCGAAAATTCTAGAATCATGGTATCTCTAATACAATTTTTGAAGTATTCAGCACGGGATGTCGAAACGCATTTATCCGAGTACGACAACCAGACTGCAGTAAATCTTTGAATTTCCCATCATGTCAAGGTTTACCTTGAATTCGTTCGACCGTGTCGTGATAAAATAAATACAGACACAAAAATAAAAATAAAAAGGTTTTATATGAAAGGTAAAATAGAGTTGGATTAATAATTAAAATCTATGTTAAGAGATTGCATGACAGCATTCAAATAAGCAAATAGTTTTAAGAAAAATTTATATTATATCAACTTGGATAATGATTGAGTGCAGCGGTGTTTGACAGCGACTTGATATCTTTTGTTATCAGTATTACCTGTGTTCCTAAACACAAACAGAGAAAGAGAGAGAGAGAGAGATGGACAGACAGTGGAGGCAGTACAAATTAAGTTAACGGAACTGCAGCAAAACTCTAAGTCAGCCATAATGTCTAGGTTTACCTTCAATTTGTGAGCCCTTTTACGATACGATAAGTACAGAAAAGAAAAGAAGAAATGAAAGGTTGTATACTAAAAGGGAAAGTTTAAAAAGTGTTGAATTAATAGTGAAAATCTATGTTCAGAGGTAACATAAAACCATTAAAATAAGCAAATAGTGAACAAGATCAATCTTGTATCAACATGGAACATGGAACATGGGATACACTGTTATTTGACCGCAACTTGTAAGTGTTTGCTATCAGAATTGCCTGTGTCCTGAAACAAAAACTCAAAAAAAAAGATTAGCTGAGATTTGAGGCAGTGCAGATTACAGTATAGATGAGGATCTAGGTAAATGATCACTGTAGAAGTTCAACTCGAAAATTCCAGATATCTTCTTTACGAAATTTAAAGTATTCATCATGTGACCTTGACATACGTTTATCTAGGTAAGTTAACCATATTACAGCAACGCTCAGGGTTACTAATGCTGTCAATGATTAAATTGAATTCGCAAGCCCGTGTCGTAAAAAAGAAAGTAATGACAAGAAAAAATGCAAAATAGAAAAGGTTGTAGACAAAAAAAAAGTTTAACAAGTATTGCATCGATCATGAAAATCAATGTTAAGAGATGACATAACTCCATTCAAATGAGTAGCAAATAAGAAAAGAATTTATCTTAACGACTTGGAGCATTGGGTTGTACCAGTATTTGACCGCAGCTTGTCGACGTTTCTTATCAGAATTGCCGGTGACCTCGAAAAAGGCCAAAAATCGATATATTACCTCATAGTAGAAATAATGTTTAAGGTTGCATAGCTTAAGAATGGATATTCGATTTGATGGCAAAAAGGCATTGGTGACGGGGGCTGGAAGAGGTATTTGATTCGCTAAAATACAACACTTCCCTTTAAAATGTTGTTCTTTCTTTTTTTCCTTCCTTTCTGCCGCCTTCTTTCAATACAGCGTACGGTGATTTACAGCAAGCAGGCAGTGCCTGACACAACGATGATATCACAACACTGGCAGACAATTGAAACTCGTTCATGCGAATTACAAACGCTAGTGCCTTGGAAAATGTACCCGTAACTGAATCTCGATATGTAAAATGGCATGTTTAGAAGAGTAGAAGTGATACAACTATAACCTTATCTTTCTCACCTTAATCATTATAAACCAAAAGCACAAATTATAGTGTGGGTGGTGTGAGTGAAATTGAATTTTACCTTTGCAATAAAAATATATTGGGCTGGGGTGAGGGAGAGGGATTCACTTACGTACGAAATATGCCGATCTTAAAGCGATTTACATGATTTTGGGGAAGATATCATACGTGTGGTAAGTTTTCTTTAATCTGTATCTGTAACATATGTGGTAAATCACTTAACTAGAAATTTGCACTACTTAATCCAAGCTGTCGTAGTTTTTCTCCTTGAAGCGATGATCCCAGGCACATGATTACCTAACACAGTGACAAATGGATAAACGATATTTGGCTGCTCGTCCTGCAAAACACGTGTAGGACCCATGTAATAGGGCATATGGGAGACGGTAATAGGGGCCTTGGGCCTTCAACGTGTTTTGTACGGAGCCGTCCCAACTTGCTACAAATTTTTAGATTTTGTTTCAAAACATATATAGTGCGTGTGCTCTCCAGTGTACGCCTGGGACTATACAAGCTCTCCAATGTACGAATGGGACTTGTATGCTCTTCAGTTTACAACATGGGACTTGTAATTGTTCTCGTGCTTCAAATCACTGCTGTATGCATAAAACTTTAGTTGGTTTGACTTTTTTTCACAGGCATAGGCAGAGAGATCGTCAAGAAACTAGCAGAATGCGGGGCAGAATGCATAGCCTTGAGTAGGACGCAGGAAGATTTGGACAGTCTGAAAACTGAGGTATGTGAATAGGTATTCATAACATTAACATTCGGGGGTTGGTCGGGGTGGCGTTTTTTCCACGGTGTTGATTCTGGCCGAGAACTATTCAGCCAGAAACACGGTTATGTTCGCTCATGAGGAAGGTTGCTTATGAATAATTGAATACAGTTTACCCAGTATAAACATCGATTACACTTTGTCTGGAACAATTATGTTACACAACCACAACCAAACTTGTTCCAGGTCAGAACAACGCCAAAACAAAGGCCTGGTTAGTGCCCCGTTTCCGGTAGCTGCAAAGATTCGGTTTACTCCAAACTTATCCATAGTGACAGTCCCCTATTAACGTTTTCTTTCTTTCGATTGATAATTAATGAAACAAACGCTTACAGAAACTTTGGAGTTTCATGATACACTAGGTAAATCACCTCATCCAATAAAACATTAAAGTCTTCTGATTGGTTGATTGACTCATTTGGTAATACCTGATATGACATAGATGATAGAATTATGGAGAGAAATCTGCAGTGTTCATTGCACGTAAAGTGAACTTCTTCTACACCAACTAAGGGAGGTCTGCAGAATCCCTTACACATAAAATGAACTTCTGCAACAACAGAGGGAGGTCTGCAGTGTCCATTACACGTAAAATGAACTTCTGCAACAAATTAGAGAGGTCTGCAGTGTCCCTTAATCGTAAAGTGAACTTCTTCTACGCCAAATGAGGGAGGACTGCAGAGTTTTTTACACGTAAGATCTTGAACACAATCTTAGGAAGGTTGCTGGCTTTTTTATGCAGTTTCATGTTGATGAGAAAATGATGACAAAGGTTTCGTATCTTGCTGGCAGCCCAAGATGGGGTCAAAATGGTTGTGAATGCAAAAGTGAGGATATATGTGGTGGCTTTCGTTTTTAATTTTATTTGCTCTCTTTCTTTCAAAATCCAAAACAAAAAACATTGCCTATCATATCATACTGTATCAAATTGGTGTATCTTTAAGTCCATGGAAATGTTCGCTCTTGTTCGTTCCTTATTATCTGATAGATATGAACTTCATAAATACCCAAAATGTAAATGAAGCTTGGAAAAACTCTTGCCTATTGAAATATTTTAGTTCAAACTTGTGAAAATCTAGCATATTTTACAGAGGTGAAATGTATGATTCATATGGAAACATCAAAGGATTTCAGAATGGTTAATTGCATTTGGCGGTAGGTTTGTGGTATCTACAGTGCTATA